>OY759226.1:13571588-14171588 GCA_963662175.1 Aradus depressus | reverse complement strand
TAAATTAAATTTGTATTCCTTATTACCCGGCGTGAGGCCTAATTTTGATTGTTAAGTAATATTTTGGAAGTGTGATGAAGTAAATAAAAAAGGATTTATTTAATTTTTATTTCAAGTAAATATTTTTATATACAATCTTGTTATATAATTATTTTGAATACATACAAATGTTATATTGATGGTAAAGGCGGAAAGTAAAATTAATTGGCAATTTCTTAAATCTGCATCCAACTTGATTATTTCCGAACTTAATTTCACGACTATGACTGAACCTGTAAATATGTAAAAAAAAAAAATTTAGTATTATGTTATTTTTTTTATGTTCAATTAGTTCCAATTTTTATAAATTTAAGTTAACATTTTCTTTAGGTTAAGGATTAATTGTAAATTTTTAGATTAATATTTGTTTTTGTTTATTAGAAATTAGGTACGTATATATATATAAGTTTAATAATTGTAAATAGTTATAAAAATATAAAAAATGGGCATATATGTATAAAAAGAGCGTCGAATTGGGCATATAAAAAATAAAAATAAATCAGTGAGTGTAAGTGAGAGAGAGACTTCGATACATCGTTGAGCAATGAGTTGAAGACACCAAGGAGCCAGCCAACATGTGCGTTTGAGGAGGAAGCTAATCTACCTGTGTATTGGAGGAAGACGTTAATCCATCTGTGTATTGAAGGAGGAAGCTTATCATGTGGATTCGAGGAAGAAGCTAAATCAACCTGTGTATTGGAAGAAATTAAATCTGAAAGAACTTATATAAAAAAAAAAAAAAAAAAAAAAAAAATTTTGTGAACAAACATTTTTTTTTAAAAAGAAGGAAAAGGCAAATGTGATGTACACTACGGAACATTTTTTTAATGAAAAGAGGTAATTTTTTTTATTATAATCTAATATCATATATATATTATATATATATCAAGGTGTTTGAGAAACAAAACAAAAAAAACATATAAAAAACAGCTGTGAAATAGTGTAAAATGTAATGGAGTCGTGAGCTAGCTCTTAAACGGTGCAATGTGGTTTGATATGTTTTAAATAAAATGAAGTTGAACAATTAGATGAAAGTTGACTGGGGTGGAATTAAAGTGTGAAGAGTTGACGGGGTCTGGTTTTTGTGTTAGAGGCGTCAAGAAGGTACAATTAATAATATATATTTTTCAATATGCCCAAATAAAAAAAAAAAAAAAAGAAATAGTTTTTTAAGTATTAATTTAATGTTTTTGTGCCATTGTAAATTTTTGTTTTGTTTGTTCAAATGTTAAGTTTTTTTTAAAATTTAAATATGTAAATATAGATAATAACCCAATTATTTGTCCTCTTCAAATTCTATTCTATTCATCTTCCCTGTTGTCCCAGTAGTATCATTTAAAAAACCTTTGGATTAGAAATTAATATTATTTAAAATTATTAAAAATTGGTATCTCTTTGTGAATCCAAGTGTAAAGTTTGTTTAATTGAATTTTTTTCGTTGTATACGTGTACTTTCTTAAAAATTGCACGTCTTAAATTATTGATAATATTTTTTTTAGGGCAATTTTCGGCAAACTACTGTAGAAATCAAAATTTAAATAAACAAAAGAGATCAAATTTCTACAGGAAATGTGGTAGCAAACAAGATATTATCACAGTACATTCAAAACTTCATAACGACGAAAGCTATCAATTTTCAGTGCAATCGGCCGAAGGGAAGGTTAGGATCAGAGAAGGACCCAACTCAACAATCCCATTAACTGCCCATGAAATGAATATATCGACACATAATTCAATATGAGTATTCAGAAGTCCCTATGGGTAATTCCACGTCAAATGTACAACGAATTAAGGGTCACCATCTTGGATTTAATTCAAATTTGGCAAGCAGTTTTCTTGTCTGAAAATATAAAGCCATTATCTAAACAATTGCACCTGAAAATGCAAAAAACTGTTTTTTCTTTAAAAATTCGTATCTGAAAAATAGGTGCTTCGAATTGGCTGAAAAACAGAAATGTTGGGTGGTAATATCTACTTTGAGATGTCATTATCAAAACGCGCAAGTTTTAAATGGACCCCCTTCCCATGGTAGGTATTTATAATAAATAAATTCATATTTTTTCATAATTTACTAGAGCTTTCTCCCATTTATCATACATGCATCGCTGTATAACTTATATTCGGTGTCATATTCGAGTTTACCAAAAAATTTCCGACCAAATATGTACATTTGAATTATTATTTCGCTCATTTTTTACAAAGTACTAGAAGTTTAAAGGAAACAAAAAAAAATGACATTTTTTTAAAATGTAAGTTTTCTTAACTGAAAGAAATCCTTCAGGAGCCTCCACTCCAGTCACTGGTCGGCACAATGAATATTGTTTTGGGTGATGTGGTCCGGCGGTGCCTCCGGCTGTCCCCCGGCTTGGCTGGGGCCGCTTGCTTGGGCCCTCTGTCTGGGCTCCTCCCTCCAGTATCCCGTCTTTGGCAGAATTATCTTTTAAGTGTAGTTTTAGAATAGCAATGGCTAGTGTGGTGTCTGCCGAAGCCAGAAGAAAAAAAAAAAAGAAAAAAAAAAAAAATGAAAGAAATTTTTAGGCGTAAAATGATGATTATGAGATAATTATTTTAATTAATGTTTGAAATAATTTTCATCATATTCATTTGCAAAACTTATTTATTTCAAATACAAAAATAAATTTCTAATTTTTTGATTGGTGTTGAAGGAAGAGCGAAAACATAATTGATGAATTCGTTTGGGGGGAAGTACATTTCCAGTGATTCTCTGACTGTCAACCAGTACGGTTACCATTGCCCTATGCAAAGCCTCCCCCCCCCCCCTGCATCTGCTCTAATGCACTTTTGCATAACTCGCTGCACTTCATTCAATCCTGAACCCGTTATTGAATAAATTATAACAAATTCCTGATCTGAGCTCAACTTGGTGTTGGATTACAAATTAAGTCCTGTCCTAAATACCAAAGATTTTAGATCCGTAGTTCGTCTACTAAGTACTCTCGTGGAACTTTCCTTCGACAAAGTCCGTCCAGTAAGTTAACTTGATTTCAAGTCCCCCCCTCTTTCTAAGTTGACACAACTAAGCACTTGTCCGACCACAACCTCCCTCATTGAACCAATACTCTCAAAGTATGTTTTGTCAGTGTTCTACAAGTTGTAATTTGACTCATGCCCGGGCTTTAACTACGAAGTCATATCGCCTACTACCAGAGCGCTCTTTCGTCACTCTGGTGGACATGAGCCTGACTCTACTGTGGGAGTCCTAAATTTTGCCTATCCTAAATTTTTATTCATTTAGGCTAGGGGTTTTTAGCGAGTACCTGACATCGTACATGCTCGGGACCATCGCTTAACGTCCCATTCGAAGGACGGCGTGCTTAAGTTTATTTTACCTCCCAGATAAAATAAACTAAGGGCCTCGGTCGGGTTTCGAACCCACGATCTAGAGCTCAGAAGACAAACACGCATACCATTGAGCTACCAGCGCCCTCCCATCTATATATCCAAACAATATTGCGGGGGCCATGGTAGCCGTGCGGGCTAGAGTGTAGGGCTTTGGTCGCATGGTCTCACCAATCCCGTCCGGGAGTGAGTTTTATTTCGTAGATAGAACTCCCTCCCGGGGCCATGGATGTCTTAAATAACTATATATAACACATTTTTTTTTTTTTTTTTTTTTTTTTTTTTTTGGTTTGTGGCCTTATGGTCTAAGCATATCAGCCATTTATTTACAATGATATGTTATACAACAATATGGTTAACAAAAATGTATCTAAACAATGTATCAAGAATTTCTCGGTTTTTGGTTCGCGACACTATTAACTGCACTGTAGTGGGGAGCACCATCTTGTTTTGAATGAGGACACTGTACATATTTTCACGTTCTGAGTTGGTAAGTGGACAAGCCAAGAGGAGATGGTTCGCATCCGCTTCTTTTTGCGGTTGGCAGGTGCAGTATGGTGATGGAAGAATATGAATCTTGTGAAGGTGACAAGGGAGCCGATTGTGATTAAGACGAAGGCGAATGATAGTGGTGAAAAATGATCTGGACTTGTCGTACGTCTTGAACCATGGTTGGGTGGGAATCTTGGGCTGAATAAGGCTGTAGTACCTGCCCTTGTTCTGACTCTGGGAGGAAAAATCCTCTTGCCATCTACGTACAGCATAGTTCTTGAGGTGAGCCCTGACATCACTGGTGGATACCACCTCCCATTGTCTGATGCCAGAGTCAACAGCTGTCTTAGCCAGCTTGTCCACCGCCTCGTTGTATCTGTTGGAGCTGAGGACCTTTGACCCAAACCAGGTAGACTGTGGTGTTTCCTTGGAGTAGATTTATGAGTAAATTTAATATATCGAAAATAATTTGATCCGAGCATTTATGAATGTTTGTTAGCGTTGTCAAAACACTCTTGCTATCCGTAAAAATGAAAGCCCTTCTTTTCTGAGCCCTCTGTATATGTTTGAGAGCCTCTAAAATAGCGAAGCTCTCTGCTGAGTAGATGGATGCTATATTAGGCAGTTTGAACAGGGAGCTGAAGTTGTTGGAGGGGTCGAGGAACGCCGCCCCAACTCCTTTGTCAGTTTTAGATCTGTCTGTGTATAGAGAAAATATACTATCTGAATAGCCACTTCGAATCCCCTGAAGAACATCTGGAGGTAACTTAGACTTATCGGACATGGAGGTTGGGTCACAGATTATGTTATCCATCCTTGTGACCAGGTTGAACCAGGATGACTGCATGTATCTGGGATGGTTGGCTCGTTTAGCTACCCCTAGCGTTAGTTCCGATACCGCCATGTACAGTTGGAGTAAGAGTGGCTCCCTTTTTTTTCTCCAATACTGCGAAGTGTGGAAGGCAGGAGCAAGCCGCTCCAGACTACCAACCAGTGGACAATTCCTAAGGCCAATTCGTGAGGTCAAGAATCTTCCAGTTAGCAGATTTCTACGGAATCTCAGCGGCATCTCCCTGGCTTCCACTTGTAGTGCATTGGTGGGAGTCGACTGCATGGCTCCCAAGCAGATTCGTAAAGATTTGTACTGGAGTCTATCAAGTTTTTTGAGGTGGCTCTTAGCTGCATCTCCAAACAACATGCAGCCATAATCGATTCTTGATAATATCAAAGCCCTATAGCATAAGAGAGAAATTGAGGGATGTGATCCGTAGCTTAGTCTATTGATGCACCGCAGCAGGTTTATACTTGCTTCGCAAGTGTCGATCACGTGCTGTATGTGGGTTTTCCATAGAAGTTTTCTATCTAAATACAGGCCTAGAAGTTTATACCCACTAACCACTCTGAGATTGTACGGACCTACTTGTAAGAAGTCAGCAGAATAAATCCTTCTCTTTCGTGAAAAAATCATAACTGCCGTTTTCGACTCTGATACGCTGAATCCATGTTTGTCATTCCAGTCCCGAAATGCAGTCATGGCAGCCGATAGTGCATTCTGTGCCTCGTGTTCAGAGGGTTTGCTGATGTAGACCATGATATCATCGGCGAACTGAGAAATCCGTACTCCCTCCGGTATTATTCTGCTGAGAGATGCAGTGTAAATGGAGAATAGTAAAGGGCTAAGTACGGCTCCTTGGGGAAGACCGTCAAAAACCATTCGAGGGCCCCAACTTTCATTTTTGTGCTCCACCAAAATCTTCCTCTTTTTCAAAAGTAGGATGCAAGCTTTTATAATTCTGTAGGGGATTCGGGCTTCAATCATAGCTTGCTTCAATATACTGATATTAACCCAATTATAGGCGTTGGAGATGTCTAAAAATATGGTATAAAGAAAATTATTTTCAGAGAAATTGTTATATACGTCAGTAACGAACCCAGCCAAATTGTCCACAGTACTATGGCCTTTTCGGAAGCCGTGTTGATAAATAGGGATTTTGGAGTGCTTCTCTAACCACCACTCTAATCGCTGCTTGACTAGCCTCTCGTATGTTTTCAGAATGCAAGAAGATAAAACTATTGGTCTGTAAGATGTGGCCTCCCCGGGCGGCTTTCCTGGTTTCAAGATGGGTCGAACCAGTTGGATGGACCATTCGGGAACGTAAACATCGTTCATCCAGATATTGTTAAAAATATTCAGTAGGCATTGTTGACCTGAAAGTGGAAGTTCCTTCAACATGGCATAGTGAACCTTATCATGGCCAGGGGCCGTATTGGCACTGCCTTTCATTGATATTTGTAACTCCTCCATAGGGAAGGGTTTGTTCAGTTCATCTTGGTCGCTTGGAATGTCCTCTATTGTTACTTCTTCGGGGGCATAGGGGGGAGCCAAGGCTTCTAGAAATTCATCTACCCAACTGACATCATTCTTAGCTTGTTTATCCGATAAGCCTGACCTGACGCTCTTTATCTGATCCCATATGAATTTAATCGGTGTTTCCCTACTAAGCGATTCGCAAAAGGAAATCCATTTCTCTCTTTTCTTAGTTTTAAATATTCTTCTACAGGACGCAATAGCTTTTTTGACCAATATAATTGGCTGGGGTGGGACAGTTCCTGTACGTTCTATATCTGCCTTGTTTCTGTTCCCAAGCTAGCTTGCATTCGTCATCCCACCAACACTTAGGGATACGTCTATTTGGCCTCCTGTTGTTGTTTGTCGAGCCGGGAGTAGCTGGAATTGACTCCGCAGCCGCCGACTGAATGACCCCACATATTTCTTCATAGCTACTGGGGACAGAATCTAAAAGCCTATCAACAATAACTGATCTATATTGCTCCCAATCCGCTTTAGTGACGTTCCAGCCTACTTTAGCACTTGGGGCAGCGCCGCGAGATACATACTTGACGTGGTACTTTATCAGGATCGCGAGATGATCGGAACCAAGGGCCTCGTCCATGACGGTCCATTGACAGGAGGGAGCTAGCTGACGGGAAGTGATGGTGAGGTCCGGAGCGGAGGGCTGACTGTGTGAGACAGGGACCATAGTGGGGGAGCCGTCGTTCAGGTAACACAACTGGTGTCCATCTATAGCATCCATGACTATCCTGGCTGGGAGATCGGTATAGTGGCTCCCAAGGGCTGTGTGATGCACGTTGAAGTCCCCACCGATGATGACAGGTTGAGGAAGCTGATCAAACAGCTGATCCCAGCCCGCCTTGTCCAGGCCGTGGCCCGGCTTGGCGTACACCGAGACCAGTGTCAATAGGACTTTATTCAATTCAATCCTAATAGCAACGATCTGTAACACTTCTTCCAAGTTATGTCTAGGTTGGATCTGAGTGAAATGCAAACCTTTCTTAATCAAAATACCGCAGCCACCATACCCGTCATTTCGATTGTCTAAAATACAGTTGTATCCGGGTACAGCTATGGGACGACTTTGGGACGTCCAAGTTTCAGAAAGAAGAGCAACATTAACATTTTCTCTGGCTAATATTACTTCAAGGGAGCTTTTATTTGCATGGAGAGATCGAATATTCCACTGTAATAAATGGAAAGTTGCCATCCTTGTATTATGCATCATTGGTATTGATATGTGGAGTTACTTTGATAATATGATGGCTCCACAAAGGATAAATACTTGTGTGAATGGAAGAGGCAACAAACAAAATATAAACAAATAAATAATTTATATTATGATAATGATCCTTAATATTGAAAAATACTCATGAAATAGCGTACTTTTACAAACATAAGAGATAAAATAAGTGGTCAGAAACCAATTAGATATAGAGTAGTAGTATGTATAGATAGATAGATGAGATGGACAGCTAAAGTTATTAGTGAGAGATAAACAGGAAGGCATGTACAGATTCTCAAAGTAATAAAGGATGATGTCACCAAATAGGACATATTGCTTATAGTTGTCATGTGCCTTAGGTTTGAGTTGTAAACATAAACAATTTATTGGTAGGTATTCACAGTGGAAATAGAGACAAACAGGGTAGGTAAGATGAACATATAAATAGAAGGAGACATTACAATAATGTTTGAAAATATGATTTACTATTCGGTAATGGTAATGGTCAAGTGAGACTATGACCGAGGATTGTGGAATAGGACAGTAGCGATCTGTCGATGTATAGAAGGGTGAATGACCAAGAAGTAGAAGACGGATGGGGAGAAGGCAGTGATCAGCCATAATGGGGAAGTAGTATAGGCCAGTGAGAGGCTACTTGTTTTCAGCGTTAGGATCGACATCCATAGTATCAGCGCTTCTGTCTTGTTTTTTTCTGGTTTTAGAGGAGGACCTAGGTCTTGGAGGTTTGGGTTGGGGGGGCTCGGGCACGCTAGCAGAGCTAAGGGCACCAGAGGGCCGCCCACTGCTGGTAGCGGCGGCGCCAGAGATTCAGGGGGAGGGTCCGGGCACGCTAGAGGGGTTGGTTAGGTGCGCCGGAGGGCCGCTTGCTGCTGGTAGCAGGGGCTGGAGGGGGGAGGCCATGCTGGGCCGGTGAGGGGGGCAGTACTACTGATCTGTGTGCGACTGGGTCAGTCAGCTTGTCAAGGGTACCTGAATTAGTTATTAATAAAGTATTGCTTTCATTGTTAATTTTCGTAATTTTCTCTTCCTGATTATCAGTTTGTGCACTAACACATTGACATGGCTAATATGCACCGTTCATAAAGGAAAAAAAAAAAAAAAACAATATTGCCAACCTTTCAGCTGATAAGTCAATAAGTGCAGAACATATGATTGTATATTATAAATCATTCTTTATAATACGTATACATACTATTTATATAAAATTATTGAGGGCGCCGGTAGCTCAGTGGTTTGCGTGCTTGTCTTCTGAGCTCAAGAAGTGGGTTCAAAACCCGACCGAGGCCCTTAGGTTTTTTTATCTGGGAAATGAAAAAAACAGTGAGCCGTCCTTCGGATGGGACGTTAAGCGATGGCCCCAAGCCTGTACGATGTCAGGTACTCATTAAAGACCCCTAACCAAAGTGAATAAACCAGAGAAGGCCAAATTTAGGACTCACACTGTAGAGTCAAACAAATGTCGAGCTCATCAACAAAAGAGGGCTTTGGTAGTAGGCGATATGTAGTTAATGCCCGAGAATTGGTTATAGTAACTAACTGGTTACCCAGATTTGGTAATTAATAAAAAAATCTATATGTGGTCAGATGGAAAAAAAAAATTTTAATCAAAAAACGTGGTATTGTACGTTCACATATAATGAACAGGTTCGTCGTAATCCTTTGCACAAAATCAGACAATGGAGTGTTGATTTTCTGCAATGAGAGAGTGAGTTCCCCCACTCTTATTTCCTCGGGAAAATAAAAAAAAATTATCAAATTTACATAAACTTTTCATTTATCACCGTTTCACTGATAAATATTTATTTATCTTTAAATAGAAAATAAAACCTATTTTCCATTTTCTTTCCTTATCTACTCAAATTTATTTTCAGACTTCTTCTACTTTGTTAAGTACCCTTTCAGACCTGAGCTTAATGCTTCGCACTTCAATCTTAATTTACATAAAAAATACACTTATTACAAAGGTAGTTGTTTGAAATGAGTTTCCGTTGAGGAAAAATGTGATTTTCCTGGAAGAGAGAAACTTTTTTTTTTTTTACTTATACGAAGTATAGGGGAAGTTATGAAATTTGTTGAAAAATCGATAATGAGTTTTCACGGGAAATTCATGGTGTATTCCCCAATCGCGAATTAAATAAGTTTTTCGTTCTCCCTCTGAACAATCTATCAAGTGTCTCAGGGACTTTCTCATCTAGTCTCAAAAAAAATATAGATAGCTATTGTGTCTGAATGCCCGGGCTTTAACGAGGTCATATCGCCTACTACCAGAGCGCTCTTTTGTCGCTCTGGTGGACCTGAGCCCGACTCTACTATGGGAGTCCCCTAAATTTTGCATATCCTGGTTTATTTACCTAGGATAGTGGTCTTTAACGGGTGGTTTCGAACCCGAGATCTTGAGGTCAGTAAGAAAGGACGCTCTGAGCTACCTGCGCCCTCCGTAATAGTAAACATATATAATATTTTTGTGGAATATATTTCAAAAAAATGAGTTTGTTTTATTTATTTATAAGTTCCACGAAATGACTTCCAAATATTCCTCAACTTAGAATTCAGATATATTATACAAATAACTTCTATTCAACAATAACGCACTGTTAGTAGGCGATATGAACTCCGAAATTTGGTGTTGAGTTTTCAACTTAATTTCGAGTTTTGCGACCACCAATTCCAAAAAAGGCAAAAAAAAAAATGTTCTCTCTGTCTGTTTCCCTGCGAACATTTTATTCAATACGTATCCAGAACTCTTTAAAGACGACACCTATTGTTCCAAATATGATTTTTTTTTTTTTTTTTTTTTTTCCTTGGGTGCTCCGGTAAATCACCCGCCCCGCATCTTCGTCGGGAAAGAGGTAGAATATAAAATTTCAGGTTGCGATGAGTGTCTAGGGGCGACAAGACTGGCGCTCTCAGACCTCCTAGGGTTGCGGCTGCCTGGCGGCGCCGAGAGAGCTCGGGATTGGTGGAGTGGGGCTGCTTTTACATCGCGGTCGCCAGGGGTAGACTTTGGGCCTGGCCCATCAATCGCCCTGAAAGTCTGTGTGTGTGTCTGTGAACATGATAACTCCCTGTTGAATGAATGTAACAAAAATTTTTATATGTAAAGTCATAATGCCAGAAGGACGACACTTATTAATTTTCAGTAAAATCGGTGGAAGGGCACTGTGGGATCTCAGTGGGGGTCAACTCATGAACCCCAATAACTGCTGATGTAATGAATGTATCAACATGAAATTGAATATGAAGATTTAAGAGCCCCTGGTTTTGGAGAGAAGGGGGCGAAAAATTAATTGATTAATTCGTTCTGTGGAAGTACATTGCCAGTGTTTCACCTCTTTTTTAATTTATGCCCTGAAGCAAATTGCCCGTTTTGCGCTCTTCTGCCCAATACCACAATTTGACATTTACGTCCCTGCGGTCCTCTGATAGGCCGGAGTTGTGTCTACCTATTGTTAGCGGTGGAGACATTTTGTAACAATGGACAGTTGACCTATTGACTTTCAGTTCAGTTGTTACCTTATACAATCAGAACAATCAAATCCGGGCTTCTCTTTATGTTGACTCAGTATTGACATCTCTGTTTTATGTTGACTTTAGTCATGTAAACATTATTATAATCAGTGGCGAGGGCGTAGGCTCAATATTCGGGGAAACTGTTGACCAATCTCCCCCCCGACATGTTCATGGCTACGTCTTAAATAAAAATAAATTACCCTATGCGATATGTTCATCGAAGTAATAAAATCGCTCGCAATTAATTTACAGAGCGTAGGACATAGAAATGCGATTATTTTTTTTACTTTCCCAGCTTCTCAGAGCAAAGGGGAAGTTATATAATCGGCCAGAAATTCGATGTTGTGTTTTCAACGGAATTTCATTTTTTTATGACGGTCATATTTCATTTAGCGAGCGGTAAGTACTTACGAAAATATTTCAAAGAGAGTGTTTGACTACTGACCTTGAGGCGCCTACAAGATCGTAGGGCAAAACGACGTCGGTCTTCTTTAAAGCAAAAAAACATTACGGACTTTTTTCAGTGAGTCTAAAAATATTATTCTTGTTTTCATTACGTACTGTACATTGTTTTATTTTATAGTCCTGTTCAGAATTTAACGTTTACATATTTCGTTTTTAAAATTCTTAATTTTTACATTATAACATTAATGTACCGTGGTTTGTTTTGTACAATAGTACGGTACTGTACAATAAATAAATTTTGAATTTTAATCACAAAGATGTTTTGTTTTGTTAACCCTATCTCAGTTCGTAAGTCGAAAACTTAGATCTACATACAAATACATTATGTAGTGTTGAAAATAAAATTAAACTGAAGGAAAAGTGAAAAATGAGAAAAAAAAAGTGGCTAAAATATTTATCACATTTTACTGCAAATTCCGTTTAATCCGGACTTTCGGTGATCCGGACGGGGTCCGGTCCCATCTAGTCCGGATTAGCGGGACTCCACTGTATAACAAAATAGAGACATTATAGTTCAACAATGAATACATGAAATTATCTACTGATAAACTTTAATGATTCATTTAACAGTGCAAATAAATAAAAAAAACAAAATTGTTCATGGATGTATTTACAGGCAACACTGCATTAGTTCCTGTATTTATATTATATATTACCTGTTGCCGCTGTAGATATCTCATGTGACGCCACCATCTTGCCAGAGTTTCTTTAGAGCATGTATGGGCAACCTTTGACATGTTGCGGGCCAAACTTTATTGTGCAAACGCGTTCGCGGGCCGCGTAGATGGTTCAAAATAGAATAACGTCGGACTTTAAAGTAGTGTTCATAATTTTTAGCGATTGATATCAGACATGAAATAATAAGACAATGTTATTATAATACAATTTATTAAAATAACAAAATGAAATTTAAAAAAATAGGTACAATATTATAATTAAATCGTGAAATTTGGAATTATTACAAACTACGAAAGTTAAGTAGCGACACCGAAATCAATGAGACAATTGAGCTTGAATTTGGGAAACTAATCCATTGATGTTTGGATTAATTCCACTGATACAAAGACGTAAAGAATTTTCCAAATTATCTTCAGTGAGCCTTGTACGATGTTTTAGTTTATACACGCACATTAAAAACACAAAAAAAAATACGCAAATTTATTGACCATAAACAAACACGCGATGACATGAATTTTTCCTCACTCGCCTTGCTCGCTCACTTGATTCCGCAGAAGCAAGCGACAAACCCCATCCTACTCGATCTTCCTAATTTGGAGTGAGTGTGAGTAAGTAGTGTAATATTTTTTTTTTTTTTAAATTGGGTTTTTCAAAATGTCTCGCGGGCCGGACCAAATCTTACAGCGGGCCGGTTGTTGCCCGCATATGATTTAGAGAATCTCTCGAGGTGTAATTTCTATAGCTACGTTTTCTTCTGTTCAGCTTCACAGCCTGAAAACAGACAATGATTACAGTCAAGTGTAACTAAAGCGAGTGGGTTCCCTAAGTTTCACTTATCCGGTGATTTTGTGATATATAATATATATATATATATATATATATATATATATATATATATATATATATATATTATATATCATCATATATATATATATATGTTGCAGTCAAAGTGTGACTTCCAGTGAATGTATACACAAACTAGTCAATGTATACATTAACTAGCCGTTTTAGTGGAAGTATCAATTGATTATAAAAATGAACACTATTGCTAGAGAATGTATACATTTACTAGACAATGTATACATTTTCTAGTGTTCCTTAGTGAAGGTATAAATAAATGAGAAAAAAAGGTTTTTGTAAAAAAAAAAAACTAAAACTAAACTTCAAAATTTATTTTACAATATAAATATCTAGGAAAGATGCAACAATAACATAAAATATAAACATTTGTAAACAATATTAAAATAGATCTTTTGAATATGAATGAAAAAATAAATATACCTATTTATTTCAAGAAAAATAAAATATATATATCTCAACAAAAATGAAAAATATTTTAAGAAAAAATAAAAATGATTTTACATATATATTTTTTTTTTTTGTCTTAAAATATTGTCTATTTCACAAAATACATAAAATATATGCTTTCGGTATTGCTACCATCTTCAGCCACGACTTAACAAACACTAAAATCCAAACTGTCCCCTTTTTCAGTCCCTACCCTGTGTAATTTTGAAATAGTATGAGCTCAATTAAAATACAAATATATATGCATTTATGAAATAAATCAAAGATGTCAATAATAAATATATTTAATTAATACCTAAGCGATTTAAATAAGTCGCTAAAATATTTATCATGTGCATTTTACAGCAAATTCCGTTTAATGCGGACTTTCGGTGATCCGGACGGGGTCCGGTCCCATCTAGTCCGGATTAGCGGAACTCTACTATGTAATATATATTTGTATATAATAATAATAATGTGGATCTTATATAAAGACAGATAATAATTTCTTAAAATCCAATCTCAGTTTTGATATGGTGAGAGTGCTGTTACTAAAATATGTACTGTGATCGATGTCGAAGAACACGCAACGGGAATTATTTAGTGTCACAGTTTTAAATTTCTCATCTTAACAATGTACCTATAGTAGATACTTATGTAATCGGTCAGAAATGCAATACTGAGTTTTTCATGTTTTCCAAAATTTCAAAAATGAAAAAAAGAAAGAATTGATGTGGCCATTACAGGACTTTCTTATACAGTAGAACCTCTTTAAGTTGAACCTCGATAAGTTGAAAACCTCCAAAACTCGAAAAAAAAGTTTTGTTCTATTCCCTTCAAGCCCCAAAACCTCCATTACTCGAAATCTCAACTCTCTATTAGTCGAAATAATCAGTGAGTCCCTACAAGCCATTTTGGTACATATTTTCCCTCTATAACTCGAAAAAATAAATTGGACCTCTGTATCTCGAACATAGCAATGTTTTATTTTACAACCTTTACAACTCGATTATTTGAAACTTATTACCTCTATAGCTCGAAGAAAAATAAGTTACCGACTTTAAGAATTTGCAGACAATGTACACCATTGTTTCTTAGAAAACAATTTAGGAGTATACAATAAATAGGATTACCAATTAACTAAAGCAAAAACAAATTACTGACTTTTTTTAATACCTACATATCCTACATATCTAAATCAAAATTAGTTAGAATGAATCTTAACCTCTACAAGTCGAATCAAAATCTGCCTTAGTCGAAATCCTCCATAAGTCGAAAACTCTATAACTCGAATTTTTTGGCGTCTTCCTTGATGTTCGACTTATAGAGGTTCTACTGTACCAATCACGCTTACAGATCACTTCCCCTCGTCCTTCTCAAAATCGATTCATATTAGTATTAATGGCTATATGAAATTAAAGCGCGGATGTTTATATATATTTTATTTTTTTTCCATTTTTATAAGTTTTTATGAAAACTACCAATGATAAAAAAATATTTTATAATTCATTGCTATGAGATACAATTTAAACATTATGTTGGATTATTTCCCGAGGGTGCCGGTAGCTCAGTGGTATCCGTGCTTGCCTTCTGAGCTGAAGGTCGTGGGTTCGAAATCCGGCCGAGGCCCTTAGTTTATTTTATCTGGGAGGTAAAATAAACTTAAGCACTCCGTCCTTCGGAACGTTAAGCGATGTCAGGTACTCGTTAAAGACCCTTCCTAGGTGAATAAAAATTTAGGGTAGGCAAAATTTAGAACTCCCACAGTAGAGTAGGGCTCATGTCCACCAGAGTGACAAAAGAGCGCTCTGGTAGTAGGCGATATGACCTCGTAGTTAAAGCCCGGGCATGGGTCATAAAACCTAACATAACCTGAATATAGAATAATGAAATAAAGTTGATTATTAACGCAAACGGTCGAATGGTTTTGGAGGGGGAGCTAAATATTAATAGATTAATTTATCCTGGGGAAGTAGATTGCCGGTGATTTACCGACGACTTCTTAAAATTTAATTTCAATATTTCTTCAATAATTCTTCGATACTTTCTTAATATTTCCGATTGCCTTAATGTATTCAAATCCTCAATTTTGATAAATAAAAATTATTTATTCATACGAGTTTAGTCTTTTGATTGTTAATTTCAGTAATTCAGTAATGTCATTGGCCTCTTCAATTTCTTTTTGATTAACCAATTAAAAATGTTTAAGGTTTTTAATAACTCGTTTTATTATGTTTTATTACATAATTTCCATTTTATTATTTTCCTGTTTGTTCACGTTAATTTAAGCATACGAGTATAACCTTACATCCTTTTTTACTATTTCTTTTTTATCTGTCAGGCTTGCCAATCTACTAAAATGAGAAATGAAAAATAATATTAAAAATCGGTCAAGTGCAAACTTGCACAATTAGCCCCCCACTTAAATTACTATGGTTCAGCAGTTATAAAGAAATAAAGAATTATACTTTTAAATCCTGATAATTTTGGCTCAATCTACGCCTAATTCTCAATGTTCATGATTTTTTTCAGATTTTTCTGAGCGATTCTTTTGTGATAAGAGTGGGTGTCAGCAATTTTTGAGCGTTTTTCCCCAAACAAATTATAAAAAAATATATCATATATATAGTTGTATTCGTGCTTCAATAAGCTTTCATTTGACACTCTACGCCCTTGAAAATATTATTTTTTTCTATTTTCCAATTTACCCCCTGAAATTAACCCCCAGAAACAACTTTTTATACTTCACATCTATAATTGGTCCACCACACTCTATCTCTGTGCTGAATTTCAAATTTTTAAGCCGAATAGTTTCAGAAAAAATCGTCTGTGACAAACGGACGGACGGACGAAGTGATTCCATAAGTGTTCCGTTTTTCTAATTTTGGCACGGAAAACTAAAAAGAGAAATCAGTGAAACCGGCAAGTGAAGCACGAATTAATCAATTAGTTTTTCGATTTCCCACAAAAACCAATCGATATATGCAGTTGACTTACGTAGGGGTTCTGAATCTTCATAATAAAATTACATACATTTGTATGATACATTCATTTTACCGGGAGTTTTCCGGACTGGGGAAGTACATAGCCGCCATGATGGAAAAAAGCCTCTCTTCTTCAGTTTTCCACTATACATGGTTTTCCTTTTGTGACCGCCCCTACAAAAACCACCCCTAGAGCGAACCTTTATCACTTCTAACTTCTTCCCATTGTATAACGCCCTCTTCGTTATATTTCCCAACGAAAAATTATCTTTTATTTAGGACCTTGGTTAGTTGGTTATTGTCACTCATGCCCGGACTATGAGGCTCTTTCTTCGCTCTGGTGGACATGAGCCCGACTCTACTATGGGAGAGCTGAAGGCGCCAGTAGCTCACGAGATAGCGTACTAGTCAACTGAGCTCAAGATCGTGGGTTCATATCTCTTCTCCCTTAGTCCTGCATCGATTCCAACACAACGTTTAACGGAATAAAAATTATTACTAATCTTCTCCTTTCCATCTTGCCAATTCGACTGAAAATATGAATAAGTGTCGTTTTGGATTCACTTATAAAATTTCGTGTTCATTCAGAATATATCAACACGAAATTTTCACTGCTTACATTCACTGAGATAAAAAACCTGAAGGCTTCAGCCGGGTTTCTAACCCGCGATCTTGAGATTAGAAGGTAAGAACGCTACTTCCGAACTATAGGCGCTCTCTGCGATCACTTGTAATTACTAATGAGAGAAAGTAACAAAATGGGCAAGAAGTACAGAATTTTTATTACGCGCAGAATATTTTTTATCATTTCTAAATACTGATCGATACCATGGCCTTGGTTTTCAATAGGTGAAAATGCTCCTATAATATCGATTATGCTTCCAAATATCTTCATTTTTTTTTTTTTTTTTTCAATTTCATAGCACGAAAGTATCGATCTGTAAATAACACTAGTGATATGTGGATTTATGGGTTGCATGTTGTTCTCCATTAGCCTCATATCAACTTAGTTTATACCGACTTCTCTTATATATGTAATAGAACATACTTCACCTCGCAGTTAAATAAATAACACAGAACTTTACCTAAATAATAAAATAAAAACTTTAAAATACATAATATATAATATATTATTGATTTACTTCCGCAGGTTTACGTTGAGTAGAACTTACGTCATTCTTCAAAAATTACCATAAAAAATGTTGAGTTTACACCAGGATTTCGTGTTGTCCGAACCCCTAATCAAAAAAAGTCGAATTAATCAATTAACGTTTTGCTCCCCCTCCAAAAACGGTCGACCGTTTGCGCTAATATTCAAATTGATTGACATATGGGTTCCTAAATCCTCATACTAAATTTTGTGTCGATAAATTCGTTACATCGGTAGTTATTAGGGATTTTGAGTTGAGCCCCCTCCCCAGAACCCATTTCTTTCCTTTCAGTCGATTTAGCAGAAAATCAATAAGTGTCGTCCTTACGAGATTTTTAATTTTTAATTTACATATGAAATTTGGTGTCGAAATATTCATTACAACGGCAGTTATTAGAGTTTTCGAGTTGAGCCTTGCCCATTACAGGGTTTAGGTCACATAAAATTTCGTCTCGATAAATTTATTCGATCGGCAGTTATTAAAATTTTTATGTTAAACCTCCCTTTTAATCGCCCTTCCCTTTGGTCTGGGAGGATTTGACTGAAAAATAAAATTCGTTAGAGGGTTCTGGATTCACATAGATCAATACGACACAAGTTATAGCGCCTCATACTATGAAAAATAAATTTCCGTAGGAAATAATCCATCCTTATGCCCGGGCTTTAACTGCAAGGTCACATCGCTTACTACCAGAGCGCTCTTTCGTCACTTTGATGGACATGAGACCCGACTCTACTGTGGGAGTCACAGAGCGAAAGAGCGCTCTGGTAGTAGGCGATATGACCTCATAGTTAAAAGCGCGGGCATTAGTCATAATAACTTCTAAGTTGAGGAACGCGGACATATTGTGGAAACTTGTAATAAATGAATAAAACTAACTTATTTTTGAAATATTGTCTATTCCACTAAAGATATATATATATATACCATCGTCAGGTCTAGTTATGAACTAGCGACCCTTCTAATACATCTCGGGTGAAAGGGTGCTATTAAAACGCCGGGAGTCCCCCGGCTGTACCGTTAGCTAATTCATGAAATATTTCCTAACAAAACCTAGTTCTAAATTTACATAAAACAATATTACTAGACTAATCGTGGCAAAACAACAAATAAATAAGTACAAATACAAATAAATAATAAGAATAGAAATAAAATTAATAATAATATTAAGATTTAGATATATATTTAATGTTATCTAAATCTTAATATTATTATTAATTTTATTTCTATTTTTATTATTTATTTGTATTTGTACTTATTTATTTGTTGTTTTGCCACGATTAGACTAGTAAGTAATATTGTTTTATGTAAATTTAGAACTAGGTTTTGTTAGGAAATATTTCATGAGTTAGCTAACGGTACAGCCGGGGGACTCCCAAGTTTTAATAGCACCCTTTCACCCGAGATGTATTAGAAGGGTCGCTCTCTGCAAACTGACTTAGTTCATAACTAGACCTGACGATGGTATAAAGCCGAAACAGGTAGTTATATATATATATATCTTTAGTGGAATAGACAATATTTCAAAAATAAGTTTGTTTTATTCATTTAGTCATAATAACTAATAACTAACCAAGCGAATATTCACACCCCTAAATGTCTTGGATACCCGGAATCCCGTAAACTCTAGTTTGCATAGCCTTAGTACAATCTGTCGTTCGTATTTCTGTTCCTGACGAACGTACACACCGTAAGTCGGAAACTGCAAATGACAATAGAGAAACTGCAACCCACAGAGAATTATACATTCATAGAAGTGATCGAGGGACCCATTGTCCAGGGCAGGTCTCTACGCCGCCGGCCGACCTAACCCAGGACCGCAACCATACTAATAATAATTATTAATAACGATTGCTCGATAAGAATCTCAATGAAGCAGTGTTACCTTAAACACTTGAACGTACCTTGACGCATGCCAAAACGTCTGCCAGTCGCTCCGCTATCCCAGAGCACCCTATTTGGCCATGTCTGAACTACAGGAAGTCATGTCTTGACAATAACCTTCTTCAATATCCGCCATTAGATGGCACTGTTAAATATTAATATTGTCGAAGTGAATAGAATGCGAAAATATTTTGAGTCATAGCGAATGTAATGTACATTAGAACCTCGAATATCCGAGGTAATGGGGGAGAGGTCGCACGGATAAATGAAGACCATGGTTAATGGAGACACTTTTTATTTAACGAATTACATATGTGTGTACAATGTTATATACATATGTGTGTTCAAGTAAGCCCTTTGTAGGGCTAGAGGCAGTAGTGGGAATATCTCGGGAGGCATACCGAACCCTAAGTGGCTGATAACGTTATAACATGACAATGTACACACATATGTATATAACATTGTACACATATATGTAATTCGTTAAATAAAACGTGTCTCGATTAACCGTGGTCTTCATTTATCCGTGCGACCTCTCCCCCATTACCTCGGATATTCGAGGTTCTACTGTACATTACATTCGCTATGACTCAAAATATTTTCGAATTCTATTCACTTCGACAATACAAATATCTATGGTCACAGGGAATAAGTTGTTAAGTCGTAAAATGGCCAAAATGAGTTAAGTGTACCGTGATCATCTCCCAAGCCATCTGCGCACTGTGAAGAAGTTGGGAGCTCAGGACTCTAATACTTTCGGAATTATAAAGATGTGGGTTTCTTGGTATCTCGTAAAATTGTGTATGTTCTCGGTTAAATCAACTTAATCTACTTCTTTGAGGAATCATTCTCGAGATAACTGCATTTAACCATTTATGCAATTATTTCCTGTGAAGAGGGTGTTTTCGGTTAAATCAACTTGCTCAACTTTAGAGAGGCATCATTCACGAGTATTTCAAAACGTACGGTAAATAATTAGGTAGCTCATTTTTATTCACTCCTATAGATTTAGAAGGTATATGATTATTAATGATGCAAACATAATTTATTTATTCCAAAAACTATATTTACACGATTAATGCAAAAGTAAAAAAGTGCTGCCCTGAAAAGTTACGAATTTAGACTTACCAATTTATTCCCTGTGACCACATTACTCTACTGGTTTTGGAGGAAGAGCGAAAAATTAATTGAATAATTCATTTTGGGGAAGTACATTGCCGGTGATTCACCGACGCCATTTTAAATCTGACATGAGTTAGAAACCAGTTTCTAGTTTGTCTCTATAATGTTAGTAACTACTACCTTTCCGCCACGCAAATGACCAATTTTTCATATAATTTGTCTAATTCGTCCCTTATTATAGAATAAAAACATATATATTTATGATCGATCGAGGATCTATCATCATTATTTTTTATTTATTTTTATTTTTTTCTTGCTCTTATACAAATCTAAATTCCTTCGAACTATTTTTACTTACAGCTATATGAAGTATAGAGGAAGTTATGTAATCGGTCAGAAAGTCGATGTCAAGTTTTTATTGGAATTTCATATTTTATGAACCATGATTCCAAAAGTTAAAAAAAAAAAAAAAAAAAAAAAAGATTAGGGGACGGACACAAAAACTCTAATATCTGCTGTTGTTATGAATGTACTGGCGCGCAATTTTGTATACAAATTCAAAGCCCTCTTAGGGCGAAACCTTTTGATTTTCAGCCAACTCGATCAGAGAGAAAAGGGGGATTAGATGGGAGGTTTAACGCAATAACTTTAATAATTGCCGTTGTAATGAATGTATTGACGCGAAATTTCATACGTAAATTCATAGCCTTTAAGGCCGACACCTATTGATTTCCAGCCAAATCGGCCGAAGAGAAAGGAAGGATCTGAGGGAGGTTTAAGTCAAAAATCGCAATAATGGCCGATGTATGTATCGAAATGAAAATGTCAGCCAAATCGCTCAAAAGCAAAAAGGGGATTAAAGTATCGACTCAAAATTTCATATTTAAATCCAAAACCCAGTAAGGACAATACCCGTTAATTTTCACCAAAATCGGCCGAAAGGAAAAGTGCTATTTTTTAAAATGGTTGCTGTTTCTCTTTATATCATCATTTTCTGCCATATTCGAAAGATCATAGAGAATAAAAAAATACAAGGTTTTTGGTAGATAAATTAATTTTTGTTAATGTTCGACATGAGCCCGACACTACTGTGGGGCTAAATTTTGCCTACCCTAAACTTTTTTTTATTCACTTAGGGTAGGGGTCTTTAACGAGTACCTGACATCGTACAGGCTCGGGACCATCGCTTAACGTCCCATCCGAAGGACGGCGTGCTTAAGTTTATTTTACCTCCCAGATAAAATAAACTAAGGGCCTCGGTCGGGTTATGAACTCACGTTCTTGAGCTCAGAAGTCAAGCATGCATACCACTGAGCTACCGGCGCCCTCAAAAATTGTTAGGTTTACCGCATTACAACCTCATCCCCAATGGTAGTATTTTAGCCCTTAATGGAGTACCTGAAGGGTGAGATAGTTCGGCGACCGGTTTTGGTTCGTTGGAAGGGGGAACCCTTGTGTAATTCAAAATGGCTGCACAATATGCCATCTCTATATAATAAGGCCATCCATCGACATATGCATGCTTGCTTACTGAGCTCAAGAGCGCGGGTTCGAATTTTATCTGGGAGATAAAATAAACTTCAGTATCGCCGTCCTTCGAATGGGACGTTAAGCGATGGTCCCGAGCCTGTACGATGTCAGGTACTCGTTAAAGACCCCTACCCTAGGTGAATAAAAATTTAGGGCAGGCAACATTTAGAACTCTCACAGTAGAGTCGGGTTCATGTCCACCAGAGTGACAAAACCCCGGGGGCTAAATTCATAAACCCCAATAACTGCCGATGTTATGAATTATTCGACACAAAATTTAGTATGAGGATTTAGGATTCCTTATGTAAGTCAACTGTTGAATATTAGCGGTTTTGGAGAGGGAGAGAAAAATTAATTGATTAATTCGTTCTGGTGAAGTACATCGCCGGTGATTCTCCGTCGATTCTTTTTTTGTTCTTTACATTTGTTTGCTAAGGTTAGAAATAACAGAGACAAGTAGCGCGAAGTAGGCGAGAGGTAGAGAGGTGGGGAAGGAGGAATGAGGTGGTGGGGGAGAGTGGGAGGAGATGAAGGAGAGGAGAAAATGAGAAAAGAAATTATGGTTGATATCTCAAGGCTCAGATGGCATCAAAAGGGGCTAGGATACGGAAGATAAGTTCCCAGTGAGTGGAGAGGAAGTATACGAGGGGTGGCGAAGCACATGGAGGGGAGATTGTGGGATTTTGTATGGGGTTGTACATCAGCCCTTCATGGAATAAAGGGTCTCAAGTCCAAGTGTGCGCAACTTCACATCCTAGCGGAATAGTAGAGTGGGCTTCATCCTTAAGGTGGCTCCACACCAACGGAAAAACCGAAGGCATGCTTCGAGGCACAAGACCTCAAGGAAAACCTCTATGTGTGTATGGAGAATTCTGTTGAGGTATTCCTGCGGATCTGACGCCTGGAGGCCGAAAATTTCAATACAAAATCTCATTCGTCTTGCCTCTGCTTATAGCGTCTCAAGGCCGATCGGACCGTGTGGATGGGTGGGAGGTAGACCTCAGTAGAAAATCATCGCAGTAGAAAATTTCAAATCTTAGTAGCATCCTCCAGTAGCCAGAAATCGTAATGTGGCACTCAATCTTTCATGAGGTGTAATTGCGGTCCTCATTATGGTGTTCTTTTTCTGAATGATCGGCGTCACCAATGTTAAGAAGCTAAGGTATTTGACCTCATCCATCCGCAAATAATTGTGCCAATCATTCGGACTGAACCTCAATTATTTTAATAAATTTACATGGGAGTAAACTTTCCTTTGCTGTAACCAGTCATTAGTCCACTACTTTCGCTTCAATTTTTTTTTTTATTACTTTCGATAGCTAACAATAAACCGACAACAGCAAGAGCATCATCTGTTGACGCCATTGCGCGAACACACAAACTGGAGTGCCTTAAGGCTGGCCTTCGTATATTCCGTTGTGTGTGGAGACTCCCTATAATTTAGGTTCGCCTCAAGGCCCGGCGCCTCAACGTATGCCTTCGGTTTTTCCGTTGCGTGTGGAGCCACCTTTAGAGGACTTCTCATTTTGTATGGGGTCGTACATCAGCCCTTCATGGAATAAAGAGCCTCAATTCCACGTCCTAGCGGAATAGTAGAGAGGGCTTCATCCTTAAGGTGGCTCCACACCAACGGAAAAACCGAAGGCATGCTTCGAGGCACAAGACCTCAAGGAAAACCTCTATGTGTGTATGGAGAATTCTGTTGAGGTATTCCTGCGGATCTGACGCCTGGAGGCCGAAAATTTCAATACAAAATCTCATTCGTCTTGCCTCTGCTTATAGCGTCTCAAGGCCGATCGGACCGTGTGGATGGGTGGGAGGTAGACCTCAGTAGAAAATCATCGCAGTAGAAAATTTCAAATCTTAGTAGCATCCTCCAGTAGCCAGAAATCGTAATGTGGCACTCAATCTTTCATGAGGTGTAATTGCGGTCCTCATTATGGTGTTCTTTTTCTGAATGATCGGCGTCACCAATGTTAAGAAGCTAAGGTATTTGACCTCATCCATCCGCAAATAATTGTGCCAATCATTCGGACTGAACCTCAATTATTTTAATAAATTTACATGGGAGTAAACTTTCCTTTGCTGTAACCAGTCATTAGTCCACTACTTTCGCTTCAATTTTTTTTTTTATTACTTTCGATAGCTAACAATAAACCGACAACAGCAAGAGCATCATCTGTTGACGCCATTGCGCGAACACACAAACTGGTGTGCCTTAAGGCTGGCCTTCGTATATTCCGTTGTGTGTGGAAACTCCCTATAATTTAGGTTCGCCTCAAGGCCCGGCGCCTCAACGTATGCCTTCGGTTTTTCCGTTGCGTGTGGAGCCACCTTTAGAGGACTTCTCATTTTGTATGGGGTCGTACATCAGCCCTTCATGGAATAAAGAGCCTCAATTCCACGTCCTAGCGGAATAGTAGAGAGGGCTTCATCCATACAGGACTTCTCATTTTGTATGGGGTTGTACATCAGCCCTTCATGGAATAAAGGGTCTCAACTCCACATCCTAGCGGAATAGTAGAGAGGGCTTCATCCATACAGGACTCATTTTACTTCCTTAGCTACACAAAGTATAGGGGAAGTTATGTAAGCAGGTCAAAAAAGTCGTTAGTAAAACACCGAGGGTCAATCATTGCCTATGTACTTCTCCAGCCAGAATTTATCAATTATTAAGAAGAAGAAGAAGAGTTCATTATAAAATTCGCTTTGGGCCAGTACTGCTGGCTCAGCTTTTTGCCTTGTCAATATCTTCAACCCAGCAGGTTCCAACCTAGAACTGTCTCTCAAAACAGCTGAGCTCAGATAGCCACAACTAATGCTGCTCAGGTAGAGTCACAACTCTCCGACGCTCCGTTGGCGCGGACCAAAAACTCCTGGAACTTAGATGTTCAGAAAATACGAGACTCTTATGAAAACTCAATAAAAATATTCCCCTATACATTGATATAATGGTTTCTTGCATGATCTATCTACGCAACCATTTCTAATTGAGTAGGACGAGATGGGAACTGAGGGGGTAGGTAGCTCCATCCGCCCATCTATCGATCTCAACTCTATCACAACCCCCGTCGTACTTGTTGCTATCAAATCCACGCTCTTTATTTTCCTACGTCTCTTTACTACCCCAACTATTCGAAGTATAGAGCAAGTTATGTAATCGGTTAGAAATTCGATGCGGAGTTTTCAACGGAATATATGTGTGGTTGTCCGGAAAAACGAGGTAACTGCATTTTCCAAATCTTCGAGAAATCATCAATCGAAAATTTGAAAATTAATCCCTGAAATAAGAAATAATCGGTTTTTTTTTTTACTTGGGTTATATGGTCGTATGGACAAGACAAATTTTAGGGGCAGTAAATATCTCGATTAACACTGCACCCTGATGAGAATCTGATATTTTGAAATTTTTTTTTACCCTTTTTTTTTTTCACAAATTTATAGGTTAGGTTTTATGACTCATGTCCGGGCTTTAACAACGAGGTCATATCGCCTACTACCAGAGCGCTCTTTCGTCACTTTGGTGGAAATGAGCCCGACTCTACTGTGGAAGTCCTAAATTTTGCCTACCCTAAATTTTTATTCATCTAGGGCAGGGGTCTTTAATGAGTACCTGACATCGTACAGGCTCGGGACCATCGCTTAACGTCCCATCCGAAGGACGGCGTGCTTAAGTTTATTACAAATTTATATTTCATAAATGTAAAATTTATGCATCAGAATCAAGTTTATGTTTTTTTCTCATTATAAATACATCACTTTTTCCGTTTTTTCTTCAGTTACCTTCTTTTACCCGAATTTTAGGCTGAAAACGCATTTTGTTGATGTGTCATAAATTTAAAATAAGTAATTAATTATGGAAAGCGACTGTGGAATATGAAAGTACAAGTTATAAGAACTCTAAAAGCAGCCACAGATATATTTCCAAACTACAAATTCCAAAAATGAAAATAAAAACGAATGTCTGACTTTGTGTTAGTGGACGCGATAACTATCGATAGAACGGTTATATCGACAGAAAATTCTATATGTGCATCCAGAACTCTCTAGGGACGACACCTATCAATTTGCTGCGGAATCACCTGAGGGGGATTGGGGATCCGAGGGCGTTCAACTCAAAAAGCCCTATAACTGCCGTTGTAATGAATGTATCGACAACAAATTTTATATTTAAATTCAAATCCCTATATAGAAGGAACCTATACATTTTTCGCGAAATCGGTGAAAGGGAAGAGATGGACCAGAAAAGGGGTGCTTGACTTACCCTAATAACTGCCATTGTAGATAGATAAACTTTTTTTTTTTTTTACAAAATAATTATTAATAGGATAAAAGAAACAATTCAAGAATTATATAAAACAAGATATGACATGAAAATGAATAAATAAAATAATAATATAGGTTAGGTTTTATGACTCATGCCCGGGCTTTAACTACGAGGTCATATCGCCTACTACCAGAGCGCTCTTTCGTCACTCTGGTACTGTGGGAGTCCTAAATTTTGCCTACTCTAAATTTTTATTCACTTAGGGCAGGGGTATTTAACGAGTACCTGACATCGTACAGGCTCGGGACCATCGCTTAACGTCCCATCCGAAGGACGGCGTGTTTTAAGTTTATTTTACCTCTCAGATAAAATAAACTAAGGGCCTCGGTCGGGTTTTGAACCCACGTTCTTGAGCTCAGAAGACAAGCACGCATACCACTGAGCTACCGGCGCCCTCTAATAATAATATATATATCCATCTTAAATTAAATTAAATTATTCTTTATTTTCAAAGCAACTTAAATAAATTGTTAATTTTTCTAACTTTTAAATTATTTAAAATATGCACAAATGTTTCTGAGTGATATGGTGAGATTAATTCTGGGGATACACAAAGAGGGACAATGGAACAAAAAGTGTATGAGGTCGTCCTTTTCGTCTAAGGTACAGAGCCTGCAGACACTTTCAGGACAAAACTCATACCTAAGTTCTCCAAGTAATATTCTAAAATTTCTATTGCTATTGTGAAGACGAATTTGAGCTTGAATTCGGAGTTTTTCAATATGGCAGTTTAATGAAAGATAGCTTTCCTGAGACCCTAAAGCACTGACCAATCGGTAGAGAGAGTTGTATTTCGAATTTTATATTAACTTTCATGAACTGCCATTGTAATGATTGCGTCAACATAAAATTTAGTATGAGGGTTCAGAAGCCACTAGGTAAGTCAAATATTGAGTTTTATCCCACTTTTGACTTCAGAGGGAGAGCGAAAACTATTGTTTAATTTGTGCTGGGGAAGTAGTTGAAAATAATAACAAAAAAAGTCGCTATTTTTACTATTCCTATTACTATTGCAAATATCTGTCATTTAATTAGCTTTTGTTTCGTTTTGCTCCAATGTGTTCTATGACAAATAGAGGAGCTGATTCACTCACAGCTCACTACTCAGCATAGTGTCACACAAGCTAATTACAGTGCACTGTTCACAAGACCCCTTGTACGAGCACATTAGACAACCAACGGATATTACATGTCAGCTACTCGTACCAGCTGTCTAAGTACTGTCTGACTGGCATTGAACGGCTCGAGTTGAGTGGGCGAACGAGAAGTGAGGACAATAAAAATTGGATATCGATAGATGATTTTGAGTTTGTGGGAACGCTAACTCCATAAAGAATTAATGCCTAAATCGACATGAAATATTATTTGCATATTCTATGATAATAAAAAAAATATAATAATATTATCACATTTCCTGGCTTTATTAAATTCTGATTTCTACAGCAGTCTCCGAAAAGGGTGTTAATAAAAAAATTCAACTTGCAATTACATCTAAAATAAATAATTCTGAGATACCGCAAATTTTGCTAAATTTACAAAAAAATTTGAATTATCTAATAAAAAGATATTGTTTATTTGGTTGACAGGGAAAAATAGTAGATATAATCATCTATCGAGAACAAAATTTCGGGTTTATTACACTTAACCTACATTATAAAGATAAAAAAATAAATTTGAAAAATGAAAAGTAAACGAATAGTAAAAAAAATAAACTCACGGTAAGAGGGTTATATTCACAGTAAATTAATTAAATGTTAGTAGAATAATATTTAACGTTTAGTAAACAAAATAAATGCCCAGTAAGAAGGATATATTCATAGTAAATAAATTAAATGTTAGTAGAATAATATTTAACGTTTGGTAAACAAAATAAATGCCCAGTAAAAAGGATATATTCATAGTAAATAAATTAAATGTTAGTAGAATAATATTTAACGTTTTGTAAACAAAATAAATGCCCAGTAAAAAGGATATATTCATAGTAAATAAATTAAATGTTAGTAGAATAATATTTAACGTTTAGTAAACAAAATAAATGGCCAGTTAAAAGGATATATTCATAGTAAATAAATTAAATGTTAGTAGAATAATATTTAACGTTTGGTAAACAAAATAAACGCCGAGTAAAAAGGATATATTCACAGTATTTCTCTATATCAAGGAGAACCTGGACTGTTTAACGGAAAGAACCGACGGGAGGGGACAACATTTTATTTCTTCGAATACATCAACTGGATTTATTCGGTAAACTATCGAGAGATTCGATTAGGCCTATCGATACTACTTTAACTACTCTCGTCAACCTGCTCTTTGATAAAGCGACTTCGGAACCATAAAAAATTAACTATTGAGAGTTTCGATTACTCCTATCGATATATATACATAAAAATTAAATATTTTCTTTAAAAAAAAAAAGTAAAAAAGGAATTTTTTTGGAATATAACCACCGCGAAAATGTATGGAATTCATAGAAAAAAAAAATTGAAAATCGGTTCAGTAGTTTTTAGGATTAGCCCGAACATCCAACAAACGTTGTCTCTTTATATATTAGTAAGATATATATTCATAGATAAAAACCATATTGTCATGGATATTTTTAACCTAATATAAGAAAGAGAGAGAGACTGGAGGGGCTAAGATTAGCCATCCGAAGGATTT
Source organism: Aradus depressus (assembly GCA_963662175.1). Taxonomy (NCBI): domain Eukaryota; kingdom Metazoa; phylum Arthropoda; class Insecta; order Hemiptera; family Aradidae; genus Aradus; species Aradus depressus. The sequence goes on along the minus strand of OY759226.1, from coordinate 14,142,502 downwards.
AACCCAATTTCCCGGGTTTCCCGACCATCCATGCCCGGCTAATGTGATATTGACTGGCAAGAGACCTGGGATATGGAAACTTAGTCAGGCTTGTTGAGTTCACTTGGGCAAGTTTCCTGTCAGTTCCAAGACTGAGGTCAGGTCATCGGCAGGGATTCTAGCCAGGGATGCTAACCACTACATATGGGGGATCCAGCCAGCGATGCTCATCACTGAACATCAAGGCATGCTCCGTTAGCATCGCCTTTTTGAACTATACTAAGAGCTGGGAGTCTTTTGTCGAACTCCAGTAGGTAGCTGATATGGTTCAGCCATCTTGAAGGATTCATTGATTGTTTGCAGGGGTGGGCTTTGTACCCCATTAAATGTTAGTAGAATAATATTTAACTCCTCGCATGTATTTAACTACAGTAGACTCTCCCTTATCTGGCGTTCTGTTAACCGGCGCGCTCCCTTATCCGGCGCTCGCAAATTAATATCAAATTTGTTAAACTAAAATTAACATTCAATTATTAGATTATCAATTATATATAGAGCCACTTGTATTTACGAGCACATAATAATTCCGTAACTCACGAATCTTTCATGTATTTTTATTGTACATATATACATATGTACATTGTATTTATAATGAAGGGAACGCTAATACAATATTTTATTACTTCACTAATATCCTATAAATAAATTATAATAAATACATAGTTGAAAATTAAATATTTATAAAAAATGTTTCCTAGAATAGAAAAACAAAGGTACCGTCCCGTCCGTGGCACAACAATATCGTCTTATCGGGAAACGAACACTAACTAGTAAAGTCAAAGTTTAATTTTTTTCTACAGAAACTCTCTCCTATTTATTTTTCCTTTACACTAGTTCTATTTTTCTCAGTTTTCTTTTGATTCTCATAGTGAAAAGAATCGTTGGATCGTTTTTCAGACGTCTTAACACTAAAGAAGTGGTGGCACTATGCAGCACGGAACAGTGTTGTGTTAGCGAAACAAGAGAAAATTACCGATTTTTTTAACAAATAATATTTTTAGAATTTTAGATTTGTTTCAAATATGTATATATTTTTAATGATTGGATAAATATATATACATATGTACGTACATATAATAAATCAATGTTCAGTATGTATATATTTGTCAATTTAATAAATGTTATCAACAAAATACTTACCTATGTGTTTTATTCCTTAGCTCACCTAAAAACACATTTTTTTATGCTTTAATTGATATATTTTTTTTATATTTATTTTTATGATTTCCGTTATCCGGCGTTTTCTGATATCCGGCGTCACGTTGGTCCCGGCAACGCCGGATAAGGGAGAGTCTACTGTACTTCTGTCTTACCTCTTTACTTCATTGAAGATTATCCATCGGAAGTGTGAATGAGCTTCACATTCGCCCAGGATATCTTAGTTTCCTTCACTTCACAACTTCTGCAGAATGAATGCGGAACAAGACCGTGAAGAGATCTTTTCGTACCGACTGTCCTGTTAGGTACTCTCTAAGGTCGACGCCTATTAATTTTCAGTCAAATCGACTAAAGGAAACTGGGGATTAGGGGGGAAGGCTTAACACAAAAACTAACTGCTGTTGTAATGTATTGACACGAAATTTTATACTTAAATTCAAAACCCCATAAGGATCGCACCTTAAAGAAAAATATTGTCTATTTCACAAAATATATGGGAGCATTTTCGGTATTGCTACCATCTTCAGCCACAACAAATACTGACTTAACAAATACTGTATCTGTTAAACCCTGGCTGAAGATCGTAGGAATACCGAAAGTACAAAAATATTTTTTACCCTTATAACTGTCGATGTAATGAGTAAAAATATGAGAATTCAGGAGTCACTGATCAAATTTCGTGTTCCTTGGGTACGTTCCTAATTAGTCCCGGATGACCTTCACTTCTGATCCTATTCGAAACCATTCCTAATTGCCGGATCCCTGTCTCCATTTCTTTGAATTAGTTCTCGTGGGCTGAAACGTGGGTTTGTCTTATATTTTATTACTTACAATATGTAAATTTCACTCTAATCTAAAAATCTTGAAATAAAATAAAATAACAGTTTGGTGCATTATTATTAAATAAGTTTGTATACATACGTCCTTCGAAAGGGACGTTAAGCCATCCCGTGCCCATGTCAGGTAGTCGTTAAAAACTAATAGGTTTATAAAAATTTAGGGTAGGCAAAATTTAGGACTCCCATGGGCTCATGTTCACCAGTGACGAAAGAGCGCTCTGATAGTAGGCGATATGACCTTGTAGTTAAAGCCTGGGCATCAGTCATAATAACTGACTCCTACGTACGTGCTGTCAAATTTAGTTACGGTTTTCTTGGATGCCAATTTAAAAAAATTTAACTGCTATGGATTTCCTGTTAAATTAAATAACAATAATAATAAGTTTTTGCTCTCCCTCTGAAATCAGTCTACCGATTTGGTTGAAAATCAATATGTGTCTTACCCATAGAATACAGAATCGTCATACTTAATTTCGTGTTGACACACTCTGTACACAGGGGCGTAGCCAGGATTTTGAGCAGGGGGGGGGGGGGGGGGGGGCAAAGTTAGGTTACAGCGGTGGGGGGTATAGACTCCCAGGGACAGAGCCCGCAGTTTCCATGGTTAGCGCTGCAGACTTTTTGTTAGTAATTTGGTAGACTCCGGACCCCTAGAACCTTCCCCTGAGGTAACCACTAACTAATACATACCTACCTAAGCTGACTTTACATGAGCAGCAAAAATGCAAAGCGTAGCAGCAGCAAATGCATTACTGTGGTTTCTGTGCTTTTAGAATTAAATTACTCACAGCCAATAGCGTGCATTTGCTGCTGCTGCGCTTTGCATTTTTACAGTGCATGTAAAATCAGCTTTAAGAGTATAAAGTATAACATAAATGACGATTTTGAGCGAGGAAATAAAATGATGGAATTCATATATATTTAAATAAATGTAATATGACTTGTTTTGTACATGTACATTTATGTAACAGCTGATTGCTGATTTAGGAATCAGAAGCACGGGTAATTTGATCCTATTGGTAACTTGCAAGCAATCCATTTTAATAAAAACTATTTTTTTTGTTTTATTTTATTTTTATCTTGGTTTTTTGCTCTGGCCAGGGGGGGGGGGCACGTGCCCCTCTGGCTACGCCCATGTCTGTACATCGTCAGTTATTAGTGTTTTTGAGTTTAGGCCCCCTGAGTTTTCATTCAAATAACCTCTTTTGGTCGCTTTGTGTTCAAAAGTAGTTTTATTTATAATTTTAGATAATGGAATCACTTGTAACGCCATTTGACCAATAGAAGGATTCATAGAATGTTTCCAACCGCGATCTTGAGCGAGCAAGCACGCATACCACTCTATGAGGTGAAAAATACTTGAGCACGTCGTCCTTCGAATGAGAGGGATTCAGGTGATAGGATTCATTTCAAAAACCCTAATAACTACCGATATAATAAATTGATCGTAATAAAATTTAGTTTGCGAATTTAGGAGCGCTTATGTAAGACAACTGTATAAATATTAGCGCAAACGGTGGACTATGTTTCGAAGGGGAGTGAAAAGTTAATTGATTAAATCGAATTTAGTGCTCCAATTTTTGTGGAAACTTGACTCTGGAACGTTCACCCCTTGCTCCGGATGACAGCCCTGTTCATTGCCTTTCTGTCGTTCTCGTCCTCTCTACATTTCCTGACGTGTACATAATTGAATTTGCTTCCCAACTTCCCACTTTCGCTTCACAACTTCACAACGTTTTCAATTAAACTTTTTTTGACAACTAACTTTCCAACAGAGACATGGCAAAGTCTTGTATTCATTTTCCGTTGCTTTCTTGTTTCCTGTTCCACTAAGTTTAAAATTTTTACTTCCCTCGGAAGTTATTTAATCGGTCAGAAATTCGATGCTGAGTTTTTAACGAAATTTCGTGTTTTCCGACCTCCTGATCACAAAAATTAAATAAAAAAAAACTTTCTCGTCTGTTTACGATTTATGTGTCGTCAGACTCTAGGAGTTAAAATATCTGTTTATGCATCTAATTTATAAGCTATCTTAACGTAAATATTCTTATGACATATCCTATTACCATGTTATGGTTTATATCTATATAAACAAGAATACATCGAAAAATAAGCTTTATCGAAAAAAATTGTTCAAACAAAAGTTGCAGCGTTTAAAGGGGGACATATACTGGCAATGCGAAATTATCCTCGAGTGGCGTTTTCAGCGTCTAATCAAGGGGAACTTCGATTTTTTCAATAGAAACCCATAGTTTTAATTGCATACTTGTATTCTACGTGAAAAAAAAAGTATCTTTTGTAGGAAAAGTTTTGTTTGAAAATGTCAATTTTTTATGATTTTGAGAATTTAAAAACACAAATTTGATGCACAAAGAAATAAACTATTAATTTAAAATGAGTGTTATTGTAACAAAGAAATAACAAAGAAATATATATATAAACACATATATACAGTAGAACCTCGATTAACCCTGTCTCGATTATCCGTGTTCGCGATTAACCGTGGTGTTTAAGCAGTTAGTATAGGTTCCTAGAAACTTAGAGACAGAGTAGAGTGACAATGATGACAGTTTTGGCGCTAAAGAAGAAAACATTCAGACAAGTTAAGCAATGGAACCAGTTCATGTTCCTCCTCAACTTCTGCCAACAGGAACATTTTTACTTCCATGACGTCATGAATTTGAGAAAAATTAGAACTAAAGTTAGGAAAATCATTTCAAACAGCAAAAAACAAAGAAGGATTACTTCATATAACATTGTATACACATATGTATAACATAAATAAAAAGTGTCTCGATTAACCGTGGTTTTCATTTATCCGTGCGACCTCTCCTCCATTACCCCGGATAATCGAGGTTCTATTTTGTCCTTTGTTTGACAATATTTCGGTAAACCTCGTCCTTTCTTCGAGTCACAGTATATCTTACGTCTAGTAGAAGCTTTATCGGCAAATCGATTGAGTCGCCTCTACCGGCACCTGCATGAAGGTCGATAATAAGGAAACTTGTCCTTTTAGTCGTATCTTTTGTCTAAATGCGCCTTCTAGAGGTAAAATTTTCAATAGACAAGGATACCTACTCATTTCAAAGACTACTTAATTATTTTTTCAAGAAGTGTTACAAATTTAGAATCTTTGGATCAATATAACTTCAAGGGCATTCTTATATAATTTCTTTTGAACTATTTATTCAAAGAGATACAGCAATTTATTCTCTTTCAGGACAATATTAAAAGGAAACACTTTTTTTTTTCTTTTTATTTTTTTCATCTCTTCAAAGTAATAAATAATAGCCTTTTTACTAGCTGTGTTACCTGGCGTTGCTGGGGGAGAAATTCAATAATCTTAATGCAATTTTACGTAGGAAAAGCTTTTCATTTCCTTGAAGTATAGGAAATCTTACATAATCTGTCAGAAATAAGAGTTTAGAAATATAAATTCAGTTTTAACCGTACTCATGGCCCCCACAAGGGTGGGGCTGGTGCAACTTTGGTTGCAGGGTCCGGGTCCAGTCCTTTTCATTTTAGTAGATTTTGCAAGGAATCATAGCTTAAAAAGGAGAAATATATAATTATAAGAAAATTTAGTATAATAGATAGGTACATATTCTAGTTGTGCGAGTTATTAAGTTATTATTTAATTAGTTGCGTGCATGGATAGTTACTCTTGTTTGCAAATTACTAGTATAAAACAGTCCGCACGAGACAGGTATAGATGGGCCCCACGCACTCCCTCAACCCTCCCCCACTCCTATTTCCCAGCCTATTGTCCAGCTGTTTCCCTCAGAGCAGTGTTCTAAAAGTTGACGCATCGACGCATAGTATCAGTTTGACTGATTGAAAATGAATTGGCCAAAACTATTGACTTTTCAGATGTTATTGATAAATTTAGTCAAAAGAAAGCTAGGAAAGCTATGATAATTTAGGGCAGTTAGGCTATAAGTAAGCTTTTGTTGTAGCCAGTGTATTAAACACACACAAACATCGTAATTTTTAGAGCTCTTAATGTTATTTTTTTTTAGATCGTAATACTAGTTTTTGTCAATTTTTATTTTAATGTTAGTGAGTCAAAGAAATCAAACGTTAATTTCAGTAAAATAAAAGTAAATGATATAATCACGGTAGCAATTGATGTGTGAAATAATTTAATCAATAAAGTTTGGTTTTAAAATCTAACTGATACTGTAACATTAATTATACCTTACAATCTATTTTTAGTTTAAATAAAATTGTAAAAGGGTTAAAAAATAACATGCAATTATAATATAACACATGACTATGAGATGGGGGGCCCAACCCTGATCCTGGTTACAGGGCCCGCAATCCAATGTGGGGGCCATGACCGTACTTGATGATTCCAAAAATAAAAAAATTCGTCAGTGAATCATGAAGTACACGTACTTCCCCAGGACGAATTAATCATCTATCGGTAGTTTTTGAGTTGAGCCCCCTTTCATCTGATTCCGTTGAAAATTAATATATTTTATAAGGCTCTGAATTTACATATGAAATTTCTTGACAATACATTCATTACAATGACAGTTATTAGAGTTTTTATGTTATATCCACTCTTCCTTTCCGCTAATGTGACTGAAAATTAATAGGTGTTGTTAGGGTTCACAAATTATCGATAGTTTTACTCACGATCATCGAACAACGTTTTCGATACTTCTCAAGTATCTATACCTACTCGTATCGATTGAATCGGGTAGTTGGTTATAATTAATTTTTTTAAATCTATAAATCTATATATATTTAAATAAAAATCGTATTGCATCGAGTACTTCGTTATAATTAGTTTTAAACCATGTATACTATATATACCTATATAATAATAAAAAAAAACACAATACAATTTGAAAGATATAAATGAGATATCGTAGTGGGCATAAGAAACAAATAAATCAAATCGAATAAGATAAAAGTATATTATTAAAAACATACTGAAAGTAATAAAAAGCGTTATAAAATAAAAATAAAATTTATTTTTACTAAGGATATAAAACTACTGGAGACTATTCGTATTCCCATAATATTTCACTATTTTAAAACACTTGTTGCAAGTGGCTGAGATCGAAACGTTTTTAGTGTAATAAATCCACATTTTCGCCGTAGAACGAGGCATTATAATTTGTAATTGACAAAATGGAATGTAAAAATAAAATAAAATGCTGAAATCGTAATCATGTTGAGGGCGCCGGTAGCTCAGTGGTATGCGTGCTTGACTTCTGAACTCAAGGTTGTGGGTTCGTAGCCCGACCGAGGCCCTTAGTTTATTTTATCTGGGAGGTAAAATAAACTTAAGCACGCCGTCCTTCGGATGGGACGTTAAGCGATGGTCCCGAGCCTGTACGATGTCAGGTACTCGTTAAAGACCCCTGCCCTAGGTGAATAAAAATTTAGGGTAGGCAAAATTTAGGACTCCCACAGTAGAGTCGGGCTCATGTCCACCAGAGTGACGATAGAGCGCTCTGGTAGTAGGCGATATGACCTCGTAGGTAAAGCCCGGGCATGAGTCATAAAACCTAACCTAACCTCGTAATCATGTTCACGGTTCTCATTTGTCCGTGGAGCGTAATTTGAGTTCAGTATTTTATTGCAACAACAAATAAAAGAAAATTGTAAGAAATTGAACGGTGAACGATTTTGATGAATTGAAAAAATTAATATATATTTTCTTTAATTGTTGAAATTTGAAACGAGTACTTTGAATCGATACAAATAATATGTATTCGATACCTACTTGGTATCTGTCTAAAGTATCGATACTTTACTAGTATTTATTATTGTATCGATAGATCCCTATGTGTTGTCCTTATATTGTTCTGGACACATATAAAAAATTTAGTGTCGACATATTCATTTATCGGCAGTTATCGAAAGAGCGCTCTGGTAGTAGGCGATATGACCTTGTAGTTAAAGCCCGGGCATGAGTCTTAATAATTAACTATATATTTCGCATTTTACACTTTCACATTTTCGTTAGTTTTTTATTAAACATGATTCAAACAGTTTTATGCAGATCACTATTTGTAGGTACATTCTTTGTTCCATTTCAATCCTTTATATGATTTCTACTATTTTTAGCTCATAGTTACATAATGTAATCAAATTGATTTATGAATATTTTGATATATTAAATAAGATGCCATCTTGTGTTTCAGCTATGGTGGCCATGTCGACTTTGTGTGAACTCCAGTCCTGGTTCATATATCACTGGGTACCTATGGACAACATTCACTGTAAGTATTCTTAATGTATTTTATATATTCTAGAAATAGGACATGTCCGCATATATATGTACAATATATGAAGTGCTCATGGAAAAATACAATATATATGTTGTGGTAAATAAATTTTAAGTGTTAATCTTAAATAAATGATCTTCTATTTCATTTTGATTACTACAGTAATTTCAGAAAAGGACCCTTAAAAAAATATCAAAAGTTCAAGACGTGCAATTTTTAAGAAAGTGCAGGTATATTTAAAAAAAAATTCAATTAACAAACGGTTCATTTGGATTTCTAAAGAGATGCCATCTTGTCTTCTAAATTTTACAAAAATATAAAATCTAATTCAATGGTTTTCAAAATATCTTACTAGGCCAACAGGGAAAATGAATAGAATAGAATTTACGAGAGCAAATAGTTTGGGTTTATTTTTTTAAATCATCTGCATTATTGAATAAAAAACTAAACATTGAAACAAACAAAATTCAAAAGAAAAATCTTAAAAACTAAATTCTTAACACTATTTCAATCTTTTTTTTTGTTTTATATTTTGGTCATTTTTTAAATTTAAGTTATATATTTCTGGGCATATATCCTGTACATATAAACAAACAACAGTACTTTCTTTTTGGATCAGTTTCACCGTCAATTCACTCCAACTTAGTTCATCACACCTTAAGCCTAACACCACTCCCTATCTTCACTCAGACCGTCTCCATTCCACCCAGGCCATGACTCTCTCCACACACTAAAAAAACAGCTGATGGCCGTATTTTGTTTTTTTACTCATTTGTTTCAAAAGAAATTTGCTTTTTATAGAAAAATAAATATAATTAATTTTTCAATATTAATAATTTAATCATTTTAATGTGTGTATTTTTTTTTATGCATCACAATGTGAGATCAGGATTGTGGTAGATAAAAACAAACTTGCAAGAATTTCTATACTGAGTGTCCCTTCTTCAGGGCTTGTATTAAAATATTATATACATTATCAATAAACTTATACTAGATAAAAATTATGTAAAAATAAAACAACAAAAAACTGAATTTCAACTAAACAAAACCTATATCATAACGGAATATAATTCGTTCAAATTAAATGTATCGTATTACAAAATTAATAATTAATATTGTTAAAATAATTTTTATTAATTCTAAAAAAATAAAAATATTATTTTATTTTTTATTTGTTGGTCTCATGTTCGATGCATATTTAGCCATGTCTCTTATAAAAGTGTTATCTAGTTATTTAATAAAACTCACTCTCGGACGGGATTCGAACCCGCAAAACATGGGTGAGACCCTGCCACCAAAGCCCTACGCTCTAGTCCGCACGGCACCCTAAAAATATTATTAAAAATATAATCAGATATGAATAAGTACCTTTCTAACTGAAAAGGAGAAGAGATGTGTATCCTAAAAAACTTTCTGACATTACATCCTGCCAGATTGAACTTTCCAATGTTTACCATTAAATTTAGTTATTATCACTAATTAAAATATTAAAAACAGGCCTAAATCTACATATAATAATAGAAATCACTAAAAAACCCAATTCCCATTCTTAATTTTATTTTTTTAAATTTTATTTAAAACTTATTATGATTTATAATTTTTATTCATTTATTTAAATTTTTATTAGTTGGTAGATTTTTAAATTTTTTTTATTTAAGTTGAATTTTATTTTATTAATTTTATTTTTATTCATTATTATTATTTTTTTATTATTTTCTTTATAGTTTAGAAGACCAAACTACACGGAATACATTCATATATAAGCAGATTTGAAATTTGAAGAACAGAATTCAAATGGTTCGCGGTGAGTAACTGGTATTTTCATTAAATACTAACCATACATATAATTTTTTTCTAATGTATTTGGTGTATACTAACCTGTTTGATGTTCTATTTGAGTTCTATTCAATGAAGATTTTCAACATATGAAGAAAGTTTGTTTTGTGTATTTGATGTTAGTTAGTTATTATGACTCATGCCCGGGCTTTAACTACGAGGTCATATTGCCTACTACAGCGCTCTTCCATCACTCTGGTGGACATGAGCCCGACTCTACTGTGGGAGTTTTAAATTTGGCCTACCCTAAATTTTTATTCACCTAGGGCAGGGGTCTTTAACGAGTACCTGACATCGTACAGGCTCGGGACCATCGCATAAACGTCCCATCGGAAGGACGGCGTGCTTAAGTTTATTTTACCTCCCAGATAAAACTAGCCTAAACCGTTTTATGAGCTCCTATTGCCTATTGAGCTCAAGATCGCGGGTTCAAAACCTGGCCGAGGCCCTTAGGTTTTTTCTATCTAAAAGGTAACAATGTCTTGAGCACGCCGTCCTTCGAATGGGAACTTAAGCGATGGCCCCGATTCTGTACGGTGTCAAATACTCGTTAAAGACTCCTATCCTAGGTGAATAAAAATTTAAGACTCCCATTGTAAAGTCGGGCTCATGTCCACCAGAGTGACAAAAGAGCGTTTTAGTAGTAGGCGATATGACCTCCATTGAAGATATATCAAAACGATGTATGAAGGAATTATTGGCAATAAAAAGTTCTGCATATATCTATGATGTCTGTCCATGTTTTTGTAACAAGTTGATGCAAAAACTATTAAACTGATTTTGATGAAATTTCATATGTAGCATCCTTATAAGCCCAGTTGAATATTTGGCGTCCAAAATGGCTCTTTAACGGTTGATTTTTCGAACTTAATATGTAAAACCAAAAATGTAGAAAATCAAATTTCCAAAGTGTGATCATAAGGATATTTGAAGTAACTCTATAACGAAAGGGGGAAAACGCGAGCGCATAAACTATTCAGTGCTTTCTGGAAAGAGCTCTGTTCAAGCAATTTTCGTGTTCGTTCATCATTTTATCTCAATAATGTATCGCCTAAGAGAAAAGAAAAGGAAACAGCTTGGATTGCTGATAGCTAAACACATGATGGATGATGAAGAAGAGGATTTCGTTCTTCTGAATTATGCTAAAAGAAGGAAATAAATCAGTAATATGTTTTTGGATCTAGAGGACGAAGGTCTGGTTAAATTACTGATTAACAACCACTTAATCGTCGACGAAGAGAGATTTGTTGCGCTGCGTACTGCGTTATAGACCCGACCAGAGACAGTCCACCTGTTACGCAGGACATGGAACGGTGACACTACGCAGCGCAAAAAAACTGCAGCTAAGAAAACGCGCCTTAAAATTATTAACCTACTTGAAGTTACTCCGAGCGAAGCTGGTTAACCTGCTAGTATATTATGTGTATAGAATTGGAAAACATAGGATCCTATGTCCTACGAGAATAGAAACATAATATTGTTATGTAATCAATATTGTTATGCAACTTAACCTAATGTCACTTGCAGGTTTCCATTTTCTCAAATAACACAGACACAGAGCCCGACATATATTGTGTTTAACTGGCTCATAATGGTTTTATCGAAATAACGAGATCCTTTATAATTATTTTCTTTTTACTTCCTCACATCTATGATGTATAGGGGAAATTATGTAATCCGTTAGAAATTCGATGTTATTTTTTCAACGGAATTTCATGTTCACCGGACCCCGTTTCCAAAATTAAAAAAAAAAAAAACATATATCTGTGAATCTTGTAAACATTATAACTCCCGATAGAATGAATGTATCGACACGAAATTTTATATGTACATCCAGAAACCTCTAAGGATGACACCCAATGACTTTTCAAAGGAGAGGGGGGAATTAGAGGAATGCTTAACACAAAAACTCTAATAACTGCCGTCGTAATGAATCTATTGACTCGAAATTTCATATGTAAAGTCAAAGCCCTGTAAGGGCGACACCTATTAATTTTCAGAGGAATTAGCCGAAGGGAAGACAGGCTCAAACGCCACTTTCCAATAGATGCTACGCCAGTGTACAAAAGACGCGATAAACGCCATACCACTGAAAACCATCCTGAAATGTTGTTTGAAAGACATTTTTTTGACGCTCGATTTAACCGAAAACGGTTAGTCCTATTGAAAAATTGGTTAATTGCAAAAATGTTCCTTATTAATTTTCAAATCTCTAAGAAGCCCTCAGATTTGAGAAAGGGCCAATTCTACCAAAGTTATAGCGCCTCAAAAAATGAACAATAAATTTCTATTGGAAATATTTTAGGTTAGGTTTTATGACTCATGCCCGGGCTTTAAATACGAAGTCATATCGCTTACTATCAGAGCGCTCTTTCGTCTCACTGGTGGACATGAGCCCGACTCTACTATGGGAGTCCTAAATGTTGCCTATCCTAAATTTTAATTCACCTAGGATAGGGGTCTTTACGAGTACCTGACATAGTACAGGCTCGGGACCATCCCTAACCATCCCTTACCTCCCAGATAAAATAAACTAAGGGCCTCGGTCTTGTTTCGAACCCACGATCTTGAGCACAGAAGACAAGCACGCATACCACCGTGCAATAGGGGCTATACCACCGTGAAACAGACGCTATACCACTGTGCAACGAACGCTGCACCACTGTGCAATAGACACCTAACTGAAGGCTAGCTAGGGAGGAGAGCCCCGAGGACTAGTTACCTGTTGGACCTAGTCTAGAATGCTGGTTATGTAAATTTTCTGATCTGCTCTGACTTCTCATTTCACCAACCTTCAGGAGGGTCATTCATCTCCCAAATTGACACCAACACAACATACTTTAGTTTGGAACAGGGTGGCGACCTGTAGAAAGTCGGGTGGTTATTGTATAGCCCTCTTTTGCTTTTAACAACAGGAATTATGACGAAAAAAAATAATAAAAATGTCGGTCAGACATTCCAAATTTAAGTTTTCCGGAATTACATGTCTTGACGCCGTGATTCCAAGGGTCGACATCTATAAATTTTCTGCGAAATTAGCCGAAGGGCATTAGGGGATCAGAGATGAGGGCTCAACTCAAAAACATAATAACGGCCAATGATTAAGAAGTTCCTATGTAAGTCAGATATTAATTTTTAGCACAAATGGTCAATGAGTTTTGACGGGAGAGCGAAAACGTAGTTACTTCGTGCTGGGGAACATTACACTCTCTTTTTTTAAGCTTGCTATGCAATGATAGATGATACAAGATACATGATACAGTAGAAGAATGTCTTCTGTTCTGACTAGAACAAATGTCATTGAAGATGTCTGCTTAGGGTCAGGTGTCAGTGGTGTGTAATATCGGAGTCACTTCATGGCGTACTGATGTACTAACCACTCTAAAAACATAGATCACTTAACTGCAAATCTACAATTTTTTTCTCGATTATATTGTGAAAGAGGTTGATGTTTTTGGAACAGATTGAAGAATGTTAATCTCCCCACCTACCGGAAACTGTCAAAGACCAACTTATCTCAAAGACCAACTTTTTCTTAATGGACTAGCGATGTGATGGACTTGTGATTACTTAGAAAACTGTTATTTTTAAACTGCTATTTTCTGTCAACAATAGCAGATTGCTACTTAATTATTTGTTTTATATTACAATGACAACATTCAACATCAAACGAATTCAGGCGTTTCAGTCAAAAACCCTCAGACTGATAACACAGTGCCCACCATACATAAACAACAGAACACTTCATAACGATCTTATGACACACACAGTACCCGAAACAATACAAACTACTTACATACAGTTTTTTAGCAAACTTTACACACATACAAACCCAGAAATACCTACTTTATCTTCACAACACTTCCCACAAAACCCCCCACGAAGGTTGAAGAGAAAATGGAACCGCGACTTACTGCCACGAATCATATTCGTTGTTAATATTTTTTATTTATTTTTACATTATTTTCCTTTACTTTTATCATCTCTCTTACCCAGACATCAAAATTGTCTTTCGATTCCTATTTATTTATTTTATTTTATTTTTAATTTTTTCTGTTCTTGTCCTAATAGTTAAAATAAATTTTCGTCCCGAGGACCTACCCTAGGGTGGCCTTCCTCTCACATGCCCTTCACGCCAACATATCAATACGTACCATCGAAGATGCTGGTTGTTGCACCCTAGCAAAAGTTGTATCTTTATAAGTAAAAGACAAAAAAAAAAAAATTAATAGAAAAAAATATTACTATGACAATAATAATAATTATAATACTAATATTTATTTATTAAATTATTCATTAAATATTTATTTCTATATACATGCCGAAAATCTCGGCTACGCCCCCTGCCGCTACGTAAACTGATTATTTTGATATACCCAGTGATGTCAATATGAAAGGTTTTTGAAAATGAGGATGGGGAGTGATTTTTTTTTTTTTTTTCTTTTTTGGCTTTATGCACAATGCATATGACTCTTATAATGGTGTTTTACCTAATTATTTACGACATACATGGCCCCCGAGAGGAAGTTTTATCTACGAAATAAAACTCACTCCCGGACGGGATTCGAACCCGCAAACCAAGGTGAGACCATGTGAACAAAGCTCTACGCTCTAGCCCGCAAGAGTAATTTGTAATTGTGGTTGGTATAAGAAAGTCCTAATGGCCACATCACATAATTTTTAGTTTTTTTTTTTTTTTTTTTTTTTTGGCTTTTATTCATAAAGATGCAACTGTTGCTAGGGGGCAACAACTAGCATCTATGTTGGTAGGTATGGAGACGTTGGCGTGAATGGCATGTGAGAGGAAGGCCACCCAGTGGTAGGTCCTCGGGACGAAAATTTATATTAATTATTAGGACAAGGGAAAAAAAAAATAAAAAATAATAATAATAATAATAATAATTTTAAAAAAAATAAATAAATAAAAAGGAATTGAAAGACAACTTTGATGGAATGGGTCGAGAGATGATAAAAGTGAAGGAAAATAATGTAAAAAAAAAAAAAAATATTAAGAACGAATAGGAATTAAGGTGGCAGAAAGTCGCGGTTCCACCTCCTCTTCAACCTTCGTGGGGGGTTTTGTGGTAAGTGTTGTGAAGATAAAGTACGTATTTCTGGGTTTTTATGTGTGTAAAGTTTTCTAAAAAAACGTATGTAAATAGTTTGTATTGTGTCGGGTATTGTGTGTATCATAAGATCGTTATGAAGTGTTCTGTTTGTTTGTTTATGTATGGGGGGCATTGTGTTATCAGTCTGAGGGTTTTTGACTGAAATGCCTGAATTCGTTTGATGTTGGATGTTTTTGCTGAACCGTATATCTGTGATCCGTATGTCCATAATGGTCTAAGTAAGTAAGTATAACAGTTCCGTTTTTGTGTCATGTCTAATTTTGATCGTCTATTTAGAAGTCCGTAGAGTATTTTGAGTCGACGGTTCAGCGTGTTTCGTGTGAGACGTGTGTGAGGATTCCATGTCAGTCTTCGATCCAATGTCAGTCCTAGGTATCGTACAGTATTAGTTTGAGGGAGGGACTTGTCGTAGATGAAAACGGGGGGGCATGTTTCTCGTCGAAGTGTAAATGTGATGTGATTTTTCTGTATTTAGTTTGATTTTCCATGTGTTGCACCAGTTTTCAATTTGTGTGAGATGGTGTAGTGTAAATGAGGCGTGTATGTGAAGGTCAGCAGCAGCTAAGATGGTGGTAATTTTTAAAGTAGCAATATTTTTAGTAACAGTTACACAAAATGAGCGATTTTGTTCCTACACTATAATGGACTGTACCAGATCATATGGGCAGTTGATTGCTATGAAAGGCGAGGAGATTATTTAACATTATGCGACAAAATAATTCAATCTTCTCCCAAATTATATTATAAAATATGACAGATTTAACTCGGTAAACTAGATTAATCTCTTTAAGCTTAAGCCCAGGATAACCAACTTGAATATAGTTTCAAAGAGCATTTAAGTTTTTCCATGTGTGCTCTTTTTGAATCTGTAAGTTTGTGTAATCGGATATACGAAGTGTAGAGGAAGGAGATTAGATTTTGAGTTTTCTCCGGATTTTCAAAAAAAAAAAAGGCAACGGTGAATCACCGTCTATGTACTTCCCCAGGACGAATTAATCAAGTTTTCGCTCTCTCCAAAGCCAATCGACCGTTTGAGCTAAAACACAATATTTGACTTAAATAGTGGTTTGTGAATCCTCATACTAAATTTTGTTTCGATTCATTCATTACATCGGAAGTTATAAGAGTTTTTGTTAAGCCTCTCCTTTATGCCCTTCCTTTTCTTTGGTCCATTTGGCTGAAAATCAAGAGGTAACCCTTAAAGGATTCTGGATACATATATAAAATTTCGAGTCGATCCACTGATTTTATTGGGAGTTATCGTGTTCACAGACACACTGAAATTTGTATTTCAATTTTGATATTAGAAGGCTGGAAAATATGAAATTCCGTTGAAAAGTCAGCATCGAATTTCTGACCTATCGATATCTAGAGATATAAAATCCCCTGTCTGTGAACACGATAACTTTCGACGATAATTGAGCTGAGTTTACGAAGCTCTTTCTTAGGCGACTCATGTATTTTGTTGTACTCGTACTCCTCCTAAACCCCTTTACCGATCACATTGCTTGCCACGATGGTAGTGAACACGGTGACGATGGTTTACTACTAAAAAAATCTGAAATCGAACATACCATGGAGGAATAATCACAGAAAAACGAAATCCCCATTTAAATCAATTGAAAGACAAAATTCTCGCGCAAAATATAATTTTTCGATTTCAAATTTAAAAATCCGGGCGAAGCCCTTTTCGGTTTACCATCGGACACCACTTTTTTTGAGCCATTTTTTTCAGTGTTCTAACGTACAAACTTCGACTTTTTTTCTATAAAAATATTCTTCAACATACAAAGAACACATAGTAAAAAGAATTATAGACAATTGATTGTGCAATGGTTCACACCGGTTCATATGCCCCATTTCAAATGCACTACTTGTATGTTAACCGACCACATTGACAGTATGATGAGACACCTAAGCACACCGTCCTTCCAATGGAACGTTTAGCAATGCTTCCGAGCCTTTACGATGTCAGATACTCGTTACCTATCCTAGATGAATAAAAATTTAAGACTCCTATAGTTAAGTCGAGCTTATGTCCAGAGTAAAGAAAGAGCTCTCTGGTAGGAGGCGATATGACCTCGAAGTTAAAGCCCGGGCATGAGTCATAATAACAACTACAAACATATGTATTAGTTATAGATGTATTCACATTTACAATTCAAATGTGATTCATTTAAACTGCGTTTTAGTTATTTTTAGATTCACTTCCAAGAACATGTCTTTGGTAAATATTTGTCATGTTTTCATGAAAAACTTCGACAATATCCAAACCAGTCGTGACTAAACTTCAAGTTAGAATTATTCTATAATTGTGAACAAACTTACAAGTAAGTTTTTAAAGTTAAAAAAGTACTTTTTGTTGTTCATTACTTCATTTCTGTTCTAACTGCACCGAACAAGTTGAAACATTTAAAAATTTCTTATATTTATCCATTGAAAAGCATATCTTGTCAAGTAGTTCTGCGATTTTCGCTACCAAATCTCCATATTCGTTATTTAACTACTAAAAACTTAATTTGCTTTGCCCTTAGTTTTCAATAAAATGCTTATTCTTTTAATTTGAACTAAAATATACACTCATACGAAAGCTACAGTTTGTTGAACGAGTGAGAAAAGGAACTGACTTACACTTCTTTGGACTGATCTTTTACCCCCACTCCTATTTCTTTATTTTGCTATGTTTTTATATTTTCGCAATATTCTTCTGATTCTTCACCCAGACGTGACTAAACTTCCCGTTAAAATGATTCTAAATTAATTAAATCTATTGTTCAACTAAGATACAAATACATCAATTCTGAGTAGAAGAAAAATATATACCAAGCGCTATAATAAATAATGTGACGTAGCCATTATAGGACATTCTTATACCAAACATGCTTACAGATCACTCTCTCGCCCCCTTCTCAAAATTATTTCATACTGACATTATATTCTCAAGTTAACGACAAAATGAAATGATTTTGAGAAGGGGAGGGGGAGAGAGTGTGATCTGTAAGCATTGTTGGTATAAGAAAGTCCTATAATGGCCACATTACATATATTTTTATATATATAACAATAACGACGCTATAACTTTTGTCATATTGATCCTATCCCAAATCTAACGCTTATTAGCGATTAGAAATTTTGTGAGGAACAATTTTGGTAATAATCAATTTTTCAATAGGACGAACCGTTTTCGGTTAAATCAGAGAAATGTCTAAAATTATGTGTTTCAAAACTACATTTCGACATGTATCTCGAAAACCGGACGACCTGTAAAAATCTTATTTCATATTCATTATGTGTTTCAGTATTCTCTGCAACTATTACTTTAAAAAAATTTTGATTAGGTCATTAACGTAAGCTGTATCTTGTAAAATGTAGTTGGGTCGCGGGGGAAAGTGGTCTCAATTTTCGTTTGATTTCAGAACATGTGACCACTTCATTCCAAATTTCAAGTTCATAGCTACAATCGTTTTTGCGGTTGATAGCTCACAACTTTTCAATAACATATACACATAAACGGACAAGCGAAAAAGAACAAATCGTATTCAGGAGACCTTAAAACCTCGATCTCGAATTTTCGCATGATTACAACACTTCCTTAGATTATTGGTATAAAAAGGTAAAAAGAAATAACGGTAAAGTAAATACTAAATAACTAATTAAATTTATGTTAATTAGTTATTGTGACTCATGCCCGGGCTTTAACTACAAGGTCATATCGCCTACTACCAGAGCGCTCTTTCGTCACTCTAGTAGACATGAGCCCGACTCGAATATGATTTTGCCTACCCTAAATTTTTATTCTCCTAGCCTAGGGGTCCTTAATGAACACATGACATCGTATAAATATATATGGGAACCATGGTGGCCGTACGGGCTAGAGCGTAGGGCTTTGGTCACATGGTCTCATGGCTTGCGGGTTCGAATCCCGTCTGGGAGTGTTTTATTTCATAGATAGAACTCCCTCCCGGGTCCATGGATGTCATAAATAACTAATAACACCGTTATTAAGAGTCATGGCTAATATCCAAATATTTTATGGGCAATATTTACCTATTTTAGATATAGCTCATCCCTTATTGTAATATTAGCTAATATGCATCGTGCATGAGCAAAAAAATTCTCTTATTTTCAAATTATTTCAGTTAAATTAGTTATGACTCACGCCCGAGCTTTAACTACGAGGTCATATCGCGTACTACCAGAGTGCTCTTTTTTCACTCTGGTGGACATGAGCCCGACACTACTTTGGGAGTCCTAAATTTTGCCTACCCTAAATTTTTATTCACTTAGGGTAGGGGTCTTTAACGAGTACCTGACATCGTACAGGCTCGGGACCATCCCTTAACGTCCCATCCGAAGGATGGCGTGCTTAAGTTTGTTTTACCTTCTATATAAAATAAACTAAGGGTCTTGACCGGGTTTTGAAACCGCGATCTTGAGCTGAGTAAACTGAGTTTCCGGCGCCCTCAAAATTAATGTTAATAAAAATATTGAACAAACATTCATGAAATTCCGGTGAACATAACGTCCTCTATGACCCCTAAATATAGGTGAAGATGTCACTTAGCACCTTCTAAAGCAACATTAAATTCAAGGTTTGCTACATGACAATGGCTGAGGTCCCCTTGACACACTACTACATTATCTCAACCTTCGTTAATTTCTTACCACATTTATTGTGTTCTGTTAAAAAAATATATATATTTTTCTATTCTATATATATTTTTATTAACTAAACTACATTTAAATTGTATGGTAGACTTTTATTCCTAATAATTTCATTGAAATCTGCCTTAAAGTTGGATACAAAAGTGTCCATTTTGAAACATATGTCGCCCCCCACTCCTTAACTTCATTATCTTTATGTAAATATATTTTCTATTGTTTATTTTTATTTATTTTCAGTCATGTCGGAAAACTTCAAGGCGCGAGATGTAGGTCTTCGGGCACAGAAGAAAATACTAAGTCGAATGGCGAATAAAAATGTGGCGAAAATGTTCATCGATGATACAACAGCTAGTCTCTTGGACAATCTCTACAGAATGGCTAAAACCTATGTAAGTATTTGAATATGGATGTAGAAAAAATTAATATGAAGATGGCTGGTGTAGTGAGAAGTGATTATTTTACAGGGCTTTCGAGGTTTCCCTCAAGATCAGGCAGTGTGATAAAAAATTTAAATTTTTATTTTTTTTATTTTTTGCTGACTCAGATGTTGGACAGGAATAACTCGTCTGTCCCCATCCATGATATTTTAAATTGTTAAAGTTTTTAGATTGTTTTAGGGTTAGGGTTAGGGTTTATGAGTCATGCCCGGGCTTTAACTACGAGGTCATATCGCCTACTACCAGAGCGCTCTTTCGTCACTCTGGTGGACATGAGCCCGACTCTACTGTGGGAGTCCTAAATTTTGCCTACCCTAAATTTTTATTCATCTAGGGTAGGAGTCTTTAACGAGTACCTGACATCGTACAGGCTCGGGACCATCGCTTAACGTCCCATCCGAAGGACGGCGTGCTTAAGTTTATTTTACCTCCCAGATAAAATAAACTAAGGGCCTCGGTCGGGCTACGAACCCACGACCTTGAGCTCAGAAGTCAAGCACGCATACCACTGAGCTACCGGCGCCCTCTTTAGATTGTTTTATTTACTTATTTTTATTACAAAATTATTTAGTTTAAATTAAAAAAAAAAAAAAAGTATAACTTTTTTAATTTTTTATCAGACTGCCTGATGATGAGGGAAATCTCGAAAGCCGGCTTACTTTTAATAAAAATCTGTGAGAGGTCATACTACATTTTATTTGACAACCTGTGTGAAAAAAGTAAGTTTTCACTCTCCCTCTGAACCCAATTTAACGATTTGGTTGAAAATCAATAGATGTCTTACGCAGGAACTTTTAAATCATACAAAATTTTGTGTTTTAGAGTTTTTTGAGTTAGGCCTGTCCTCAAATCCCCGTTTTTCTTTTGGCCAATCTGGTTCAAATTTCAACTTTTCAAACATTTAATAAGGAAAATTTTTTTAAAAGTCCAATTTTTCTTTTTTAAACCAAGTGTTATCATCTGTCTGTATACAAAGTCTCCTCCTATCAAACTGTCTATATCCACTTGCCGTGTCATCAAAGCAGCTTATCTCTGAATTTCAGACTTCATTAACTCCACTATTTTCTGACTAAATGTTAATTTCTTGCATTATACAGAAATAAGAGGTTAAAAAAGGTTTGGAGACAACTCTTTGATAAGAGAGTCGAAAACTTTTTTTTTTTTTAAACCTTTGCTCTTCAGAGACTGAAGAAAAGGTTGTGGCTTCATCTAGGTAGGGAGGGATCTTTAATGAGTACCTGACATCATACAGGCTCGGGACTATCTCTTAACATCCGAAGGACGGCGTGCTTATGTTTTTTTTACCTCCTAGGTAAAATAAACTAAGGGCCTCGGCCGGGTTACAAACAGAGCTACCGGCGCCTTCTTTTTTGCTCTATGTTTTAGACTAAAAAAATAATAATTGACATACAGTTAACAAATCCGCGATCTTGAGGTCAATAGGCCGATCTAGAGGTCAATAGACCGACCTTGAGGTCAATAGACCTATTTTGAGGTCAATAGGCAGCAGGCTACTTCATAGCTATTGGCCCCCTCAATTATTTATAATTGTTGAATTTATAATTTTATTGTTGACAATTTCTTTTCTTATCCGTATACTCAAGTTACTCTGGTAGGGAAGCACGTGAAGAGCATTCTACCGGTTTCAGAATATACGGAGTCATCTTAAGGCTTGTTCTAAAAGTCCTATGCATTCCTGAGTTCTGGAATGTCACTACTTGGAATCAAAAGTGCCTTCGCGGAATTCTATTTAATAAGTGTTTCTGATCTGAGTTGAAATTTCCAATTAATGTTACCAATTATAAGAGGAGGGCGCCGGTAGCTCAGTGGTATGCGTGCTTGACTTCTGAGCTCAAGGTCGTGGGTTCGTAACCCAACTGAGGCCCTTAGTTTATTTTATCTGGGAGGTAAAATAAACTTAAGCACGCCGTCCTTCGGATGGGACGTTAAGGGATGGTCCCGATCCTGTACGATGTCAGGTACCCCTGCATAAGGTGAATCAAAATTTAGGACTCCCATAGTAAAATCGGGCTCATGTCCACCAGAGTGACGAAAGAGCGCTCTGGTAGTAGACGATATGACCTCGTAGTTAAAGCCCGGGCATGAGTCATAAAACCTAACCTAACCTAACCAATTATAAGAAATTGCATTTTTACTTTTTTATACTTTCAGTTTAAGGATAACGTTTTGACCAGTTTCGTGATGATGTCTAGTTCGTTATTCACATAACTAACCCGCTCCATATCGCCTACTACCAGAGGGTTCTATCCCAACTGTACTTAATTTTGGCTACCCCCCAATTTTTATTACGTAGGGTACGGTATTCCAACGCAAACAAAAATTTACGTCCCCCACAATAGTGACTCTTGAAAAATTCAGGTACGCCAAATAGTCTGTCATTTTTCACGGGTCACCTTGAATATTTCCTGAAACTTTCATGAATATAGATGGTGTTGGCGCAAACATATATATGTTACTGTTAATTTGATAAATCTGCTATTATGTATAATCACCGGTTATTTTATATAATAACCAAAAAACTGGTTAATATGGCAAATTGAAAAAAAAATTATTACTTTATCTGGTTATTCTGTAAAATATCCAACATGAACAGCTAAAGTGATTAATTTAGTTGAATTTACTAAGTTAACTGGTTATTTTGTATAATAGCCAAACTAGTGTGGCTATTATAGATAATTGTTGCTATTATAAATAAATAAGACAAATATTAGGTAGGCACTTATTTATTTGAACAAATAAAGATCAGGTACTTATTAATTAGCTCGACCACACCTCAATTTGCATTGTTGTAAGCTGTCTAACAGTGATAATCATTCATCTGGGTACATAAATTCCTAGAACAAACATAAATCGAAATATTACAAAATTTGGGGGCGTATTTGCCGGCGTTATATCTGCCCCTCCCGTCGTTCCTATATTTGAAGTAGTACAGGTTCTAGCTTTAACATATACTTTACCCGTGTAAAGCCACAGGTTTTCAGCTATTATGCATAATAGCCAGTTAATATGATTAATTTGTGACAAAAGTAAAACATTTATCATATTAACAAGGTGAGTTTTATAATATGTATAATAACTGGTTAATATGATAAATATTAAGAAACTGTGAATAATTTGTCATATTAACCAAGAACGGTAGTTATTTTGTAAAATAACCAGTTATTATGTATAATAACTAAATTTATCAAATTAACTTTTGAATGTATTTTATTATTATTTTTGTAATAAAAATTTATTTTGTTTCCAGAGTGACAACAAGAAGGAGTCAGAAAAACTCATCAAAAATATCATCAAAATAGTTATTAAGATTGGTGTACTTTACCGCAATGGGCAATTTACCGCAGAGGAGCTTCGCCATGCTGACAAATTTCGCAATAAATTTCATGCAGTCTCAATGGCAGTGATCAGTTTCAATGAAGTTGAATTTTCCTACGATCGTCACTACCTGATGAAAGCACTTCAAGAATCTCAAGCTGGCGTTAAACACTTAGTCTCTCGTCATTTAACAGACAAATCCATTCAAAGAATTGATTCTGTTTTTAATTTTTTCTCTAATCCTGATTTTTTGGATTCAGTTTTTAGAAGAAATTCCGAATACAAAGATATGCTGGACAGATTGGTTTCAGATATGCATAAATTGATGGATGAAGGTGGAATGTAAATTGTATATTTAATTTTTCTTTTGAAAATGTATTTGTATTCACCTGACTTTAAGGTACTTATGTATCACAAGGTTTGCACGAAAATAAGTGATTTTCATGCTATTCAATGAATTTACGAATTATAACCACTGTTTTTTTAGGAAACTGCTGAAAATTTAATATAAGTCCTTAGATCATTGTGTAATGAGAAAATAGAAAGTCTTCAGATCCAAAGGATTTAGTGCATTTAAATATTTTTACCAAGTGTAACCGATTTTTGGAATATTTTACTTTGTTTATACTTAATACCTTTATAGAAATAATATTTCAAGTAACATAAATGTGCTTTACCTATTTGCAAGCATTTTTCAAACCTTCAGAAATTCCCCTCCTAAAATTCAGATTTGATTTAAGCCCTTTTGCCCAAACACCCGAGAAATATCAACAGTACTCTGGTAATCATCCTACCGAGTAGGTAATATATTTTTCTGTCTCAATGGAAAGTAATGTAGTTTTTGTAAGTGTTAACTATGGTTAGACAAGGTCAATAATCTTCTTATAAATTATGGAAGTTGGGTTATTTAAAAAAAATTAGAGACAGAAATAACTAATCAATTTTCTCCAATTGTGTCTGATTTAGTAATTTGGTTTTTGATAAAATATTTATTTATTTTTCCTTTGTGTTATGAATTTTTTATAAAATTGGATATTGACAAAATAATCTTATTTTCAGCTACAAATTTGGTAGTATTGTAGCAAATAATTTTTATTTATCAAAATTGAGGATTTGAATATATTAAGGCAATCGGAGAATTATTTAAAAAATATTGAAATTAAATTTTAAAAGCTTGTCGTTCCTTAGAACGATTTAATCAATTAACTTTTCACTCCCCCTCCAAAACTAGTGGACCGTTTGCGCTAATATTGAACAGTTGAAATTCATAACATCGGCAATTATTAGGAGTTTTGAGACCTCTTCTTATTTTCTCTTTCTCTTTAGTCGATTTGGCTGAAAATCAATGTGTTGTCCTTGCGGGATTCTGGATGCACTAATTCAATTTCATGTATTCTCATGTATATATATGGGGTTCACAGACATACAAACAGATTAGAATTTAATTTTTCATTTTTGTATTCAGCGGGGAAATTAAAAATTGATGAGTCATTTTTTTGTGAATGAATTACATTTGTTAATTTTTTTTACTCCAGATATTAAGGAAAATGTTACTCACATTTAACACAACGGTAAACAGAGAACGGTGGTCAGACCATTTTCTTAGGCCACATTTCATCCCCTATCTAGAGACAATATTTCCGAAAAACTATTCATTAAAAAAAAAAAATTGTTACTTTTTGTCTAATATAAATAAAAATAAAATGGTCAGGTTATTTTTAATTTTATAAATTCGTTTTGAAATGTATTATAGAAAAAATATTTGTACTTATATGTATACGTTTGTTAATATCAAATTGAAATTCGTATTATAATGCCTATTGAATTTATCTTATACATAATAAAATATATATAAATATTTGTTAATGTATTTACTTGTTTTATCTATTTATTTAATTTTATGTATTTACTTATGTATTATGTAAGTTTTTTGTACCTTTTTTAGGGTACTGAAGAGTAATTTTTACTCTTACAAGTCATAGATGTTAATTTTATCTATTTTAATAAAAAGAAAGTTATGTATAAATAACAAGAAAAAAGGTAATTAATGTATTTACTTATATATTATGTATTTTTTTTGTATTAGGAGAGTACTTTTTACTCTTTCGAGTCATAGATATAAATGTATTTATTTAAATAAAAATGAATAGATACATATAAATAACAGGAACAGTTTAAATAATATATATAATCATATTATAACAATCCGTCTTGAATATAGAGACTAGAATATAGTCTTGGATTGAAGGCGCACCTGGTCGTCCTCAGCCCATCTACCTCGCTACGCTAACTAATGTTACACCTAGCTGGAAAACATACGGTAGTTTAAACTAAAGGCTAACTTACTATTTTAGGAATGGTAATAGAACACCTCCCACCGAAATTTCACTTTTCTCACCGCGCGGCTTCCATTCGTGCTCAGACAATACGTATAATATCCATATCATTTTTTTAAATAATTTTTTTTTTTTTTTGTATATAGATAAGTATTAGTAAATTTGTAATAAAAATCAGATAACGCGTTTATCTAGTTAGAGCCATATTTTTGACGTATATCATCCCCTTCCATGAACACGATTTGGGGGTTGTTTCAAATTTTTATGTATTTAAATACAGGGTACCTGTTCTGTGAGAAAGGGTGCTATTATTTACAACTTCTAAGTTGAGGAACGCGGACATATTGTGGAATTTGTAATAAATAAATAAAACAAGCTTATTTTTTGAAATGTTGTCTATTCCACTAAAGATATTTATAAAAATATAACAATCGGTTTCGGCTTCACACCATCGTCAGGTCTAGTTATGAACTAAGTTAGTTTGCAGAGTGCGACCCCTCCAATACCTCTCTGCCTCTGAAATATTGTCAAATATTTCATGATGTAGCTAACGGTTAAGCTGGGGGATTCCCTAATTGAAGTGGCACCTTTCACCAGAGAGGTATTGGAGGGGTCGCACTCTGCAAACTAACTTATTTCATAACTAGACCTGACGATGGTGTGAAGCCGAAACCGGTAGTTGTATTTTTATAAATATCTTTAGTGGAATAGACAACATTTCAAAAAATAAGCTTGTGCTATTATTTGTCAAAAAGAACAAACAAAATGTTATAAGCCCTGCTCTCATTTTCAATTATTTTAGGTATAAAACATTTTTTACTTTTTTTTTTTTTTTTTTATATTTGAAACACAATTTTATAGCAACATTAAATTCTATAACTTGATCCTTTATTGCTAGCTCAAATCTGATATGAATATCATTAAAATCCGTTCGGTGAATCATTGTACTTCCCCATCACACTTACTGTTTGCTCTCTTCAAAACCAATTTACCATTTGAGCTAAAAAATCAATAGTTGACTTATATAAGTTCTTCTGTATTATTATACTAAACTTAGTGTTGATACATTTATTATATCGGCAGTTATTAGAGTTTTTGAGTTGAGTAACTTCCCCTATATTTTGTACTTATTTATTTATTTATTTACTATTAAATTCAGTTCCAGAAATTGTTAAATTTATCTAAAAAAAAAAAAAAAAAATCTTTATAAAGGAAGCTTTAAAAAGATGTACTGCAGTGTAGTATCATCGCTAAAAGTGCAGCAAGCAATTCCTGCGTCACCTCACTAAAATTGAACCAAATTTTATACCTTCCAACTAGTCATTATGTTTAACCTTATGAGGGACTTAGGGACCAGTCAAATTTGAAATCAGGTAATAGTCAATATTGTTTACTCATTCAATTTGCACAAAAATTGCAATTTTTTATTGATAAGTTCTATTTAAATTTGATTTATCTAGTCTGCGTAGTAAACATATATATATTAATAATTTTTGCTTTACTAAAAGTGAAGGAAAAAAATGTTTTTGGTGAATCAGTATGTACTTCCCCAATGGAATGGGCTGAAAATTAATTTAAAAATTGTATCTAAATGCTCATACTAAATTTTGTGTCGATACATTCATTAGATAGTCGATACATTCATTAGATAGTCGATACATTCATTAGATAATCTGTTATTTTGGGTTTTTGAGTTGAGACCCCCTCTGATCCCCCCTTTCCCATCTGCCGATTTGGCTGAAAATTAATAGATGACGTCCTTATAGGGTTTCTAATGTACATATAAAATTTCATGTCGAAATAATCATTAAATCGGCAGTTATTAGGATTTTTGAGTTGAGTCTCCCCTCTGATCCCTCCTTTTCCATCGGCCGATTCCGCTGAAAATTAATATATGACGTCCTTATCGGGTTTCTAATGTACATATAAAATTTCATGTCGAAATAATCATTACATCGGCAGTTATTAGGATTTTTGAGTTGAGCCTCCCCTCTGATCCCTCCTTTTCCATTGGCCGATTCCGCTGAAAATTAATATATGACGTCCTTATCGGGTTTCTAATGTACATATAAAATTTCATGTCGAAATAATCATTACATCGGCAGTTATTAGGATTTTTGAGTTGAGTCTCCCCTCTGATCCCTCCTTTTCCATCGGCCGATTCCGCTGAAAATTAATATATGACGTCCTTATCGGGTTTCTAATGTACATGTAAAATTTCATGTCGAAATAATCATTACATCGGCAGTTATTAGGATTTTTGAGTTGAGTCTCCCCTCTGATCCCTCCTTTTCCATCGGCCGATTCCGCTGAAAATTAATATATGACGTCCTTATCGGGTTTCTAATGTACATATAAAATTTCATGTCGAAATAATCATTACATCGGCAGTTATTAGGATTTTTGAGTTGAGCCTCCCCTCTGATCCCTCCTTTTCCATCGGCCGATTCCGCTGAAAATTAATATATGACGTCCTTATCGGGTTTCTAATGTACATATAAAATTTCATGTCGAAATAATCATTACATCGGCAGTTATTAGTATTTTTGAGTTGAGCCTCCCCTCTGATCCCTCCTTTTCCATCGGCCGATTCCGCTGAAAATTAATATATGACGTCCTTATCGGGTTTCTAATGTACATATAAAATTTCATGTCGAAATAATCATTAAATCGGCAGTTATTAGGATTTTTGAGTTGAGTCTCCTCTCTGGTCCTCCCCTTTCCTTTGACCGATTGAGCTGAAAACCAATAGAAATTGTCCTTAAGAGGTTCTGAAAACACATATCAAATTTCATGTTAATATATTCATTCTATTGGGAGTTATGTTCACAGACACATAAACATACAACATTTTTTTTAAGGGTCCATAATTGACATATCCACTTAATTTATCTAACAATTTTGTTATCTACGCATACGTAATACTTTTTTTCTATAATTTCTGTCGGTTAAGCTAGGATTTTAACTACACTGTATTACAAACTTAGAATCTTCAAATTTATTGCATTTAAAAAAATACCAAAAAAATATGTACCTATTCCCGAAAGCATATGTAATTATACAAGTTACTACAGTGAAATCTAATGAAAATTTTAAAATATTTTTTTGTAAAAAAATTGGTCAAAGTAAATGTGTGGGTCATGTCTTGTAATTTTACTTTTTTCTGTATTTTTTTGCACTTATGCCCCTTATATTATCAATGTATTTGTCATATAGTGTATATAAAATGTATATTAGACTTATGTGTAACTTTTGAGTAGCCGTTTGTATTGTATTTATATATTAAATAGTATGTATAAATTATCAAATGAGCTTATACAAAAAAATTATGTTTTTTTTAACTTATTGTCCATTTAATATATTATATTTATATTTTTAAAAAATTAAGGAATAAAAAGTCAGTTTTTTAATGAATTAATGCATGTAAAGACAGCTTAAAAAAATGTCAATGCAAAATGTAATCGATTATTTAAAAATAATCACATAGTCAATTTTTTTTTATATGTTAGAATATGGTTTGGAGCCTTTACGATGTCAGGTACTCGTTAAAGACCCATCCTGGGTAGGCTACATTTAAGTCTCCCACAATACTGTCGGGCTAATTTCGAAAAAGCAATGTCGAAAAAAATATAAAATTCTGTATCAAAAGTCAATGTGTCTCATCAATAATTTTAATCAATGAGAGGATGATTCTCAATGATACGTATTTTTTTTGTGTTTTCCTTGGGATTTTGTCAGCTCTCCATCTTTGGAATTCGAACTTTGGCTTTATAGGTTCGTAGCCAAAGTCGAAATCGGCTGTTATAAAATTTATAGCATTATAGTTCATGTATACCCATATTATTTATTTATTATTGTATATTTATTTTATTTATTTATATGTAATATATTTATTAGGAAGTAGGCTGTCAAATTGATAATAATTAGAAAGTTCATACAACTAATAATAATTATTATTACAAATTGCGAGCATTTATTTTTGATTGATAATAATAATATATATTATAAAAAGTGAATCACCGAAAACGTACTTCCCCAGCACGAATTATGTTTTTGCTCTCCCATTAAAACAAATTGATAGTTTTATATATCAATAGTTGAGTTATATTTGGGCTTCTAATTTTCCAACTAAATTTTGTGTTCTTTTTAGGATTTTGAAGCCCCTTCTGCTGATTTCGCTGAAAAATTATAGGTGTTGCCCTTATGTGGGTTTTGAATTCACATATAAAATTTGTCAATAATTCATTACAAATCATTACAGAAAGACAGACTTTTTTTTTTCACTTTTGGAATATGGGTGTCGGAAAATATTAATATTTGGTGAAAATTGAATTAATAACCTCGCCTATATGATTAGGACATATGATTTCTGCGGTCTATCGATCCATCTTCGTGGGCTCACCCTTCTTTGGAGAAATGTATTTGCAAGAAAAAATTAATAATCTTCCAGGTAAATGAAATGAGTTCTGGTGGAAAAGGGATTGAGCAAGGAGGGTCTTGCCTATCCCTCGTATTTCCAGGAATTTTGACATGTATCTTTTTGGTTCATGTAATAGGATCAGAAGTCGGGAAAATTTATTACATTTTAATCAGTTTTATTAAAGAAAAATGATAATTTTTCTGGAGAGAGTTACAAGAGTTTTTACGGGAATGTCTCATTATTTTTCTATTTAAGAATATATTTTTTGGTCGAAAATCAATCAAGTTAGTAGTTTATTATTTCGGAGCCGCCGGTAGCGTGCTCGTTTACTGAGCTCAAGATCGCGGGTTCGAAACCAGGCCGAGGCTTTTAGGTTTCTTATCTGGGCCGTGGAAAAACCTTGAGAATGCCATTCTTCGGCATGATGGTCCCTCAATTAAGGACTCCCACAGTAGAGTCGATCTCATGTCCACCAGAGCGAGGAAAGAGCACTTTGGTAGTAGGCGAATTGATATCGTAGTTACTTAATATTTAAATATTGAATCGAAAAACTCCAATAGTTATAGAGTTAACTCTATAACTATTGGAGTTTTTCGAGTTAGCCCACCCCCTCTTTTTGGCCGATTCGGCTGTAAATGGATAAGTCGCGACCCTATGGAGTTTAGCGTCTCCTCTGATGCCCCCCTTTCCTTTGACTGATTTGGCTGAAAATCAATAGGTGTCGGGTTTCTGGATACTTTAGAATGTCGTGTCGGTATATTCATTCTATCAGATGTTTTCATAAATAGGTCTGACTACATTTCAGCGATCTATGTCGATATAATAGAAATCTAATAAAATAAATTAAAACAACTAGTTTAACTATTATATTGTATTATTCCACAAAACTATACACTAACAGTATATATTTTGGTGAAATTAGACAATATAAAAGGTAAACGAATTTATTTATTTTAGTTAAGTGTTTTTATGTACAACTCCTCTGTTCTCAACCTTCCCTTAACCAGATTCCACGTAAAATTTATAGATATTGTCCTTACGGGGTTCTGGATACACATATAAAATTTCGTGTCAATGTATCCATTCTATCGGGAGTTATGGTGATCCCAGACAGACAAGAAACATTTATTTATTTCGAATTGCCAACTTTATTTTTATAACTTCTATACTTCACTCAGCTGGGGAAGTAAGACCATATTTAAATTAGATATTTAATTGGAGGAAAAAAAATTCAAAATGTTTGATATTGTTTTAAAGTATTTACTATTTATCATTGGTGTTAAAATACTAATCAAGGCACACTGCTTGACAAAAGGGTTTCAATATAATATAATATTTTGCACATAAACTGTATTGATTTTTGTACCGCTTGGCAACAGACAGGATTAATAATTATTTTGCATACTACTATATAATTGATAGAAATTTTGAACATTTATTTTATAATGAAATGTTGAAGTTGAGGAAACATATCCTTGGATTTGAGACTAGTATAATTTTATTTTGATGAAGATGGTTTGAATCAAACAAATTGGTCTCCCCAGAATATATTTATAATATTGTTATTAACGTTTTGCCAATATTGAGGTATTATCATTACTTATATGATACTTTTTTTTTTTTTTTTCAATCATATTTTTTATGGTAGTTAATTTCCCAATTTTTGTTAATAAGACATGTGATTTGATAACAAAAATAAAAAAAAAGTCGTGTACTTCCTCAGAACTCCTCCAAAACCAGTCTATCATTTTCGCATAAAAATATTCAATAGTTGACTTATATAGGCGCGTAAATACCCAAAATAAATTTTGTGTCGATAAATTAATTACATCGGCAGTTATTATATCCTTTCTTCCAGTCGTTCGTTTTAGCTGAAAATTAATAGGTGTCGTCGTTAGTGTACTGGAAACACATATACAATTTTAGAGGGCGCCGGTAGCTCAGTGGTATGCGTGCTTGCGTTCTGAGCTCAAGAATGTGGGTTCGAAAACCAACCGAGGACCTTAGTTTATTTTATCTGGGAGGTAAAATAAACTTAAGCACGCCATCCTTCGGATGGGACGTTAAGCGATGGTCCCGAGCCTGTACGATGTCAAGTACTCGTTAAATACCTCTATCCTAGGTGAATAAAAATTTAGGACTCCCACGGTAGAGCCGGGCTCATGTCCACCAGAGCGATTAAAGGGCGCTCTGGTAGTAGGCGATATGACCTCGTAGTTAAAGCCCGGGCATGAGTCATAAAACCCAACCTAACCTATACAATTTCAAGTTGATGAATCTAGAGGTCGGAAAACATAAAATGTTGTTAAAAATTCTTTATCGAATTTTTGACCGAATACATAACTTCCCCTATACTTCGTTTAGCTGGCTAAGTAAAAAAAAAAAGTTTTAATTATCAAGTTATATGTTGTCTTATTAACAAAAATTTGAAAATTGACTATAAAAAACAATGATTTTTAAAAAAAAATATACATATATTATTCAACAAAAACAAAAAAATATATACATAAGTATTGTGAGAGACCAAAGCGCAATCTTTGTTTTTGTTTCAAACCACCTTCATCAATGAAAACGTATATAATAAACGAAAATTATTAAATTGTGTTCAAACTAAATGAAATTTAAGTACGCACATAAGAAATAAATTCCATTTTAAGGGCAATTCAATAAGTCAAGTGCCTTTAGGTTTTTAAATTTAACACAATAGCATATCACTTCAAAGAATAATATTATTTATTTATTGAGCTGTATCTAATAAATTATTGATATAATAAAAAAAATTGTGTCTTAATTATCCTTTTGTACGTTGCTTATGAAGAGGTCATTTTGACAAAAAAAAATCAAATGGACCTGAGGTTATTTGTATAATATATCTGAATTCTAAGTTGAGGAACTAATGTAGGGTATTTTGTGGAAACTTATAAATAAATAAAACTTATTTTTTTGAAATATTGTCTATTCCACAAAAATTGTATACATATGTGATATTATGGAGGGCGCCCGTAGTTCAGAGGTAGCATGTTTACTTACTAAGCCCAAGATCTAGGGTTCGAAACCCGGCCGAGGTCCTTAGTTTATTTTATCTGGAAGGTAAAATAAACTTAAGCACGCCGTCCTTCGGATGGGACGTTAAGCGATGGTCCCGATCCTGTACGATGTCAGGTACCCCTGCCTTAGGTGAATCAAAATTTAGGACTCCCACAGTAGAGTCAGGCTCATGTTCATCAGAGTGACGAAAGAGCGCTCTGGTAGTAGGCGATATGACCTCATAGTTAAAGTAATTAAAGCTAACTAACTTAACTGAAATTATTTGAAAATAAGGGATTTTTTTTTCTCATGCACGATGCATATTAGCCATGTCACTGTTTCTAGTTATTTACAATAAGGGATGAGTTATATCTAAAATAGTTATATCTTGTCCATAAAATATTTACAAACATATGTTTAATAGTTGAACAAATAGACTTTTATAAATATTTACAAAAATGGAAGATGATAAACAATTAAGTCCTTCTCAAATCGATTTATACACAAAACTGTAAGTTTATTTTTAACTTGTTCTATTATTCTTCTTAGTTTTGTACTTTTGTTTTCGCGCCAGTTATCTGTATGCTTCTCTTCTTCGGTCAATTTGACTCAAAATCGATATCTTCTGCAGGAAACCCTTTCATTTGGCTGATTTGATTAAAAATCATTAATTGTCCATAAGTGTTTTTAGATATACATAGGATTTTTGTCAGTTGAATGACACATCCATATTGAGCACGCCATCCTTCGGATCGGACGTTAAGCAATGGTCCCGAGCTTGTACAATGCAAAATTTAGGACTCCCACAGTCGAGTCGGGCTCAAAACCCGGGCATGACCACAAAAGTCTTCTTTTTTTTAAATTATTATTATTATTCAGCTCATATGAGTTTATATTCTAATATTGGTTACGTTTATAATTTATAAGCTTTGACGTATACAATTTTATGACGTATCCAATTACCATGTTACGGTTTAACGGAAATAAATATTATATGTATAATATAGAACTGTAGAACGTAGAACCTCCTCCGAAAAACTTTCCTGGCACGGCCAGATTCTTAATAACAGCAAATATTCCAGACAGAAACGAATGAATCAAATTGTTGATTCAAAAGCTGAAACCCATCCCAGAAAGAATTATCCATTAACATCGATCATGCTTCAATATCGAGATGAGTTGAAAATGGCCAAGGAAGAAAATCTGAGAGTAAGTTCCAATACAGGGTAACACATAAGTCTGTTTCTTGGTCAAAAATATGTGACGTGGACATCATAAGATTTTCATAAATCACTTTTGTACAGATTACTATTACTGTCACTTGATTAGATTAGAAACAAGGCCGAGACCCTTAGGTTTTTTTATCTTGTGACAAAAGTCTGAGCACGCCGTCCTTCGGATGGGACATTAAGCGATGGTTCCGAGTCTATACGTCAGGCAAGAAATCGGAAATAAGAATATATTCACAAAAAAATATTATCTATGAATACGAATATATTTATATTCATACCTTTGAATATGAATATATTCGTAATCACACCTGTGAATATATTCTTATTCAAAGGTGTTAATACGAATATATTAGTATTCAAACCTACAAATACAAATATATCCGTATTCATAGTTGTATTGTTGAATACAGTTGTATTCATATCATAGCTCTAGGTCTCAAAAACTCATTTGTTTCTAACCGTCGGGCTCAGGCGAAAACATAAAACCCAGTTAGGGAGATCCCTATTGGAATATATGAACACAACTGCATTCAATAAATCATGACAACCGTATTCGTATTCACACCCGTGAATACTAATATTCATACAAATATATGAATACAACTGTATTCATATATCATTTATACAACTATATTCGGATTCAAAGCTATGAATACGAATATATTTGTATTTGTTGGTGTAAATGCGAATACATTCATATTCAAAGGTGTAAATATGAATATAGATAATTTTTGTGAATATATTCGTATTTGCGATTATGAATATGCCCATCCCTGATGTCAGGTACTCGTTAAAGACTCCCTTACCCTAGGGTAAGGAAACCTGGGTAGACAAAATTTAGGACTTCCCATTGTAAAGATGGGCTCCATCAGTGACGAAAGATCGCTCTGGTAGTAGGCGAAATGGCCTCGTAGTTAATACAGAACATACTTTTTTTTTTTTTTTCCGAACAGGTGAGAAGAGCTGCTCTCAGAAAATTATACGAAAAAGAAAATAAGGAAGTGGAACTGGCTTTCACCAGAGTTGGAGATCAGTTGAAATAAAATACAAAAACTCATAAAATACATTTTATTAAAGAAAAAAATACATTTTATTAAAGAAAATAAAGAAGAAAAAAAATTACAATATTACTCTCGAGTGAAGAATGAAATAATTAATTTTTTCATAAATGTTATTTTTTAATTAAATTATTGGAACTTGTATAACATTTTTTTAAATGAATCTAACGTTTTTTTTATTTTACATATGTAACCCTAGAGACAAAAACATGTACACAAGAGTTTTAAGAATTGTTTACTAATAAAGAATAGTTAATAGTCGAAATATGGAAAAATAATATATATATTTTTACTATGGTAAAAAAAAAAAAAAAAATTGCAGATGAAAAATCAACCAAAAATTGTCGTTCATTGTAATTTCATTACTGAGAGTGGGAGACTTTATTGCTGCAATCCACATACATAGAATAATAAGTTAGGGAAAATTGAAAAAATTATAATAATTTTGTAGAGGTTAGGTTAGGTTAGGTTTTATGACTCATGCCCGGGCTTTAACTACGAGGTCATATCGCCTACTACCAGAGCGCTCTTTCGTCACTCTGGTGGACATGAGCCCGACTCTACTGTGGGAGTCCTAAATTTTGCCTACCCTAAATTTTTATTCATCTAGGGTAGGGGTCTTTAACGAGTACCTGACATCGTACAGGCTCGGGACCATCGCTTAACGTCCCATCCGAAGGACGGCGTGCTTAATTTTGTAGAGAAAAACTTATTATTAATTTAACATTTAACTTTAAAAAAAGTTTAGACGTGATTCATTAAATACTAAAATTGAAAAAATACACTAATTTAAATGGATAATATGAACTGGGCCTCAGGCCCTGAAAGATCTCATTTATCTGGTCAGATTCACGAATGAAGTATAATATATAGTTACATCATGCTATTTAATAAAAAAATCTATACAAATATACTACTGAATAAAACACTTAGAACGAGTCAAAAATTCCATTATATTTATAGACAATACATACAATATATTTCGCTGGTAAGAGCATTGTCAAGGGTACAGGATACAGACTTATGACTTCACTATGACTTATCCTGTACACTTGACAATGCTCTAATCAGCGAAATATATTGTGACTTTTATATAAATATAGTGGAATTTTTGGCTCGTTCCAAGTGTTTTATTCAGTAGTATTTACAATGAACTTCCACAAGATCTCTGGCGAAAACATCTCTAGTATATAAATATTTTCCATAACATATCCTTTTGATATTACCATTTTAGTTTTCCATAACATATCCTTTTGATATTACCATTTTAGCTTTCCATAACATATCCTTTTGATATTACCATTTTAGTTTTCCATAACATATACTTCTTATATTACCATTTTAGCTTTCCATAACATATACTTCTTATATTACCATTTTAGTTTTCCATAACATATACTTCTTATATTACCATTTTAGCTTTCCATAACATATACTTCTTATATTGCCATTTTAGCTTTCCATAACATATACTTCTTATATTGCCATTTTAGCTTTCCATAACATATACTTCTTATATTACCATTTTAGTTTTCCATAACATATACTTCTTATATTACCATTTTAGCTTTCCATAACATATACTTCTTATATTGCCATTTTAGCTTTCCATAACATATACTTCTTATATTGCCATTTTAGCTTTCCATAACATATACTTCTTATATTACCATTTTAGTTTTCCATAACATATACTTCTTATATTGCCATTTTAGCTTTCCATAACATATACTTCTTATATTACCATTTTAGCTTTCCATAACATATACTTCTTATATTACCATTTTAGTTTTCCATAACATATACTTCTTATATTACCATTTTAGCTTTCCATAACATATACTTCTTATATTACCATTTTAGCTTTCCATAACATATACTTTTTATATTACCATTTTAGTTTTCCATAACATATCCTTTTGATATGAACATTTTAGCTTTCCATAACATATCCTTTTTATATTACCATTATAGTTTTCCATAACATATACTTCTTATATTACCATTTTAGCTTTCCATAACATATCCTTTTGATATGAACATTTTAGCTTTCCATAACATATCCTTTTTATATTACCATTATAGCTTTCCATAACAACATTACAGCATTTTTCTGCTAAACAACAATAAGAGTTAACAAAAATATTTATAATAGCACTAAATATATATATATCGTCAGCCTAAACGTGATACCTCGTAAGCGACATTTTACCGAAAATAGTTTTTTTTTTACAAAAAAAAAAAAAACTATTGATCTAGTGGGGCCTGGTATACGACATAAAACGAAAAAAAAAACATGAAATGAGGTTTGAAGTGATACCATGCAAAAGAAATGGGAATTAAATTCTGGTGAAACCTCGTAACTCCGTCAAGTAAGTTAATTCTTTACTTGGATTTGTAAACTAGCTTAAAAACAATTCATGGCATGCATATGCATCTCACTTAATACAAATGTCGAAAAAAATTGAGGTTTCCTATACAAAATATTTTTTTTAAATCAGTTTCTTGTCTCTCCTTGGCAAGATGGCTTTTTGCAGATGTGAGGTATCACGTTTAGACGGACGATATATAATTACAAGTTATATTTTTTCATAAATTCAAGCTACAAAAGTTGCTGACTAGATTTAGATTTCCTAGCAACACAAATACAATATTTAAATAAATTTTATTCAAATTTAATAGGTGGGAGAGAAGATGACTCTGTCCTTTCATAGAAATAGTTGATGCTAGGCTCGTTGAGAGACCACAAATAGAGAAATTCAGCGCTAAAATCTACTGCGAAATTCATAAAAAATTTTAAGAATTTCATGGTTCTTCCATCGGATGGGTCGTTAAGCGATCCGGAGACTACTCATCGAAGATCCCCTAATCTGGGTGAATAAACATTTAGGACTCTCGGAGTAGTCAGAACGAAGTTAATGCCCGGGTTTCAACTAAAAGGTCATATCGCCTATATCTCTGGTGGACATGAGACTGACTCTACTATGGGAGTCCTAAATATCGCCTATCCTAAATTTGTATTCATATTGAGAGGAGTCTTTAACGAGTATTTGACATCGTACAGCCTAGGGATCATCGCTTAAAACGTCCCATCTGCGTGCTTAATTTTATATAATCTCCCAGATAAAATAAACTAAGGGCCTCGGCCGGGTTTTGACCCCGCGATCTTAAACTCAATAAGCAAGCACGCATACCACTGAGCTATCGGCGCCCTCATATATATTTTTTTTTCATGAAATCGGTCAGAAAATCGATGTTGAGTTTTCATTGTAATTTCATGTTTTCACAGTAGAGTCGGGCTCATATACAACAGTGACGAAAGAGCCATTTGGTAGTAGGCGATATGACCTAGAAGCCCGGGCTTTAAATCACAATAACATTCATGATGAAAATATAGAATATATATTTATTTATTATTTTTAAAATTTTAATTCAAAATGGCGTCGCCGCATGAAACTTTGGCTACTAATAAAATAAATGAGCCCTTTGACCTGTGCGATTTTGTTCCCAGATGCCGAATTAGATATATTCCTTATAGACATTTAGTTTACATTCTTCCGTTATAACTTTTGTCTATTAATCCTATTTCAGATCAGAGTATTTTTGGCGATTGCAAATTTTATGAGGAACATTTTTGGTGAGAATTACTTTTTCGGTAGGACTAACTGTTTTCGGGTAAATCAAGGAAATGACTAAAAATATGAGTTTCAAAACGGTTTTCAGCTTGTATCTCAAAAACCGGACGACCTGCGAAAAATTGTATTGAATATAAAAAATATATTTCAATGTTCCCTATAACTTTTACTTGAAAAAATTTTTGACAAGGTCATAAACATAAGTAGTATCTTGCAAAATGTCCTTGGCCCAGGAGTAAACTGGTCTCAATTTTCGGCCAAAATCTAATCAGATCTAAGTTAGCACATGTAACCCATATTTCATGTCTATAGGTACATATCCGACCTATCGACTTCTCAACGAACTAAATAAAGCTCAACTATTTCCAATCGAGGATACAAAAATAATTAACAGCACTTATTCTAATAACATTTAACATAACGTGAGATAGATTAATATATATTTTTTGATGAATATATTATATATGAACATATTATATTCTCACCCATCTCTCCCAAAAGCACACGAGTAAAATCTCGACAAAAAACATTATCGCAGTAAAACAATATAATTTAGTATGATTTAAACCTCGAAGATAATTTCGTGCTGGGGATGTACACAGCCGGTGATACACCGACATTTTTTTTTTTTTTTTAATTAGCAAAAGTGAATAATAATAATATATAATAAGGCATATAAAAGTTTCATAGTAGGTATCGTTAAAAAGTTAATAAAAAAATTAATATCACATATTACATAAGAAATAGGTATCGACAAATAGAAAGATGAAACATAGAACAAAAAAAGAAATTTTCAACAATTTTGTAAAAAAAAAATTTTAAATCGAATGCCTTCTTAAAAAAAAATATTAACAGATATATAATTGTACATAAAGAATTGGTTTCACAAATCCAAAAATATCAAATTTTAATAAGATAGCAACATTTGTATTACATAAAAGAGTAAATAACAGATTTATGAAATAAATAAACATTTTTCGACACTAAGTCTACGAGTATTTCTAATTTGAACCTAATGAATGTTTTAATTACATTTTTTTAAACTCTATAAATCTCCTTATTTGTAAATAATTATTAAATTTTTAGAAATTACGCACAATATAATTAATAATGTAAGTATGTTCGTTTACATTATTTATTCAATATGAAAATACAGGTAAAATATATAATATATTATTTATTGAAAATTACGTAATTCTAATCATAATTATTTTTTGTAAATAATATTGTAGATATGACTTTTTTATTAATTCTGTGATCATGGTATAAAAGTACTTATAGTCAGGCCGGTGAATCATGTCCATCGGACAGTGGGGTAGGAATGAGCAATGGTGCCAACTATTTCTCTTTTTCTCCCTCTCAGCCCTTACATTACCTAAATGTCCCACATTTTTTAGTAGATAATAGTAAAAGTTTTATTTTTTCAATTAATGAAAACTAAAAAAGAAAAGAAAAAAAAATGGTAGCTTATCCTTATAGGACTGGGGAGTGAAAGGGCACGTCTTTTCCTTTCCTACAGGCCGAATGGACATGATTCACCTTGTACAGGTCTTAAAACATCAATATCTCGAAACCTCCAATCTTGAATTAAAAATTTTTACACCATGATCACAAAATCATTATGTCATTTTCGTAAAACATTTTGTCATATATATATTTTTTTTCACTCCTCCAGCTAATTGGTAAAAAATTCGATGTAGAATTTTCACTAAAATTTCATTGTTACAACACCCCTGAATCCCAAAATGAAACAAAAAATGTCATGTCTGACTGTATTTCTGTGGTATACCTTCAAGATATGAATATATCAAAACAAAATTTTATGTATTATTTTCAGACTATACCGTTAAGACACCTACTAATTTTCAGCTAAATCAACCTTAATGTTTTTTTAACGAAGGAGCTATCTACAACACTAATCGATACATCGAATCGAAATACATATTTATATTCACATGTGAAATCAGAAAGTCTCTAAGTAAAACACCTATTAATTTTCAGACGAAAGGTAAAAAAACCTAAAGTTTAGAGGGAGAGCAGACATTTAGTTTATTGGAAATTATTCTAGAATAGAAAATACTAACACCGATGCCATTTTTTTTATATATAACCAATTTTTCGATAATTACTGTCCCCAAAGGGCCTTATGAGATTACTACATTTAACTTAGGGTGAAAACTAGTTTTTGTTAATTGACTATTATATTTATTATTCATCATTAGAATAATAATTCAAAGGCATAACATACTAAATTTGTTTATTTAAATTTCTTGAAAAGAATTTAAAGGTATAATCAACAAATATAGAATAACAACGTATTTATATTAAATTCCCCGATATTTCACTTTATTTAAAAGTTTAAAATTACAAACTATATTTTCCGCTAAGTAGAGGTCCTTTATTTAATAATAGTTTATTTAAATATTGGTTTAACAAATAAATATTATTATATTTCGGTGTCTAATGAAGGTAGACGAGTGTGTTAGGTCTGAAATCAAATAAAACACTGAGAGCGCCGGTAGCTCAGTCAGAGGAAGCGTGCTTGCCTATTGACCTCAAAAGCACGCCGTCCTTCTTATGAAACGTTAAGCGATGGTCCCAAGCCTGTGCGGTGTCACTAACCGGGAAGGGGTAAGAAGATTGAATGCTTAGATCCCTAGGTGTACACACCAGCCCTCCCAATATATTTAAATAAAAGATGCAAAATTAAAATATTTTTAAAAATTCACTTCATTCACATTTCCTCTTTTTTCGGTGGTACAATCTTGTAGAAAAATTTGATATTTTTTTTTAAACAAAAACAAATTTCCTGCAAATATAGTAATGACACATTTAATTAAAGTAAAAATGTGGAAATTTCGTTTATATCTCAAATTTAGTATTAATTATATTATAAGTTAATAATATTAGAACCTTATGATCGTTCCTTAGTTTAAAGAAACAAAAATAATAATATGGTCCCTCCTATAGATTATAATAATAAAAATATATTCGTAAAAAAGTACAATATCAATTATTTAAATAAATAAATGAATAATGTTATAAATAATGTATACTTTTCTTTATTATGTAAATAAATTAAATATTTGGTTTAATACATTGTACTATTAAGGACTTATATATTAGTTATTAAAAAATGTTTTTTGACTACAATAAATATTTTTATGATCACTTAATATATTTTCAAAATGAAGAAAAACCAATGTCTGACTGTGTGTTTGTGCGCCTTTGAACACGATAACTATCAACACTGTGACCATATATTACAAAAAATGTTACCAGTCCAACTTTTCTAAATTTCATAATTTTTTCACTTTTTGAGGTTTATAGGGAAGCAAAAAAAAAAAATGTTATTCAGTCGAAATCGATTGCTTACTTACTGAGATCAAGATAGGGGAACTCACTACACTCTGATAGTAGGAAATTGGAACAAGTGTAATAGCGATACAAACAATAATTTAAAAAAAATATATATATCCCGTATAGACGGGATTGCAGACATTTTATTTGTTTGAAACCTTATAATTTTGTAGATATTTTAAAAATGAATTATAACAGATTTCGAAGATCTTCCCGAAACGTCTATATTTGCTAAGTTGTAAAAATCAAAGAATAGCTGTCAGAAAAACATAGCTGATGAAGAGAGCGTCGATAGAATGGGCCGTGCTTGCCTACTGAGCACGTTGTCCTTCGGATAGGTCCATAGGCAACGATCCCGACCCTGGGCAATCTCAAGTACTCGTTAGAGACCACTACCTTAGGTAAGACACATTTAGGACACCTACTGCAGAATTGGGCTCATGTCCATCAGAGCGACGAAAGAGCGCTCTGGTAGTGGGCGATATGACCTCGTAGTTAAAGCCTGAGCATGAGTAGCTTACAAAATTCAACTTGTCATTTGTGTTCATAGCTTATAATAAGTTAAAACAATATATATCTTTTTATTTTGTTCTGAAGTAAAATCATCAAGTTGGCTGTTTAAAGGAATACGAAAGTAGTGGATATGGAATGGTCCTGGCGCACAATACACTCTAATTTTTTTTATGGGTTCAGAAGTCCCTAAATAAGGCACCTGTTGATTTTCGGCCAAATGAGACAAAGAAAAATATTGATACAAGGATGCTCCACTGCCTATTGTCCTATCGCAAATATTTTTTTCTACCTTTGTTCTTTCATTATTATTATTTTTATTTATTTATTTTTTTTGCGATGAATCCAAATTTGTAATTAGAATTGTACTATCCCCTGTAATTACGGAAATATTCTATGATTTGTAAACACACGCATAATGTTAGACAATAACTTCTCATAAGGCTCTCCAATTGTTAATTTTAATTTTTGCAAAATTATACAGTA
Source organism: Aradus depressus (assembly GCA_963662175.1). NCBI lineage: Eukaryota > Metazoa > Arthropoda > Insecta > Hemiptera > Aradidae > Aradus > Aradus depressus. The sequence goes on along the minus strand of OY759226.1, from coordinate 14,098,754 downwards.
AGTAAAAATTTTGAAACCTTATATCTTCAGTGATTTTTATTTTTTATACAGCAAGATTTAAAATTGCCACAGAAATTTGTTAGTTTTGAGGAAATCTAAGAGATTGAACTTTATATGTACTCAAACTTTATGATTTAATATTTAATCGCTTTTTATCACCTTTGTGGAAATGAGATCCATAAAACAGTAAAAATTAAAAATAACTATTTGAAAAATTGTATTATTATATAATATAACACATATTCGTACAGTTTGATTATTTATGACTGATTTTTTACATTTTTGATACTAGTAATTATAATTTTAACGTCGACAAGCAAGAAATGTGTTTAATGAAATAATTATATTATAAAAACTAGAGGTAATCCAAAAATTTCAAATTATATATCTGAATTCAGCGCAAAAAAATCTTAAAAGAATCACATATTAACTGTTATTTTTAAATAAATACATATATTTCATTCTGTTGAACTTATGAATGCAAGAACTGGCAGTGAACTAAAAAATAATGTTTTCTTTGACTTGCAATTAAATTATGATCCTAGCATTGGGAACCCTATATAAAATTCCAATTGCAAATAGTTACACAAGAGAAATAAATATGGCGGATGTCTAAGAAGACTCCTAGCTTAAAAATATGGCCAATTTTTTTTATTTATTTATTATAATACTATTTACAATGTTAAATGAATATGTTATCTGGTGTTCCTCAGATGTTACAGTGATTCACGATTTATACACACACAGTGACACTCACTGTGATTCTTATGTAAGAGCAGTGATTTCACTACTTTTTCAATAATATTATTCAAGATGGATTAAATGGAGTAGCAGTGATGTTATTACTGCTATTTTACTTGACAAGCTTCACAGTTGAAATCATTTCTTCACCTAGAAATGTTCCTTGAAGTGACAGAATCACATGAGGTGGGTTGACTCCCGTTAAGAGGCTCACTGTTCAATTTGTAGAGTGGAGCAGTTCGAAGTAAAAGATTTGCGGTGTCCTCTCGTCCCAGCTCCAACAATTTCTTGATTAACCCACCTAGAAAAAATAAAGTCTTTATATTAGACTTATGTACATAAATTATATACTTAATATATTATTATAGCATCATTTCTACCATTTATTGTTGCCTTCTCAAAAAAATAACAGTTACAGACGTTTTAGGAAGCATCAGTATCTAAAATATTTTAAATTCAATATTTTACGATCAACCAAGAAAAATGAAATCGTAAGATGTTCGTCACATTTACAAATTATATTACATTTTAACAATTATATAATCATAAAAATACCAAAATAACCTATAACTCATCTGTTAACTATTCTTTCTGTCTGTCAGAGTCTTCCTTTTATAGAACCTGCGTAACATTTATATTTTTTTAGATGTTTATTTACTGTTAAATTAACATATTATATATATATATATATATATATATATATATATATATATATATATTAAAGAGAGGGCGCCGGTAGCTCAGTGGTATGCGTGCTTGCCTTCTGAGCTCAAGATCGTGGATTCGAAACCCGGCCGAGGCCCTTAGTTTATTTTATCTGGTAGGTTAAATAAACTTAAGTACGCCGTTCTTCGGAGGCGATGGTCCCGAGCCTGTACGACGCCAGGTACTCGTTAAAGATCCCTACCCTAGGTGAATATAGGTAGTAGGCGATAAGACCTCGCAGTTAAAGCCCGGGCATGAGTCAATAACTAACAAACATAGTGCAAATTTATATTTAATTTAATTGTTTCTTTCTTTTTGACTTTCATGTCATGACTTCGGTCCCAGAAAATATTCTTTTAATTTCATTCCATTTTAAAAACCTAGTCAAAACAGCTTCGGTGATAGGCGATATGACCTCGATGTTAAAGCCCGGGCATGAATCACAATAAATTACTACTCTTCTTAACTGTACAATCTGGGATCAATGGAGTATTAATATGAAAGAAAGTACTCCATAAGATTGTGTACATAATATCATACCATGGGGCAAGAAAAAATAAATATTTTTTGACCTTAGATAACTCTACGTTATCACAAATTGCTGGGAAATATGAACAAATAATAATTATGTAATATTGATGCGCAGGGTGTCCCATTTAAAACTGTATACCTTGAAAACTATGCAAAATTGAAATAAAAAAATAATAAAAAAGTCGAAACACCACAATGTTTCTCTCCAGAAACAATTAAGTTTTAGAAAATTGTCTTTCATACAAAATATGCCTATCAGGTTTTTCCACAATTTTTATTAGAAATTGAAGAGATTTTTGATTAAGCCATAAATATAGGCAATAACTTGTAAAATGTACTTCGGCTCTGAAGGAAAGTTGTTCATTGCTCGAATCATTTTTAATTAGAACGCTCACAAAGTGCCAATGACATGTATACAACACAGACAGACAGACAGTTCAGGAGACCTTGAAACCAATGAAAACTCCATCTCAGATTTTTGCAAGACAGAAATAAAAAATAAAGTTGGTCAATCATCAGTGATCTTTATTTCCCCACCAAGAATTAATCAATGACCGTTTTCGCTTCCCTCATAAATCATAGGTGACTTATATATAGTTGCTTCTGAATCCTCACTAAATTTTGTGCTGATAAATTCATTACATGGGCAGTTAACGTTTTTGGATTGAGCCCCCTAAGATCGCTCCCTTTCCTTCAGCTGATTCCGCTGAAAATTGATAGGTGCCGTCCTCATTGAGTTTTGAATTTAAATATAAAATCAACATCGGCAGTTATAAGAGTTTTTGAGTTAAGCCTCTCCCCAAATCCCCCCTTCCTCTTGGTCAATGTGGCTGAAATTCAATAAGTGTCGTCGTTAAAGGTAATTGCTTACGTCGGCAGTTATTGGGGTTTTTGAGTTCAGCCCTCCTCTGATTCCCCACTTCCGGTTGATTCCGCTGAAAATTAATAGCTGTCCTCATGGGGTTTTGAATTAAAATATAAAATTTCATGTCGATATACACATTACATCGGCAGTTATTATAGTTTTTGAGTTAAGCCTCTCCCCAAATCCTCCCCTTCCCTTTGGTCAATTTGACTGAAAATTAATAGGTGTTGTCCTAATGGGGTTCAGGTCACATATCTAAAATTTCATGTCAGTACATTCATTCTAACGGCAGTTATTAGAGTTTTTATGTTAAGCCTCTCCCCTTCCCCTTGGTCAATATGGCTGAGAATCAATAGGTCGTGTCTTAGAGGGTTCTGAAATCACAATTTAAATATAAAATTTCATGTCGATACATTTATTCTTCGGCAGTTATTAGAGTTTTTATGTTAAGCCTCCCCCCTTCCCCTTGGTCAATATGGCTGAGAATCAATAGGTCTCGTCTTTAGAGGGTTCTGAATTCACAATTTAAATATAAAATTTCATGTCGATACATTCATTCTATCGGCAGTTATTAGAGTTTTTATGTTAAGCCTCCCCCCTTCCCCTTGGTCAATATGGCTGAGAATCAATAGGTCTCGTCTTAAAGGGTTCTGAAATCACAATTTAAATATAAAATTTCATGTCGATACATTCATTCTATCGGCAGTTATTAGAGTTTTTATGTTAAGTCTCCCCCTAATCCCCCCGCCCTTCCCCTTGGTCAATATGGCTGAGAATCAATAGGTCTCGTCTTAGAGGGTTCTGGATTCACAATTTAAATATAAAATTTCATGTCGATACATTCCTTACATCGGCAGTCATTGGCGTTTTTGAATTATAATAAAATAATTCCCTCTATTATTATTTTTTTTTCAATTTTGATTAATTCACAAGATTTATTGTTTTCATTCTACAAAGACAGATATTAATATCAACATACTATCAATTAAACAAGATATGAGTAATCGTAACAAGGAATTAAGGATGTGATAAAACTGTAAATCACAGTTCTAACATCAAAGAGGTCAGGGGACCTCTGTGAAACACAGGCCTACAGCTGACGACGGGTCCAGTCCTGGGACTTTCCCACCTGAAGAAACAGGATTTGTGTAGATCACATAGATATAGGATGCTGTATAAATACCATGGGAGGTCCTACAGGAGGCATCAGTCCACTTCTATCTTCTATACAACGTGATACATCAAACCTACTACGTAAGTTACCTCAAGTAATTGTTATTTTGATATTGTATTTATTTTTTTTCAATATTATTGAGGAGGGATGAATATTCAAATTTCTCTATAAAAAAAATTTGTATTTTGGAAAAAATAGAACATATACAAATCATAAATCAGTTCTATTTCATTGTTTTATATTCTATTTGATTAAAAAACGTTGTCGGTGAATCACCTGCTGGCTACATCCCCAGTAAGAATTAATTAAATTAACCGTTTGAGCTAAATTCAATAAATGCAGAACATATGATTGTATATAATAAATCGTATCTTTACAATATACATACTATTTATATTAAATTATTGAGGGAGCCGGTAGCTCAGTGGTATGTGTGCTTGCCTTCTGAGCTCAAGAACGTGGGTTCGAAACCCGGCCGAGGCCCTTAGTTTATTTTATCTGAGAGGTAAAATAAACTTAAGCACGCCGTCCTTCGGATGGGACGTTAAGCGATGGTCCCGAGCCTGTACGATGTCAGGTACTCGTTAAAGACCCCTGCCCAAGGTGAATAAAAATTTAGGGTGGGCAAAATTTAGGATTTCCACAGTAGAGTCGGGCTCATGTCCACCAGAGTGACGAAAGAGCGCTCTGGTAGTAGGCGATATGACCTCGTATTTAAAGCCCGGGCATGACTCGAAAGATTACGACAAATCCAATTACATATACAACATACATACATAGCAAATTGTGAAAAACAATACTCTTTGAGGATAATTTATTGCTCACTTTACATATGTATCAAAATTTTTCTTGTATCTCAAAAAATCGTATTTTTTATCAATTTTTTTTTTTTAGATCCAATCATGAGAGGAATACTGTTCGTTGCTCTGATGACCGTCTGTATAGCAGCCTTGGTGCTAGGAGCTCCTGGAGACGACCGACCCCGATTCAGCATGGAGGCAAGTCGAACTAAAGACATCTCCGGACGACACGACTCTGTCAAGATCAGTCAGGATGCTTGGAGGTCAAAGGACGGCCGGTGGTCAGCTGGGGGATATGTACAACATGACCGGAACAAGTACCCAGGTGGAGGACGAGACAGAGACACCCATGGCGGAGTGCAAATTCAGGGCAGTTTCTAGAGATACCACAACTCAACCGACGTACGACTAACAGGAGGCAAGTTACCGCAACAAGATACTGAATAGACCGACATTGTAAATATTTATATAATACGTAATATATTGTTTTATATTAAAACCTTTTTTTAAATAAAAATTTCTTTTTTTAATAATAAAATGTGATTTTTTGATTTACATACCCTTAGTTGAAGTAATGATTTTTAATCAAACTGTACTTTGTCTAATTCCACAAAAGTATATATATAAAGTGTACCGGTTTCGGCTTACGCCATCGTCACTTTTATTATGAATCCTCTAGCTAGCTAAGATCTATCCTAAGATTCACAAAGATAACATCCCCACAAGGCTAGTAGTTTCGTAGATCGTACGTACTTATATAATTAGATAATTCCCTAGTAGGGTAACCCTACGGTTACCATGGATGCGAGTTCTGACGAATTCGTCCGAACAAACAAACGCCTGTTTTCCAATGAGAGTGTTTACACTGGCAGCGACGAACACGTCAGAACATGCACGAGGTCGTCAGAACCAGTTAAGTGTTCAAACAAGTTTGATTTTTTCGTACGACCTGCGTCTGTTTTGGGTGATGGGATGGATAACGATAAATTGATAAGTCTTGTGTACGGGAACAGGTGTTTGTGGGATATGAGGGACAAAAGACAAAAACCGTCGTCTCTACTAAAAATAACTGGTTGACATGCTCTGTTTTTCCACCAATTAACAACAATAACTTCATTAACGGACTTTCAAGAAAATAAAATTCATCAAGTTCGTCCATCTTTGCTGGGCGGCAGAAACGTACTATCAGAATATCAGAAAACGCGCACAGTGTAACCGCCTTGTTCTGACGAGGATTTCGGACGTACTCGTCCGAATTCGCATGCACAGTAACCGTAGTCTTAACAAAAAAAGTCGGTGAATCACCAGCAATGTACTTCACCAGCATTAATTAATCAAGTTTTCACTCTCCGTCCACAAACAATCGACTGTTTGGACTAAAAATCAAGGGCAGTTATTAGGCTATTTATGTTGAGCCTCCCTCCCCAAATCGCGCCCTTCTCTTCGGCGATTCGGCTGAAATCTGATAGGTGTCGTCCTTATAGGGTTTTGAATTTTCATATGAAATTTTTTTGTCGATACATTCATTTTATTACGAGTTATCGTGTTATAAGCAGACTGGCATTTTTTTTTTTTTTTTTTGTTATTTCTGTCATGGTTGAAAAACATGAAATTCTGTTGAATTACATAAATTTTCCTCTACTTTGTATAACTGGGAAAGTAAAATTGAAAAATTGACATATGTCTGAACATATTTTTATGCGGAAAAAAGTGTGTATAGTTCATTCTCTACCTCACTTATTAAGTGGGATGGAGCCATTACAACAGACGCCTGAAATTTCTAAAAATGTCTTGATGGGCCACACAAAAAGAGCTGTACGCCATACAAACATATATAGACGAATAATATATAGACAACAAATAAAAAAAATGAAGCAACCAGATCTGTGTGAAACGGGTTGTATAACTCTATATAGAGTTCTTAGAGAACCAGTATAATATAGTACCAAAAAGCTTACCAACAGAAGAGCCAGAGAGGGTGGAATACTCGACTAGGAGGGCCGCTGTTCTGGAGTGACTAGCTGTCTCTATAGGGAGAAGCCGGTGTGTGAGTCCAAGTCCCACCGCCAGGAGGCACCAGTCCCTTCCATGAGGATCTGGAGGATCCAGGAGCCGGCAGAGCCGCTGTCTCGTCAGACTGCTTAGGCAGCCCACCTCCACCGTCTCCAGCAGTTTGCCTACCTCCTGCAACAGAACGTACATCAGGGGAGAGCACAGAGAGCAGAAGATTGAAAGAGCTGGAATATGACAATGGAAGAGAGTAGTCAAGTCTGAAGCCTGTTCTAAGCTATGAGTAGGCAATGGAACACTGAGCACACCAAGAAGGAAGACAAGTTGGGCTGCCGAAGTCCTGGAGTCAGGAATAACTAACAGTGAGAAGGACGGAGGGAAGCATTACTGGAAGATAAAATTAAGAAGTTGATAAATAAAGCACTTTTTTATTTAACAATTACATATATTGCCTAATTCCACAAACATATACATAAATGTGTACCGGTTTCGGCTTACGCCATCGTCAGTCAGCACCAGGTTCAACAACAATGAAGGTATGAGCTGGGCACACATATTTATATTAATTTACGAGTATCTGGGGTAGAAGGGGTCCTCCTCCCTTGGTAAAACCTGGAGGGTGGAAATCCATATTCTAACGGTATTGATCAATGTGGATATATTTGAAAACGAGTAAATAACTATTGATTTCATAGAACTTATTATATTTTATTTTATTTTGGTTTTTTGTTATTTTCACGTTTTCAAATATATCCACAGTTGGTCAATACCGTTAGAATAGGGATTTCAACAACCTAGCGAGAAGGACCCCTTCTACCCCAGGTACTCTTAAGTTAATATAAATATGTCTGCCTAGCTCATATCTTCTTTGTTGAACCTTATGCTGACGATGTCGTAAGCCGAAACCGGTACACATTTATATATATGTATGTGGAATTAGACAATATACGTGTTCAATAAAAAAGTGCTTCCACTGTATCGACACAAAACGTAAAAAATGTCTTCGGACATTACTGAAGAACTTTAGAAAATCCTTAAGTAAGGCGGTCCTTGCAGAAGACAACAGAGGACGGGAATCAGGGTAAAGATGAAACCAAAGAGAGCAAAGCAAGAATGCAGAAGGAAGAGGGATTCAGAGAGTAAAACGCAAGAAGTTCAACAAACAGCAGGAGGGAGTTAAAGATGTCTTTGAAGCTCCGGGGGGAATAAGATAAGTTTATTGAACACCTAAAGTTTAAACAGTAATAACTCCATAACTCACCTCTTCCATGCCGAAAGACAGGAGGTGAAGAACAGACTCAGTGACGTTGGCCAGTGGATGAGTAAGCTGTGCATGGAAGCCGCATTCATCAAGCGTGGCGCGCATCACCACATCAGGAGGGTAGGAGTAGGGCGGAATGGCTCCTAACCGGAGATCATGAGCACTCATCAAGTGCTTCTCTATCATTAGACCAGGCACCATCTCCATCAAAACCTAGCCAACAACAAACAGTAACACTTCAGTCTAAACAGAAAATAATAAGTTCTCAATAAATATTATCAACTCCTAACCTATCAAATAAATACTAACAGCCCTTTTCGATTTTGTTACAAGGGCCTCCTAGGATTCAGTAAATATCCAGTAACGCCGAGTAACCTGCTAGTTGAATAAAATACCAAATTATAATATATATTAATATCAGTATACATACCATATCGATAATGCCAAGTATCTCCTCCAAGAAGAGAAAACAGTTCCTTCCAGAGAGTGGAGGCCCCCGGACCCTCACTTCTATGGCCTCATCGCCCCCCTGGGGGTCAGAGGGGTCCGTCTCAAAAGTGAGCAGACTCTCAATGGGTCCAAAACAAAGTTTAGAGCCACACATCCACTGGTAGAGGTCCGACTGCCAATCGTAGTAGCCCAGTACCGTTCTTCTTAGTTCCACCTGAAAGCAAACAAGGGATTCAATAGACAACAGAATTATTGTTAGTATATTGTGACTCATGCCAGGGCTATAACTAAGAGGTCATATCGCCTACTACCAGAGCGCTCTTTCGTCACTCTGGTGGGGTTCTTTAACGTAATTTTAAAGTATCTTCTTAATTCTTCGAAAATTCGCTAAAAACGAATTTATAAGTTTAAAATTAAGTTTCTCAAAAATTCGCAAAAACCGATTTCATTTTATGGTTATCTGATGAAAATTTTCCTTGAATGTGAACATCTTGTACTGACCTGTATCCGTGGGAAGACAGCATGAAGGAGATGAACAGCGGATGGGGGTGATGTCTTGAGGCGGACACCTCCATAGGCACCTCCAAGGTAGCGGGGGTCGGACATGTCCCAGAGACCTTCCACTCGTTCCACCAGGTTGTAGCAAGGAAACTCGTACTCTATCTCACCATCATTCTCACACTAAAACAACATCCCAAACATCTAAAACAACATTCCATCTAAAACAACATCCCATACTCAATCCCACCATCATTCTCACATTAAAACAACATCCAATACATCTAAAATAACATCCCATCTAAGACAACATACCGTACTCTATATCACCATCATTCTCACACTAAAACAACATCCCATACTCAATCCCACCATCATTCTCACACTAAAACAATATCCAAAACATCTAAAACAACATCTCGTACTCTATATCATCATCATTCTCACACTACAACAACATCCCGTACTCAATCCCACCATCATTCTCACACTAAAACAACATCCCATACTCAATCCCACCATCATTCTCACACTAAAACAACATCCCAAATTCAATATCAATATTGTCATTGATTCTCAACTTCTCACAGTATGAGTTAGTCTATTATTGACTAACTTGTGGATCACTATTTTCCCATAAACAACGCTTAATAACCAAGCCAATGCAAAAAAAAAAATAGTTGCGAAAAGTCAAAATGACCTGAGAAGACACACGAATGGTTACTAAAATTGCTGTACTAACAACTTTGAAAGTACACATCACTGGTAATGTACTTCCCCAGAACGAATTGATCAAATTTCGCTCCCCTCCAAAACCAGTCGACCATTTGCGCTAATATTCAACAGTTGACTTACATAGGGGCTCCTTAATCCTCATAATAAATTTTGTGTCGATAAATTCATTACATCGGTAGTTATTAAATTGAGCCCCTTCCCTTGAATTCCCCCTCCCTTTCGGCCGATATCACTGAAATTTCACAGGTTATGTCCTCATAGGGTTTTGGGTTCAAATATGATATATCATGTCAATACATTTATTACATCGGCAGTTATTGGGATTTTTGTGTTAAGCCACCTCCTAATCCCCCCTTACCTTTGACCGATTAGGCTGAAAATCAATAGGTGTTCTTTTTGGAGAGCTTTCAATTTACATATGAAATTTCGTGTTGGGAGAAGGAGGAGGGATTCAACTAAAAAACCCTTATAACTGTCAATGTAAATTATCATATGAACTTTAAATGAAGGTATTGAAGTCTCTGAGGTAAAACACCTATTGATTTTCAGCCAAATCAGTCAATTAATTTTGGAGGGAGAGCGAAACTTTATTGGCTTGGGGAAGTACAATAACGGGTTACCTGAATACAAAGTTGTAGGGCCTCCAAGACCTCAAGCATGGACAGAGAGTCAGCCTCAGGAAAGGCAAACTGAAAATCTTCCACAGTATAACAGCCGGTGATCCGAGCATGTGTGATGAAGTTGACAGAGAGAAGCTGGCCCAGGACCTGACCACACAACCAACTGGGGTTCACCACGATCAGGTCACCCACCACCAGAATCTGTATCAGAACAAAAAATATGATGTGGCCATTACAAGACTTATGTCTATTATTATTGTTATTCTTAACCAACCACACTTACAGATCATTCTGTCTTCCCCACCCCTTCTCAAAATCATTTCAAAGAAAGCAACTCAAAATTACGTTGCACAATGAAACAAAAACATTCCGCTGACACTAACTCATTACTTTCATATACACAGTAATGCCAGTATGAAATGATTTTGAGAAGGGGGAAAAAGAGATCGGTATGGTTGTATAAGAAAGTCCTGATTTTTTTTTTTCAAATAGATATATTCACAACTTTATAACAAATATATACAATAAGTAAATAAAAGAGAGAAAAGATAATTTATTTACAAACATACCTCGCCCATAAGCTGCAACTGATTCAACAATACATGAAAATGGTCATAGCTGGTCAGAGGGTTCACCGCAAGACGAGTCTCTTCAATGAACGACTCCCACGTCATGACGGGGATGGTCTCTGCCGCCTTCCGAAGGCTGGGCAACCAGGCTAGGACAGCTTCACAAAACCCTGTCATCTCTCGCATACCCTGTAGGTGGTCAAAAAAAAAATCAAAAAACAATTTAGCTGAAGAAGAAAAAAAATGGCTATACTAAAAGCGACGAATTAAAGGAAGTTGAACGGTAGGAAATTACAGCCTGACTGATAGGAACGGAGATATACGCTCTCCATCCAGGCATCAAAACTACAAACCATCATGTCCTACCCCATACTCTCTCTAAACACATTTGCCTTTTACTAGAGCTTTCTGTTGCTCTTTACAAGCAATTGAAGGTTCCCAAAACACCGCTATATGTCTCTTTCTATATAAATCTATATTAATAAAGCTGAAACGGGGTTTGTGTGTTTGTTCCAGCATCACGCCCAAACGGCTAGACGGATTTTCATGAAACTTCACATTTAGTATCCTTTTGAGCCCAATTGAATAATAGGCTATGTGGCGTCCCAAAGTTTCGAACGGGAAGGGGGGGGGGGGGCTAAGCATAAAAATCGTGCTAACTCATTAATTAATGGTAGGATTGTCACGAAATTTCTCATGTAGTATTCTTAAAGGCCAAATAGAAAAATAGGGTGTATATGTCACAAAATTTTGAGGGGTGGTTGTGGGGGTAGGCCTAAATATGAAGATAGTGCTAGCTCATTAAGGGATGGTCGGATTGTCATGCAATTTCACATTTAGTATTCTTGAAGGCCAAATATAAAAATAGGGTGTGTGACGTCAGACGCCCTAAAAACTTACTAGCTGGGGTGTCTGCCGTTGAAGGACTATAAGCCTTATTCCGTATGAATAATTAAAAATTATAACATCATGAATGTACTGTTGAAGAATTGAAAAGAATTCGAACTAGAGACATTTTCGGAAAAGTTTTCCGGGCAACGCCGAGTATTACTGCTAGTACTATATAAGCTCATGACAGCGGGATTACTGTTTATCCTTCCCCCACTTTAACCACCCCATTTCTCTTCTTAGCTCTACTCCAGAAGTTTACCAGTTCACAAATGGAAGAGAGGGGATACTATCCAACTCCTTTAACTCGTGGCCTCTAAATTAATTTTTTTGTTTTTAAATAACATCCATAGCCTTTTGTAAAAAAAAATAATAAATTTAAAAAATGTTGTCCATCCTTCATTCAATGTCAAAAATAAAAAAGGGTACTTATGGGTTATAGTACCTCTAACGAATCTTTGAGTCGTTTACTCACATTTAGATCGTGTTTGATACATAAATAACTCTAAATAACCTTATAAGACCTCATTTACTGAGGTTTAAGCACTATTAAACACATTATAAATATTATTTAGCCGCATTTCGACATATTTAGTCATAAATAGGCGCGTGATTATTCTAAACAATTTTATTATTCATATTTGTATATTTATAATTAATAAATATTTTGTTTCATTCGATTTAATTTCACTAATTTTTTTTTTTTTAACTTGGGAAAAAGTGGGACAAATGGTTAGGTAACGATAACCCATAAGTACCTAAAAAAAAAGTAAGCAATAAGCTTTTTCGGCCATAAAAAAACAATCAGCAAAAAACTATTTTCAGATTCCATAAAAATTATACAGTAAAAGTTTAAGTTCCATTGTACAATATGAGGTGAAAGTTTGCACTTGAGTTAATAGCATTCATTAAGCCTGCTTCAATAACATTTAGCACTTTTCTCATTATAGGATAGATCCATTTAAAGTTGAGTGATGTTCTGTGAGTAATTTGTACACCTTGGCTAACGTCAAGATCAAAATTTCGCCTCACAGACTGTAGATACATACATTAAAATACATTGTTGCAATTTCTAAAAAAAAAAACTTTTTTCTTTTTTTAAATATACAGATTTGAAGCTTCAATTCAACATCACGTTTCGCAGCCAAAGCTTTTTCAAGACAAAGTGTATTCAACAACTGAAGCTTTTAGGTAAATTTGAATTTGATATTATAGCGAAATTTCTGATAATATTGTAAGCCAGCGGTTCTCCAACTATGGTATGCGGTTTCTCGGTAGTAAGCGGGAAATTATGAGTATATATATTCGTTTAATAATGTATATACATTTTTTTTTCACAGAACAAAAATCATAATAAAATTAAAATATTTTTTAAATGCCAATCAGATGAAAGAGATCATATATAGCGACATTGGAAGGAAAAAACGTCCTTCGCTGGTCAATAGAAGCGGTTTTTTATACAATGAGGACGATGCGAGACCTCACGTTGCAAGGAGATGCTCAACTCTTTGGGAAATGTACATATTCTCCGGGGAATGTGCACATTCACAGCCAATTTGTATACAATGAGGACGATGCAAGACCTCACCTTGCAAGAGATACTTAACTCTTTGGGAAATGTACATATTCTCCGGGGAATGTGCACATTCAGAGCCAATTTTTACCGTAACATATAAATATTCAGGCTGCCAGTTCATTTAATTAACTAATATAACGTTGGAACCGCTGATCTACAACATATTTATTGTATTTTATATCCACCAATTAAACTCATAATGAAGAGCATGTAACAATTTGAACTATTATGACTTATTTTTTTATTTTTCAACCATGCTTTATTTATTAGATATAGAACCAATGTCGACCAGAATAGGTAAATAGTTGAAGCCAGGGCATGAGTAACATTTTTTTTTCAAAATGCATAACTCTAAAAGCTTCAATCACGTTGTTCATTGCAACTGTCATTTTAAAAAATGAAATAATATTCTTTAATTTTGTCATAATAATATCAATTTGTCTATTTATTTTATTTTTTCTTTACAATATGTACAATTCAAGTATATACACACAGCATTGTAGAATAATGCAGCTTTTTCATACAGCATAAGCAAATATAGTATGCTCTTTAGTAAACATCACAACATAAACCCTGGAAAATTTGGGACAAGGGACAAAATTAAAATAGGAATTCTTACTTTAATAATTCATATACCCGCTCTCAAATATAATTGATTTTTTTTTTTTTTCATGGCATAAACTAAAAAGTTAATATTCGAATAAAAAATTCACATTATTTAAAAAAAAAAATTCTTTCGTATTAAACAATGTCGGATGAGAAGAAATATCCGAGTCCAGAATTCATCTATTTCCGAGTTTTGATGGAAGGGGAGGCCCGAGATCCAATGAGAATTCTCCTTTCTCCCAATGAGAATGCTTGATCACACTCTCCCCATAAAGACCCCTATTATCCTAATTGAATAAAAATTAAGAGTAGGCAAAATTTAGGACTGCCATAGTAGAGTCAGGCTCAAGTCCCCCAGAGAGACGAAAGAGCGCTCTAATAGGCAATATGATGTCATAGTAGTTAGAGCCCGAGCATGAGATATTTGAGAGAACATAAGGCCAATTTTAATTTTTATCAACCACTTTACATCTATTGAAGTGACAACTAGTCTCAAATTAAGAACATCCTTCTGCCATCATAGAATTATAGGTAGCAATAAATAAAGAGCATGAGATATTGATAATTTCATACTGAGCGGTAAAGCAGAATTATAGAATTAAAATGTTATTCTATTAGAAAACGAAATTGTCGATCCTATTCTGGAGAAGAGGGTTTAAAAAAATATACATTTTAAATTAAGAGGTACTAAGAATAATTGGATGAAAAATAATTCATAATTGAAATAATTTTAACCTAAAGGAAAAACATATTAACGCATTCACAGAGGAAAAACGTTCCTTGATGCAGGGAAAATTATGTAAGATAAATACATAGGGATGACTAATTAATCCATATTTTATGTACAATTATTAACTACAATATTTGGGTTAATCATAACATATTTTATGTACAATTCTTCTCTTGACTCAATTTTTTTTTGTATGTTTAATTCTATGTGCATACAAACTTAAAATGTGATCAAAAATCGTGCCATAACAATCTTGTGAATGGATTTGTTGACAAAACATTGAATGTTATTTTTTTTAACTGACAAGGTGTGTAAATTGTTTGATAATTTGTGAATTGTGAATTTGTAAGGTGATATTGGTATTATTTTTTTATTATATTTTTTTTTGTTTTGTGGAACATGACAAAAAAAACGTGTTTATTATATCAAGAGCATTTGTGAAGGTAATAGGGAAAAGAGGGTAAAAGATTGTAACTTCTAATCACAGTAACGAAAGTCGCAGATAAAAACTTTTAGTAATGAAATTACACTAGGATCCTTACTAGCATCACATGGAATCAGTATTAACTCATTTTTTTTTTTTACTTCCTCAGCTCTACGAAGTATAGGGGAAGGTATATAATTCGATGGGGGGTTTTCATGTTTTCTGATATATGTAAAAAATTGTGCCTGAACACGATAACTCGCGATGGGATGAATGTATCGACACAAAATTTCATATGTGAATTCAAAACCCCATATCGACACTTCTTAATTTTCAGCGGAATCCGCAGAAAAGGGGGCTTCATTTTGTTTTAGGCCCCCAATCCCCACTTCCCTTTGGCCGATTTGGCTGAAAATCAATAGGTGTCCTCAATTTAGATATGAAATTTCGTGACAATACATTACAACGGCAGTTATTAAAATTTTTGTGTTAAACCTCCTCTAATCCCCCCCCTTTCCTTTCGCCGATATTTTTTTTTTGAAGTTACCATGTTCACAGACACACGTAGACTTATTGACGTGAAAACGTCTATTCGCTCGTTAAGCACAGTGATAGCCGGTCAAACGTTCTTGTGTTATAAAATACCGTCAGATTTCAATCGCTAATAACTATGAGACTAATAATGCGATAACAACGGTTGAGGTCACAATGGATAGAGCATGTCTGTACCTGTTTGTTGTGCAGTGTTTGTTTTGCCTGTGACGTTATCGGGCTAGTGTGCGCGCCGGTGGATGATTGTTGCGAATTAGCGTTGTGTAAAATTAGAAATTAGTGTAGCGTGATAACGCGTTTAGATAGGACGTTGATTCGGGTGTCATTGTAAAGAGCTTGAGGAGCACTACTAGGACTCAGAGTGAAACAATAAAAATATTCGCCTTAATATATGTAAAAATCTGTATTAAATTGAAAATTGCAAAAGAATTAAAGATGTTGTCTCATATGAATCGTAAATATGCGCGGAATTATAGAAAACGCAAATCAGAGGAAAGCTCGCATCAAAAGGAATTTAAAAAACCTAAAAAGTCTAGTACAAATGCAAGAGCTACGGCTACTATCGAAAAGAAAATGAAAAAACGGCGCAAAGACGTTTTCACGGAAAATCTACGGCGTGGACCTTGACTATGCCTTAATGTTTTTTTTGTTTTTTTTTCATTTTTGGAATCATAACGATTACATAACTTCCCCTTTACATCGCTTAGTTGGGGAAGAAAAAATCAATATACTGCAAATAAAGAATAAATATGGTTCAGGCATGGATGTGGAGAGCTAGGACAGGATCAAGGAGATGAGTGAAAAACGGGAGTCACAACACAGCAAGCCGGTTCATATTTTTGCATTTTTGATATATATTTTTGCTTGATTTTTTTGTCGAAAAACGCACACTTAACTGTCCGGGTTCCGGAAGGGGACTCTCCGTGAGTAGACTGTATCCTTTGTGTCCAAAAAGGCTGCTTGGAGTGCTTCCTCCGCCACTTGGCCCTTGTTTTACAGACATCCCCTAATACATCCCGCTCTTTTATACATTTGTATAATGTTTTCCGACATTCTATCAATTCAACTTTCAAATATAGTAAAGCGAAAATTTGTATGAGCCGTTGAGAAGCAGTCAAGTGCACTAGTGTAAAACCGTTGAAAGGGGGCGAGAAAGACTGGTTTAAAAGTTGCAATATTTCCCTTCGAAAGACTACCAGAGACAAGAACAGACGAGAGAGATTTTCTTCAGCTTGTTTGACTGTGTGTATGTATTGGAATTTGGAGAACGCTTCAACTCAGAAACTATTGTAGCAATATACCGGGTGGTCCACTATAAACCCGAAAAAAAAATTTGTGTAAAACTTTCCCATTTAATACGCTTTTCAACGGTAGGTCAAATGATGCGATTCCTCAAATACGGTGGAGAAATTGCATTTTGAAGATAGAAAAATGTGGTTCTATACAGTAATTCAAGAGGGAGCCGATCAAATCTTATTAATCACACCGTTGGACCACACAAGAAGAAAATCTTGCAGGTTTACACTTCTACAAACAATGAACTGCTGTATGAAATACCTGCGCCCACCTCAGTATCATATTTGAAAAGAATGGCTCGTTCCTATTCAAATCGTGAATATGTGGAGATGCACTTTCTGTACGGACTCTGCAACGGGAACCACATTTTTCTATCTTCAAAATACAATTTCTACAAAAGTATTTGAGGAATCACATCATTTGACCTACCATTGGAAAGCGTATTAAATGTGGAAGTTTTTGTGAAATTTTACAACTTCTAGATTTATAATTTTATTTTTTCTGCAATTTTGAAGTTTGAACGTTAAAAAATACACTTTCAAGCAAGATAAAAGGCTGGTTGTGGCTTCATTGGACGGGTTTTCGCTCTTTCCGAAACCATAGTCAAAAGTGCAAATTCTTGTTCCAGAAGCTGAGAAAAATGCTTATTTCGGTACCAAGTCGTGTTAATTCTGAAAAAAACTTTAAAAAATTACATCTCTGGACGGTTTGTGATACGAGAGCTGCGGTTGGTGGCGTTTTACTCCTTTTCCAAATTTTTTATGTTATTACGTCACAAAGAATGTACAGTAAGGTCCTACAGTAAAAAGTTACAAGTAATCTCGGCCGTTGCCTAGCACAATATTAGGAGCCTGAATAGCCTGTACGCATGTATAATAAATATGGGTAAGATTAGTTCAGCGGTTTATTGACAAGATATGTTCTCTTCGAAAAGAAAACCAAAATTTAACGAATTGATTGGTACAAGAGGTTGGCCCTACCCTGATATTTATCACTTTACTTGTCATCTAAACGGCTCATATGGGTAAATTGCAAATCAACTCTCCAACTAATTTAAGAATAAAAAAAAAATATATATATATATATATATTAAAAAAGAGGAAATAATAGTTTTTACAAAAATCTATCATTTTTTAAATAATCAAAATTCTGATTAATTATTTGAACAAAATATTCAAGAGATATGGTAATAAATACTTTTTAAGAAAATATGTTTTATTAGTAACACCAACGTCCATTTTCATGCTGCAGTTCCAAAAAAGTACTATAAACCAAATTTGAGAATAGTGTTATCAGTTAAATATTATTTTCTATACAAAAGAAAAAAAAAGATTAGTTCTCCATAACAGTTTATCAACAATTAAATATCGTCGATGATTGTGAAAATCTTCATATCTATTCCGGTAGCTTAGTGGTATGAGTGCTTGCTTACTGAGCTCAACATCGCGAGTTTGAAACTCGGCCGAAACTTAGTTTATTTTATCTGGGAGGTAAAATAAACTTAAGCACGCCCTCCTTCGGTTGGGACGTTAAGCGACGGTCCCAAGCCTGTGCGACCTCAGGTACTCCTTAAAGACCTCTATGCTAGATGAATAAAAATTTAGGGTAGGCAAAAGTTTAGGTCTCCCATTGTAGAGTCGGGCTCATGTCCACCAGAGTGACGAAAGAGCTCTCTGGTAGTAGGCGATATGACCTCGTAGTTAAAGCCCGGGCATGAGTCATAAAACCTAACCTAAAGATGAGAGTATATAGTACATATATAGATGAGAGTGCGTCCCGAAACGTCTATAATTGCTATTTTTTTCAGGCAAAACAATGAATGCATACATATTATAACTAATACAGGTTTAAGAAATTGTGTAAAACATAAGCATTCTTTTTAGGATTGGTTAGTTATTAAGATTCATGACCGGGCTTTAATTACATATCGCCTACTACCAGAGCGCTCTTTCGACGCTCTGGTGGACATGAGCGCGACTCTCCACTCATTCACCTAGGAGTCTTTAACGAATACCTGACATCCTAAAGGCTCGGGACCATCGCTTAACATCCCATCCCAAGGACGGCGTGCTCAATATTTTTTCACCTACCAAATAAAAACTCTAAGGACCACGGTCGTTTTAGGATTAAAAATCATGATAAAAAAAAATGTATTTAATCATTTCAAAAACCAAAGATCTGAAGATTTTTTGAAGACATCGTCCAACGGGAGAAAGAACTCCTCGAAAACAGACAGATGTTTAGTATAAAAAATAATACCGAAATTTCGTATTTTGCAAGTTAGCCTAAACTAAAGTTATTCACAAACAACGATATTAAAAAAATTGTTGAAAAAAAGCTTTGATAAAATGTTAATTATTTAATCCAAATTTGTTAATTATTCTAAGAATATTAGTACTACTTGCCCATTAAACCGCAAATAGCCAAAAAAATTGTTATTGAAAAAAATAAAGATATCTTTCTCACCAGATAGAAAGATGCCTTAAACTCAGAAATAGTAGCCTTGAGTAGTTTGATCCCGTATGAGTTAGGCTGATGTGTGTCGAGCACGACAGGGGTAGGATGAATATCAAAATATGGCCAAAACTCTGTCTGAAGGCGTTTTGCCAATGTAATCGCCTGAGGAGCATTCAGATCTCCATTGGACAGTCGAGGAGCTCGCACGATGTCTGCATGAGTCCCAACAAGGATCACACGCCCTGTGTTTCTTGTCTCTCCACAGTTACCTGTCAATGAAATAGGCAATCATGAAGATGTCTATAGAATTAAGTAGATTAAGAAAAATGTACGCTTACTGCTAAAATAAGAGCTTTTACATCAATGTGGAAGGAAGAATTTGTCAATAATCCTTGGTTCGTGCAGACCCTCTAAAAATTAATTTCCCAATTTAATTTATGGTACAGTAAGATATGCTAATAGAATTCCCGTACATGTATGAGTGTCGCGAACTGAAATCAGAACTCACGAAATAAGAACAATTCTGTCTTAATTTTTTTATATAATTTTTTTTTATAACTATCTCTTTCGTACAATGTTTGTAATTTTAAAAATGGTTGAGGTGATTCATCGGCAATCTACTTCCCCAGAACAAATTAATCAATCAACTTGATCATCAGGCTATAGGTGGACCCTCACCGTGGCGGAAGATAGGCGTCTTGACATCTTCGAGAGGAGAAAACTCCGCAGGATCTTCGCTCCCACCCAGGAGGAGGGCGTCTGGCGCATCCGATACAACCAGGAGTTGTACGCACTCTATACAGAGCCAAAATTGTCGCACTGGATTAGAGTTGCCAGACTCCGTTGGGCTGGACACGTAACACGGATGGACGAGGACCTTATACCCAGGAAATTCGTTAATGTACACCGGAGGGTTGGAGACCCAGAAGAAGATGGCTGGAGACCGTGAACAGAGATGCAAGGCGGTTTGGTGCAGTGGGTTGGTGGAGACTGGCCCAGAACGGAACTGCATGGGGACATTTCCTGGAAGAGGCTGTAGCGCCTACGATGATGATGATGACTTATAGGGGCTCCTAAATCCTCATACTAAATTTTGTGTCGATAAATTCATTACATTGGTAGTTATTTGGGTTTTTGAATTGAGCCCCCTATCCTGAACCCCACTTCCCTTCGGCCGATATTGCCGAAATTTGACAGGTTATGTCCACATTGGGTTTTGATTTATAAATATGAAATGTCATGTCGATACATTCAATACATCAGCGTTATTGAGATTTTCGAGTTGAGCCCTCCTCTTATCCCCCTTCCCTTCGACTGATTCCGCGGAAAATTAATAGGTGTCATCCTCATGAGATTTTTAATTTACATATGAAATTTTGTGTCGGTACATTCAATACAACGACAGTTATTAGAGTTTTTGTGTTAAGCCTCGCCCGTAATTCCCCCCTTCTCTTTAGTCGATTTGGTTGAAAATCAATAGGTGTCGTCATTAGAGGGTACTGAAATTACATATAAAATTTCGTGTCGATACATTCATTCTATCGGGATATTTTGAATCATGAGGTCGGTGTTTGTCCGATTAAATAATTTCCCCTATACTACGAATAGCTCACGAAGTAACAATAAAGCATCTCTTCCTCCTTTCTAAGCCCCATTTCAAGTTTCACATCTAAATTATAAATAGTTTAAACTTACCAATAGGCTCAATGGGTGGGAGTCTCGACTGGAGAAAGTTGAGCCAAAATTGGCACTGTTTGTACTGTATGGTGGGAGAGTCGTTCAAATTGAATACGAGCAAATAAATGGCATGATTGGCTGACAGAGTGATCATATGATGGTAGAAACAGAAGTAGGTATCTTGACCGGAAAAATCCCAAAGAGTAACATAACCTACATCGGAGAGCCAGGCCTGCAGACAGAAAGACACAAATTAGTATAAAACATAAGTATAGTCGACTCCGCTTAATTGGGACACAACGAGGAAATGTATTTTGTCCCAATAAACCGGAGATCATGAATAAACCTAAAAAAACACATCTAAATGCACCTATTGACTAGTATTTACTCACAAATATGTACATTTATTAATGGGATTTAAATAAAACAATACATAATCAATAAAAAATGGAGGAGTGAAAAATTAATTTATTAATTCGTTCTAGGGAACTTCACTGCCGGTGATTTTTATAAGTTGATCTAGAGAAATAAATGGATTATAACTCATATGTTAGTTATTATGACTCATGTCCGGGCTTTAACTATGAGGTCATATCGCCTACTACCAGAACGCTCTTTCGTCACTCTGGTGAACATGAGCCCGACTGCACTGTGAGAGTTCTACATTTTTAACGATTATAACTCATATGTGTTTGTAGTCTAAGATTTAATACAGGTTTATTTATACACTTTATAAGCTATTTTTACGTACAAAATTGTATGAAGTATCCAATTACCATGTTATGGTTTAACGTAAACATTATTATCAATAAATATTACCTGTTGTACATCGATGCCCTGGGTGGACTGCTGGTTATACAGATCAAAGTTGAGAGAAGTCTGTCGGTTGGGTGTGTCAAGTTCAATATGGTTTCGAATGGGAGAACTTGGCTGCGCTATATAAAAAAAAAAAAAAAGAAACTATTCGTATTAATCCTTATCAAAAATATTTTTTTCATTATATAGAGATATGTTTCATTTTAACCCTGGTGCACTAGCTGCGGTAACTGAACTAACTAAAACATGTTAGTTTATTGATTAAACTCAATATATAAATGAGCAAAAAAATATATTAATTAAAAAATAATAATACCAACATTATATATATACATATATATATATATACCGACCGTTTGGGCTAAAACTTAATATTTAATTTACATAGTGGCTTCTGGACCCTTAAACTAAATTTTTTGTCAATATATTCATTACATCGTCAGTTATTGGAGTTTTTCTGTTAAGTCTCTCCTCCCAATTCTCCCGTCCCTTTGGCAGATTTGGCTGAAAATCAATTGGTGTCGTCCTTGGAGAATTCTAGATATAAAAATACCATTTCGTGTCGATACATTCATTCTGTCGGGAATTATCATGTTCAAAGACACACACACAGATCCATAGAAACGTTTTTTTCAATTTGGTATCAGGAGGTCGGAAAAAATGAAATTTTCCAAGTTTATCACAAAATTTCACAGCAAGTCGTTGCTCATTCATTCTGAAATCCGACAAACGAAAAAATGGCACTTCACTAAAAACCGCGTGGCTAATCAACAAATGAAGATATCTGCAAGCGGGAAATAGCGTTATCATCAGCTGATCTGTATAAACCTAGCGACACAAAGCGGATTCCTCTGGAACCAACTGGAGCCGCGCAATTCAAACCGTCCGCGTATTTTTTGAACAGACCTCGTATGTGTCGATATATTCTTCACATTAGCAGTTATTGGAGTTTCTATGATAAACTCTACCTGAATTATCTTTCCTTATAATTTACCATTCCACTAAAGTCCAAATCTAGGGTTTATAGAAATCATGATTTTTTTTTGAAAATTTTAAATCGGATTTAAATCAACTGAAAACTTAACTAAAATTAACAAAACAGACCACAATTTCACAATTTTAAAAAACAAAAAAATAACAAAACGAACAAAACTAACCGAAATTTCACAAAGCGAATATTTTCCACAAACCTAAAAACCAAAAACAAAAATAACAAAACGAACAAAACTGACCGAGATTTCACACAGCGAATTTTTATCAATCTTATAATCAATTTTATATTCGAGATCGATTATGTAATTGGATGATCTGCTTACAGTCATGCCAACTGCATACAGTACATGCCTACGCTTTGACGTAATCATTTGGTGGTTTGCTTGACAGATTTTCATAAATTATGTTTCAATAGTTTGCAAACTGCGGTCAGTTTTGTGCGTTTTGTTATTTTTCGTTTTTGTTTTTTTTATATATGCAAAATTTTAATCACTTATTTATTTATTTTAATGTTTTTGATTTAAATCATGAATTTAAAAAAAAAAATCATTTGATTTAAATCGCGATTTAAATCGTTGATTTTAATCATCGACACCCTATCCAAATCAGTTATATATAAACTTAAAACTATATAAATAAATAAACAAAACGTACAGAGGGTACTTAAAATCGGTGGGTATCCATTAAAATGGTTAGTCTTAGATCTCTTGAAGAGGCCGGTGATGTATCCAGTCTTCAGGGTGTCCACTAGCGTCGATTTGCCAACACCAGAGTGCCCGAAAATTTGAATATTAAACCGAACCAATGGCTGCCCATTTGGGACCAATTGTCTTATGTACATTTTCCTAGTATAATTCTGGAAAAAATAAAAATAAAATATTAAATAGTAGAATTAACATTGAAGAAGCTATAAAAATAAATAATTAACCTACTATCCATCAGCACAGAAATCAAAGAACTGTTCTATGAAAATCGGAACAAGAAGATATTAACAACTTCTAAGTTGAGGAACGCGGACATATTGCGGAAACTTGTAATAAATGAATAAAACAAACTTATTTTTTTGAAATATTGTCTATTCCACTAAAGAAGTGGTCAGTCTTTAGTGGAATAGACAATATTTCAAAAAAATAAGTTTGTTTCATTCAAGAAGATATTATTAAATTATATTATTTATTTTATTATTTTTGCCAGACTATAGCAAAGTAAATAACTGTTTATAATCAAGTACTAAAGTATTTTTCAAACCAAAACGTACATACTTATATGTATGTCAAATACATAGGTTTATTTGACCTTAAGGTTTATTTGTACCTACATGTGTATGTACGTAATACATAGGTATGAACTAAGTTATCTTATAGTAGTCATAAACTTATTACGGACTGATTGTTATAACCAGTTAACACCTTTTATAGCAAACTGTTCATTATATCGGTTATAACGATAATAATTATGTAATTTTTCATAAATTCATAATTATTATGTATTTTTTTTTTTTTTTTGCTACTTTTTCACTATAAATAAAACTATAATTATGCACTAAACTGTAAATAACTATGTATTAAAGAAAAGTTCAAATGAAAGTTGGAACAATACTAATTGATTTTTATTTTTTTCTCGCAATTTCAATTTAACACGTTGACTGCCAACTACGAGATATCTCGTAGGTTGTTTACTTGCCCAGGACGCCTACTACGAGTTATCTCGTCCCTTCATTACTTGCCATATTTGTACAGCTACGAGGAAACTCGTAGCATAACTGTGTAAATATGAATAGATGGCCTCAGGAAAGAGAATAAAAAATCAGGTTTGGCTTAAATGAACAGAAAATATAATAATTATACAAAGTTTATTAAAAAAAAAAAAAAGGATATACAAGGAAATAAATTTTTATGTTTTGTGATAATTTTTAAAACAATTTTCCACGCAAAGGAAAATGCTTCTCTTGGCAGATTAGACAGAAGTAGCGTGTTTCGCGCCGTATTTTAGCTTTGGTACAAAATCGGTATGGCTTTGTCGGACGCAGTTTTTTTTGGTGGAATAACTCTGTAAATAATGAAGCTCCTGCGATCCTGTTTTTTTTTTTTTTAACTGGTTCAATCTCTTCTCCAATCAACGCGTCGACGAATGCTTCTCTAAACTTTATAAGTTTTATTTTAGAAAATAATTCATGTTTTTACGAAAAAAAAAAAAAAAAAAAACATTTTTTAAGCTTTTTGATTATTACTATATACTATTATTAAAGTTTTTAATATAACATGATTAAATCAAATTGGCTTTTTAGATCGAAATCGTGAAAAATTCCGTGGCAGTCAACGTGTTAAATTCAGATAATTATCTTATTTATAATCGAAAAAAGTGCATTATGGATAGTGTAAAGTAGGCTCGATAAAAGAGAGTTATAAAATTTTCATGAAAATACGTTGAGAAGTAGTTAGATGGAACAAGCAGAAAAGTGATTTTATGAGCTTAATAGTTCTTGAGAAATATACTAAAATGAAATCAGAGAAAGAAAAACAAAATTAAAGTAATATATATAGGTATATATTTTTTTAACTTACGGATCTAACTTTATTGAGTAAATCGCTAATATCATGAAATCCGTATTTAAGAGCTGTTATTTCAGCTTTGATCCCATCGTTGTTTCTCATTTCTGTATTACAACCCGC
The DNA here is from genome assembly GCA_963662175.1 of Aradus depressus. Taxonomy (NCBI): domain Eukaryota; kingdom Metazoa; phylum Arthropoda; class Insecta; order Hemiptera; family Aradidae; genus Aradus; species Aradus depressus. The sequence continues at coordinate 14,073,108 of OY759226.1, read as the reverse complement.
TAAACACAGGCATCTGCAAAATAAACAAGAAATTATTAATATACATTTATTTTAAACAACACAATGGGTTGACTGATGTACAACACAATCCTCAAAAAATTTTGAGAAAAATTGTAATTATTTTTTTAAATATCATTTTATAATTTTATGTGGTAAGTAATGTCATAATAACAGTGAAACATTTTAAATAATGTCGGTTTTTCGAAATTATTTATATTCCTTACGTTACCAGTTCAATTTCTCTAGATTATGATTTGAAAATGGATTAATAACTCAATTTTTCATCCAATGGTGGCGGAAAAACCAACGGCCTCTAGTTTAAATCTCTTCTATAACCCAAGACCGGGTTTAACTCGCCCAACACGTTATTTTTTATCGAAAAAAAAAAAAAAAATGAATCCATGCGCCCTGGAACGTATTTATAATATATTCGTTGAATTTCGATAGTTTTGGAGGAGTAAAACTCCTAAAATTGGCATAAAGCTGGTGTTAGAGGGCGGTGAAGGTGACCTTGGTGGAAAACTCGAAAAGAGTTAAGAAAAAGCAAATCCTTGTTCACCGCTATTCATTAAAATTGGCTCGGCCCAGGAACTGCGGTTATGACATCTAGAGTGTTGACCTATAAACAGGATATTTGACATTGACAATGAATAAACACTTCCGTGCAACTGAGGTTAAATACCGAGGAAGAGATGCAGTGGTGTCAGATTCTGGAACCTGGGACGCTTAGCACCTCATACTCTCTCTCCACTGCTGGACGTAAGTCGAATTCTTATAGTTTATGTTTCCATTTGTTAAACTGTTGTTGTAATTTCTTATTATCTTGTAGCGATTGTACCTGAACAACGACGATGCCGCTAAGCGGACAAACATACAAACAATATTGCCAGCTAATAATTTAATAAGTGCAGAACATAAATTGTATGTATTATATAGATAAGAGAGGGCGCCGGTAGCTCAGTGGTATGCGTACTTGTCTTCTGAGCTCAAGAACGTGGGTTCGTAACCCGACCGAGGCCCTTAGTTTATTTTATCTGGGAGGTAAAATAAACTTAAGCACGCCGTCCTTCGGATGGGACGTTAAGCGATGGTCCCGAGCCTGTACGATGTCAGGTACTCGTTAAAGACCCCTGCCCTAGGTGAATAAAAAATTAGGATAGGCAAAATTTAGGACTCCAACAGTAGAGTCGGGCTCATGTCCACTAGAGTGACGAAAGAGCGCTCTGGTAGTAAGCGATATGATCTCGTAGTTAAAGCCCGGGCATGAGTCATAAAACCAAAATCCAACCTAATATACAATCATATGTTCTGCACTCATTGAATTATCAGCTGGCAATATTGTTTAGCGATACCGTCGTTGTTCGGGTACAATCGCTACAATCTGTTTTTAAGTTCTGATAACTGAATAAATTCTTAGAGTAGTTATATTAACAGCCTAATTCGTATTATAATTGAAACCTAAGTAATTGAACCTCTCGCAAATTAAGTAACATAAAGTTAAGATCCCGGGTTGGCGAGTGAAGCGTCAAACTTAAATTAAAGTGTAGCTACAATACTATTTCTCCACAAGTGTTGTAGTATACAAATTTACTTCTTCACAAGTGGGGATAAGAGAGAAATAAAAAATAGCAACAAAATAAAAACGTTAACATACCTGACAATATCAGTATGGCCTAGCCTGGCAGCGATATGAAGTGGACACAGTCCTTGGTTATTCGGAGTGTCAACGTTACTCCCCAAAGTGCAGAGGAGCTGAACAACGCTGGACATCCCTTCCCTCACTGCCAAGTGGATAGGAGCGTTACCATCCTGAATCAATAAAAACAGTCACTGACAGTGCACTTCCCCAGTTCGAATTGATTGTAAGTTTCCACTCTTCAGAGGAACCCTCTTCTTCTCTTTTGACGAGTCTAATATTATGTTACTAATAGAGGTTGCACTTCTTCAGATCATTGCATTGCCATGGGGAACAATAAGATACATGGCCATTCGGAACAATAAATTTCTTTAGTATATTACTATTAGTTACTAACCAAAACAAAGAACTAAAGTAAGCCGTTGCCCCTGTACTACTAGTATGTATAAATCTGTGATAACAGGGAATAAATTGGTAAGTCTAAATTCGTAACTTTTCAGGGCAGCACTTTTTTACTTTTGCATTAATTGTGTAAATCCAGTTTATGGAATAAATAAATTATGTTTGCATCATTATTAATCATATACCTTCTCAATCTATAGGAGTGAATGAAAAAATCCTTTCTTGGATTTTCCCTTAGTTACCTAATCATTCCCCATCATTTACCTAATTATTGACCATAAGTTTTGAAATACTCGTGAACGATGCCTCTCTAAAGTAGATTTAACCAAAAACGCCCACTACACTTGGAATAGTCTGCCTTAGTGAATAAATGGTTAAATGCAGTTATCTCGTGAACGATTCCTCAAAGAAGTAGATTAAGTTGATTTAACCGAGAACATACACAATTTTACGAGATAACAAGAAACCCACATCCTTATAATTCCGAAAGTATTAGAGTTCTGAGCTTCCAACTTCTTCACAGTGCGCAGATGGCTTGAGAGACGATCACAGTACACTTTTTTGTTAACTCATTTTGGCCATTTTACGACAACAACTTATTCCCTGTGACCATAGAAATATGATTCCATAATATTATAGATGAAGTCGGTATTCACCAACTTGACCTGAATAGCCGCAACTGGCATATGTTGAAACTCGCTTCTCAACTCACCGAGTCATGTAGATCATAGTCAGTGCCACTGTTGAGGAGGTAGATGGCAACAGAGGAGTGCCTTCGGTGGATGGCCACGTGAAGAGGGAGTTGTCCCACGTGGTTGGGAATATGAAGCAATGCTCCGTTCTCTACAAGAATCTTCACGATGTCTAGTTCACCCCAGGCGGCCGCTACATGCAGCGCTGTGTCACCTTCCTACAGACAAAAGTATAACATATTTATATGGTAAAACCAAACCAAAGGACATTAAGAAATCTGATAGAAAATTGAATTAAAAATGAAAACGTTCCTTTCATCATAGGTTCGTAAATGCTTCCTTAAAGAAGAAAGAGGGCGCCAGTAGCTCAGAGCTAGCCTACTGAGCGCAAGATTGAGGGTTCGAAATCCGGCCGAGGCCATTAGTTCTAAACCTGGGTAGTCGGGCTCATGTCAACCAAAGCAACGAAAGAGCGCTCTGGTAGTAGGCGATATGACCCCGGGCTCACAATAACTAACTTACAGAGATGTCACCGCTAATTTATCAACTGAGTTTTCACTCTCCCTCTAAAATCAAAACACCGATTTGAATTAAAATGAGGTTCATCCTCATATGAAATTGTGTTTCAAAATATATTAATTACATTGGCTCTATTAAATGTTAGTCTCCATTTGTTGGCCCAATCCGTTAGCTGTAAATATGACTGTAAGTATGAGCTTGTTAGAGTTGGGTCTGACTGTGTTGAGAGAATGGCTGTGTCATTTGCATATGTAGCGAGTAGTGAGATGTTATAAGACCATATAAATAAATGCTAAACAAGTTATAGTTCTTTTCAATAAATTGTTTAAAAAGAACAAAAAAAAACGTCAATTTTGGCGGAAAAATGTAAATAAAATTGAATTTATTGAAAGCGGTAGAAATAAATAAACTGAACAAAAATAACGATATTGTAATGCTAAATGAACAAATAGAACTGAACCATTTCCTCCTTCTTAATTTAAATATCAAGTAGCTTAGAGTCTGAAGATTGTAGAAATGTTTTGCCAACTCACATTTAGAGAATACTATAATTTTCATTTGATGTTTTAATTTGCCTCAAATATTTATTTGTTTTTATTCACTTTAAATTATATTTTACATTTATATAATTCAAGAGTTCTACCTATATAAATACCAACACTTCACTGTCAGCTTCACTTTATTAGATTTTATATATATTTTTTATTTTTTATATTTATTATTATCTTGTAAATATCTGTTTATTGGAATGTATAGAGTAACAAAAACAAGGGATTCCTAAAAACCCCCCTCCATAACTGTACCTTTTACCCTGTCAACCAATTCTGTCAGTTTATAAGTGACTCTTGGTAATGCCTTAACACGGCGAAACTAGTTGAGTATTTGAGAATATATAGTGAAGTTTGACAAAGAAATTGAGTATTTAATTATATATTCCTAGAACGGAGCTTCACAAAATAAATCTGGAAACTAAATTATATTATAATAAATTAGCGGTAAAATGTTTTAACTGACCTGATTCTGGGCAGAAATTGATGCGCCAGCTTTGATTAGCATATTGAGAATAATGAGAGAAGAGTGTCGGGCTGCATGGATGAGGGGTGTATCCCCCTGACTGTCGGCCAGACCTGTGTTGGCACCGCACATGAGTAGAAGGCGAGCCATCTCCTCCCTAGCTCCCGCAGCAGCCAGGCAGAGTCCTGTCTCACCATTCTGAAACAGTAAAATGCCAAAATTATAAATCCGCCATTACAATTGATGTCATGTATGTAGCAGTAATCCTCCTTCCAACATTCATAACCTGGATCAACTCCTCAATGAAACAAATACCTCAATGAAAAAAATTGATGTGTAAACATCTTAGCTCTTGGTAGAGGCTATGTCAGACCGTCAGAGCCTGTCTCGTTGATGTGCATGCGTGAGGTTTGTGTCAGACGGTTGCGCGCGCAGCGCAACACAACTAAACACTTCTTTATCTGTAATGTCAACTGTTTTTGAGCATTTCTAAGTTCATGGAAAGTGAATTTAACTAAAATATCAATATTACGAACTATAAAATGATCTTTCGGTAAGAAACTTTTAGGTTAAGATGCTTCGATAGCTTAAATTTGTAACAATAAATAAAATTTGCGGTAAAAGAAAATAATATAGCAGTGTAAATCTAAAAAAATATAATATATAATATTTCAATATATTATTATATAATATTGTTATTAACAGATAATAATAACTACTGAAAATATCTATTAATAAATAATACATTGTCATATTGTGGAGATACAGAACAACTTATTTCATTTTTAAATGATAAACATAATCTACAAATGAATACGAATCGAAGCATTTCAACAACAAATTCGAAAACAACCATCGAAGCTGTATGTAGAGACAATACAATCACAGTTGTATATATCTTATTGTAGCTATCAAAAACCTATAATTTCATGTATAAAAGAAATTGAAGAACAATAAACTTGAAAGTTTAATTCCTCACTACTTTTATTATTGTAACATTATAAAACAAATTTAAATCATGACAGCAAATTTTTGAAACTAAATCAGATGTTAACACATCAATTCTCGTGGGTACCGCGTCACTCACACATTATTATTTTTTATATATTTAAATTGAATGTTTAAATGAATATTATATATTATAAAAATAAATTTTCTTAAGTTGCACAATGAAAATGGCTTCATGTATATGACATTTCAAATAAAATAAACAGTGTTCCTTTCCATAGTTTCGCTCAATATATAACGATCTGGCGATGACGGATTAAAACTAAACAAAATGTATAAATATGGAAATTAATACAGTTTATTTTACCTGAAACATCATACAACGATGCTCAAATATTGTGACACATCAGAACATCTAAATTGTTATTTACATAATTATGTTTTAGTCGAAACATCAATTTTGTTGAAAAACGATTCATTACATCGGCAGTTATTAGGATTTTTGAGTTAAGCCCCCACTGACCCCGCTCCTCTTCACCTGATTTTGCTGAAAATGAATAGGTAATGTCTTTATAGGACTTACATATGAAATTGTGTGTCAATAAATATTTTACAACGGCAGTTATTAAAGTATTTTTGTTAAGTCCTAATCCCCCCGAGGGCGCTGGTAGCTCAGTGGTATACGTGCTTGCTTACTGAGCTAAAGATAGCGGGTTCGTGACCCGGCCGAGGCCCTTCGTTTATTTTATCTGGGAGGTAAAATAAACTCAAGCACGCCGTCCTTCATTAAGCGATGGTCCCGAGCCTGTACGATGTCAGGTACTCGTTAAAGATCCCTACCCAAAGTGAATAAAAATTTAGGGTAGCCAAAATTTATAACTCCCGAAGTAGAGTCGGGCTCATGTCCACCATAGTGACGAAAGAGCGCTCTGGTAGTAGGCGATATGACCTCGTAGTTAAAGCCAGGATAAAATTTCATGTTGATACATTCCTTCAGACATACTGACAGATAACATTTTTTTTTTTTCTTTTTATGTAATCACGTGGTTAGAAAAAATGAAATTCTGTTGAAACCGTGATTACACAACTTCCCCTATACTAAATATATCTGGAGAAGTAATAACAAAATTATTAACTATTACCTTATTGATTTGATCCACATCGATATGACCTGAGTTTAATAAATCTTCAAAAGAATTCATATCTCCATCCTTTATGGCACTCAATAATGTTACAGGAGGATTTACGATTTCTGTAATCTGTAAACAATAAACAACATTTATACCAATTAATTAATTTATATAATTTGTAGTAAAAAAATATATATAATAAAAATAAAATTAGCACCATTTTATAAGAAGATACTCCAAAAATTTCGTATTGAATTTTCATAATATTCATTTCTAATTGATACAAATTTTTGTATTTCATCTTAAGATATGAGTCTAAAATTTGAAATGAATATGAACCGGAGTTTTCAGATATCTCAACTCCAATATAAATATACACGACGGAGATATGCCCTTTTATCAATACTTTGCGTAAATAGGAATTGTCTATTAGTCAAAAGTGATAAAAGGAATTAAGTCAACAAAAAAATCTATCATTTTTATCTTCATTGCTTTGTCTTTATCTTTACCCATTATTGATATACCATTCCTCTTTACATTTATTTATTTCATTTTTTAAAAATATGTTTTGTATTATTTTATAAGATCAAAAGAATAGAATAGAGAACGAACGAATTCAAAATAATAAAAGAAATGTTTAAAACAATAAAATGAGGTTTAATTTAATTAAAACAGATTGAAATGAATTCATATGACGAATTACTTAATTCATGTTTTATTTACACATTTATAACGGCATAAAATTTGCCATTAGCAATTATTGAGATAACTAGTGCAGTGTCAAGTGCGTGGCTGTACTGCTGAGGTACGTGACCAAAGATGAGTCCAGGCTAGTCCTGGAGCAGGTCCCTCTGCCATATCCGCTTGAGACGTCGTGGTGGATTTGTGGGGAGGGTGTTTGTGGATAATTCTTGTATAAGTGGATTGGCGTGATGATGGAGTTAGTCGTGAAAACGTTGATACTGTGTCCTGATAACAGAGGGTACAAGTCACTATGTCATGTGAGGTTGGAAATGTAAAATGGCGCATCGGCAATGTGGCGTAGTATAATGGATTGTATTGACTGAAGATGTTGTATATTTGATGTTTTGGCTGATCCCCATATCTCGATGCCGTAAGTCCAGATGGGTTTCAGTATAGTGTTGTATATGTGACGTTTGTTTTCAAGCGATAATGTTGATCGTCGTCCGGTGATTGATTTCAGTCGTCCAAATCTTCTTTTGAGGTCTGAGAGTTTCAGTTTGATGTGAGTTGTCCAAGTTAAACGTCTGTCTAAATGAAGTCCTAAATATCGGACAGTGTCTGATGCAGGAATGGGTTGTTAATATGAACTGGTGGCCAAGTGTTGTGTCTCGAGAGTGAATATGATTTGCAGAGATTTGTCTATATTAATTTTTATTCTCCATTTGTCGGCCCATATGACGAATTTAATATATATTTTGACGTGAAAACGTCTATTCGCTCGCTAAGCACAGTGATAGCCGGTCAAACTTTCTTGTGTTACAAAATACCGTCAGATTTCAATCGATAATAACTACGAGACTAATAATGCGATAACAACGGTTGACGTCACAATGGATTGAGCATGTCTGCACGTGTTTGTTTTGCCTGTGACGTCATCGGGCTAGTGTGGGCGCTGGCGGATGATTGTAGCGAATTAGCGTTGTGTAAAATTAGAAATTACTGTAGCGTGATAACGCGTTTAGATAGGACGTTCATTCGGGTGACATTGTAAAGAGCTTGAGGAGCACTACTAGGACTCAAAGTGAACTAATAAAAATATTCGCCGAAATATATGTAAAAATCGGTATTAAATTGAAAATTGCGAAAAAATTAAAGATGTCGTCTCATATGAATCGTAAATATGCGCGGATATATAGAAAATGCAAATCAGAGGAAAGCTGGCATCAAAAGGAATTTAAAAAACCTAAAAAGTCTAGTGCCGAGCAAATGCAAGAGCTATGGCAGCACCGAAAAGAAAATGAAAAATGATTTTATCCCGACGTTTTCACGGAAAATCTACGGCGTGGACCTTGACTACGCCTTAATGTTTTTTTTTTTAATGTTTACTAAACATTGTTTAGTATTTTCAACGCACTTAAAGCTTATATTTTTTTACTTACTATTTCTTAAATTTCTTTTTGCACATCTAAAAATAATACAATTATACAAGGAATTAAAAAATAGATAACTACAGAGCACCGGTAGCTCACAGATAGCGTGCTTGCCTACTCAGCTCAATATCGCAAGCTCGAAACTCGGCCCTTAAGTTTTTTTTAACTGGCAGGTAGAAAAAAACCTTGAGCACGCCGTTCTTCGGAGGGGAGGTTAAGTGACGGTTCCGAGATTGTACGATGTCAGATATCCGTTAAAGAGTGCTCTGGTAGTAGGCGATATGAAGCACAGGCATGAGTCACAATAACTAATATATATTTTTTTTACTCTCCACTGTAGTTATACAATAGAAAAAAACAAACTCACCCCAATACTCCATGTTGATAACTTTGCTATATATCTTTCGCTTGCCAAGATCATTATGGGATTCAAGGACATATTGCCTACTACCAGAGCGCTCTTTCGTCGTTCGACTCCACTGTAGGAGTTCTATATTTTTCCTACCTAGGTTTAGTTAGGGTAGAGGTCTTTAACGAGTACCTGACGTACAGACTCGGGACCATTGCTTAACAACCAATCCGAAGGACGGCATGCTCAAAGTACTTTTACCTTCCAAAGAACAAGCCTAAAGGCTTCGGTCGGTCAGGTACAACAAAAATTATTGTGCTTTTTAATATACTTAGCAGTAGGGCTTTATTCTCATCGGGAAAAAGGACAAGCATCCTAGCTCAGTGATACACAATTTGAGCCTAGCGTCAGTCTTTTCAATTATTTTATTTATTCATTTTTAATTTTTTCATCTATGGCATCATGGTCACGTATTATATTGGCTTCTGAATCCTCATACTAAATTTTATGTCGATACATTCATTAGAACGAAGGCATTGGGATTTTGGAGTTAAGCCCCCTCTGATCTCCCCCTCCCCTTCGACTGATTCCGCTTAAAATTAGTAGGTGCCGTCCTTATATGGCTTTGAATTTACAAATAAAATTTCTTCTCAATACATTCATTACAACGGCAGTTATTAGAGTTTTTGCGTTAAACCTCGTTCCCCTTGGGCCGATTTGGCTCAAAATCAATAGGTATCGTCTTCATCGGATTTTGGATACACATATAAAATTGCCTGTCGATCACACAGACTGACCGAAATGTTTTTTTGTTTTTTCATTTTTCGAGTTGGAAAACATGAAATTCCGTTGAAAACTTCGTATCGAATTTCTGACAGATTATATAACTTCCCCAATACATCATATACTAGGGAAATAAAATATTATTGATTCAAAATCTAATCTAAACATCTATTAACTTAAGCCTAAAATAAATTGAGTTACACTTTCAATGATTCCTTTTATTATAATGCCTAGATATCATTACTTTTTTCGCAAGCAAATATAATTATATCAAAATATTGCATTTTATTATATGAACTAAATGCTATAATTGCATACAACTTTTTTTTTTTATTTAATAATTCAATACTTACGATCATATCTAATGATACAGGATTTTGGTCCATTATTAATGACATTTCGTTTATTATAACAAATAAATTATTAAAAAAAAAAAAAGACTATAAATTTAAATCAAAATAAAACAATCACAATTTGTAAGGCCACACAATTTAAATTACTGTTTATATCATTCACATTACTTTAATTTTGATGGTTTTCTTTTACGTTTTGAATTATAAGAAAAATTATTCAGAGATATTAATGATAAATTGTTAAACATTATTATTAATAATAAAAATAATCTAGCAAAATGAGATATTACGTGGAAACTAGTGAAGTAAATTAAATTTACACGGGGAGGACGGGAAGGTTCTATCGATCAATATTGGAATATATTCAACCGTAAAACATGCAATACCGCCAACACAACAATGAACGAAGATATTCAATAAAATGTCTATTACCATGAAATTATTCACTCATAAATACAACTCAAGTATAATTCTGTAAAATAATAAAACAATTTAACAAAAAGGTCTGTATAAGACAATTATTATTTGAATATTTTAAAATGACGTAATATAATTTACCTTTTGTTGAAGCCACGGGTGTCTGAGGCAATCAAATATTGAATCCCTTTTTCTAAAAAAAAAAATAATAATAAATGTTTAAAGCCTCAAACTGATAACACAGTCCCACCAAACATAAACGAGAGAACATTCCATAACAATCTCATGATACACAGTACCCCAAACAATACGAATATTTACATAAGGGTTTTTAGCAAACTTTACACAAATACAAGCCCAGAAAATACGTACATTATCTTCATAACCCCCAAGAAAGTTGAAGAGAAGACGGAACCGAGAATAATATTTGTCAAGAATAATTTCCTTTACTTTTATTACCTCTCTTACTACCCATCAATAAAAACTGTATTTTTATTTGTTTTTCTTTATTATATTATCACTTTTTTTTTTATTATTCATTATTTTTTTACTTCAAGTGTCCTAACAATTAAGATAAATTTTCGTACCGAGGACCTACCACTGGGTGGCCTTCCTCTCATACGCCATTCACGCCACCATATCTCTATTTATCTTCATAGATGCTGGTTGTTGCACCCAGCAACAGTTGTATCTTTATAAATAAAAGACAATGACAAGAATAATAATAATAAATGTTTAAGTAATTCTAAACTTGAAAGCATAAAATATACATTATAAGAAAGTAGACGCTAGGAAAATGTCAACTTTTTGTAGTTAATTTACAATTATTGAGAATATTAAAAAAAAAATGTTCAATTTATTTGTTTTGAACCATAGTTTTAGGAAAACGAACTTACAAGAAGAAAGAAATGCTCAAGATTGGGAAAGTTGAAAGTGGTTAATAAATCATGATTGTGATTTTTTTTAAATAATTTAAAAACAGTATTTTTTCATTTATCCATTAAAAAAATTTGATATAGTATTTAGTATACCATAACTGTTTTGCCAGACTATAAATATGAAAAAAAATACAAACAATATTCAGATGTTGGTTAGACATTATAAAATGGATTGCAACGGAATTTTTTCATTCTTCAAATTTTATAGAAGCAAAATACGTTGACATTTCGAAAGGTATAGTTTTCCTTTTTAATATTTTGAACTATTTTCGATATTTTATCAATATTTAAGGCCCCAATGCATATAATGAATAGTGAACATCAAAAGAAGAGCAGCACACCAAATAATCAATAATGGAATAAAGCTTGGTTGACCCAATTTGACACACTTGACTTACCTAGGATCTTTTTGAAGGAGTCTTGTAATAAAATCTTTGGCATACTCTGACACATTGTCAAAATAGATAGAATCAAATTTAAATTTTGCTCGGGACACATTAGCGTAAGTATCTTGAACGGATTCTCCCAAAAATGGAGAAGCACCGCTAAGCCTAAAATAAAGAAAAAATACTATATTAAAATTAATTTATTAATAAATTAAAATAATAATTATTTTCTTAACATACAAAATATAAGACGGAAAACTTTTTTTTTTTTTGACATCGGGAGTTAATTTTCTAAAGTATTTAGAAATGTTTAGATATGATTAGGACCTATACTGCAATAGACTACAATTTTTTCAACATCTGATTTACTACTAAGAATGAACAACGAAAGAGACAATTCTCAACAAATATAATTTTTAAACTGTTCAAAAAAAAAATTAATAATAATAATTTGTTTTGTTTAAAGGACTTATACCATTGAGTCAGTGACTCAATATCATACAATATGTAACATCTTGACTATATACATAAATAAAATATGTGATGATATATGTGGGCAATACATGACTTTCTTATACCAACGACGCTGACAAATCACTCTCTGAAATCATTTCATTTTGTCTCTTTGTACAGCGTAATACTGAGATTAGACATTCTTTTACCCAGTATGAAATAATTTTGAGAAGGGGAAGGAGAGAGAGGCTGATCTGTAAGTGTTGTTGGTATAAGAATGTCCGTAAATGGTAACATAAGTTATATTTTTTTATTTTCATAATTTTTATGATTTCTCACAAAAAATACTAACAATAAAATCATATTTTAAAGTTTGTTGCTATGAGTGATTAGAAATATTCCTTATAGACATTTATTTTCCATTCTTCGGGGCGCTTTAGCTTTTTACCTATTGATCCTATCTCAAATCACGGTTTAATAATATAGAAGATACTTACAGAATGTAGGAGATAACTCCGATGGCCCACATGTCAGTGGCGAGAGTGAGTTTGTCGAAGTTGACTACTTCAGGGGCCACAAACTCCGGAGTGCCAAACATTGCCTTCACTTCAGCCACTGTGTCCAGTCGATGGGACAGACCAAAGTCGATCACCTTCACCACTGGGAAATCCATCTTCTCCACCAAGAGTACGTTCTCTGGCTGTACGAACAAAAGGATATATAAATAAAACTGAATATATTTCTATCTGTATAAACATCTGAAGGTTATTCACGAATTTACAAGACATTTCAAGAATGATCTAACAGAAAATACGCTCTTTGGCGACCAACATTTTGAGGGATACATACGAGTATAGCTAAAGTCAAACCGCTATAAGTGGGGACATCATTTAAACTGGTATATAAATAGAAGAATCTTTATGGCTGCGCTATCTTGGGTTCTGCCTCCGATTCTCAAATAAAACGTATTCAGACATCCCAGAATCGGGCCTTAAGTAAATCACCAGTGCGCCCTGGTTTGTCCGTAACAAAACGATACACACTGATCTTCAGATCCTTGAGGAATAAAAATGTCTGCCTATTTGTTAAGCCTGTCTGCTGTGGACCATGCAAAACCATCAAAACCCTCTGCTACGAGTCAATCCTCTCCACCTGCCTCCGCCAAGACCAGAACGTCGACTGAAGAGGAAGCACCATAGCGACCTTAATCAGAAAGACTGACGTTGGTCAGCGGCGTCATTCAAGTGCCAGATGTTTTGTTTTATTTGATTTTAGCACAATTGAATTTATATTGTACAAAAATTGCCAATAAATTAGAAAAAAAAAGAAAAATCTACGTTTTAATCAATATGAATTTTTTTATTATTTATTCACTAATTTATTTCTCTTTTTTTTTTTTCATTTTTAATCCCCGACGCAAAAGGAGGGGTGTTATAAGATTGAAGCCTTTGTCTGTGTGTGTCTGTCTGTGGCATCGTAGCTCCAAGTAGTTTCTTAGCCATGTTTGGTGGAAATCGGGTATGCCATCTCCAAGATATACAGGTTTCATCAGAGCCTGTATAGGGATCTCGGCCTCTATTGCAGCTAGAGACTTGGAGTTTGAGCTCAAATGTTTATAAGGCCAAGCCCCCCCTCCCCCAAAAAAGCTCTCTCCACCAAGGTTTAAATAAAATAAATAATGAACAAAATATTTTCTTTATTGTGTCGGGTTTTTTTTTAATATTCAATTTTATGTTTTTTTTAAGAGTTTTTGGTAGTCTGGGAGGCCCAATATTGGTCGGTACTAACTGGGAGTAAGTTAGAGACGTAGACATGCCAGCTTGCCTCACACCCCATCTTTAAATTAACTATATACACAACTAATAATTATTTTTTCAAAATTACCTTCAAATCCAGATGCGCTATATTCTGGGAATGCATGTGAGACACTGCCTCCAATATCTGCCGAATGATGTGCACACAATGAGATTCAGGTAGATGTTTTCGTTGCGATACGAAATCGTACAATTCTCCTCCTGTTACTCTATACATATTTAAAATTCAAATTATTCTTAACAACAAATATATTTATATATTTCTAATAAATCGCTTAATTAAATTAGAAAAATTAGAATACTTTGTAAAAAATGTAGTTATAATAATATATTTTTCAGCAGCTTTATTACTCTCCCAAATTTTTCAGTATCATTAATTTATTTGCTATGATCAACTTTATTGTGATTTTTACTTCCTCAGCTACATGAAGTAATGGGAAAGTTATGTAATCGGTAAAAAATTCGATGCGGAGTTTTCAACGGAATTTCATATTTTTCGACCTCCAAATTCCAAATATGTACATATAAAAAAAATTATATGTGTGTCTGTGAACACAAACTCCTAATGGAATGATTGTATCAACACATAATTTTATATGTGAATCCAGAACCTTCTAAGGACGACACTTATTAATTTTCAGCGGAATCGGCAGAAAGAAATGAGAATTTTAGGAGAGAGGTGCTCAATTCAAAAACCTTAATAACTATCGATGTAATGAATTTATCTACCCAAGATTTAGGAGCTCATATGTAAGTCAACTATCGAATATTAAGCGCAAACGGTCGCCTGCTTTTGGAGGGGGAGCGAAACGTTAATTGATTATTTCGTTCTGGGGAAGCACATTGTCGGTGATTCAACGACATTTTTTCTTAACATTGATTCTTAATGCAGAACATATTATTGACCTCTGTGTTATAACTCTTGGTCTAGGGTCCAAAATTGTTTTCAAACAACTGGCGTTAATAAATTGTTAAGTCCTGATAGTCTTCCATCCGAAATCATTCAATTTGAACAATTTATATAATGATACTTATCCTCTTCTGCAGAGAAATTGTGAAATCTTAATAAAAATAAAGAAAAAATAGTTGTTAAGTTGTGCCTGAAGAAGATAGCAATAACGAAAATACTCCCATATATTATATATATATATTGTGAAATATTTACATACAATATTTTTAAAAAAATACGTTTTTCTCTATTTTACATGTATATAAGTTACCTGAGTTTCTAAAGCCTTTTGTAGTAATTGTACGCCACTTCCTTACTAATTTGTTCACTTCAATATGATATCATACAATGTATGTTAGCAGTAAAATCTCTGATATAAAGGAGTAGAGACTGACTACTTCAAATTCTGGCAATTCTGGTAATTTTGGGTCTTAGAAATCACACTATTGAATATTTCTCTAAAAAAAAATACTTACAATTCTAGAAGAAGAACAACATTTTGACCGGTGTCATAGGCATCATGAAACTTTATAATCCCAGAATGTTCCATTCGAGATAGTGTCTCTATTTCTCTTTGAATATCTTCTACAGGGACACCGCGACATACTCGACGTTTTTTGATAAATTTACCAGCGTATGAAATCCCTGTTTGTTTATTTAAGCATCGCTTTACTATAGCGAAGTGGCCCCTGAAATAAATATTTAAAAAAATAAGTACAATTATAATTAAATATCTAGTAAAATACGGTACACAGAAAACACAAAATTAAATCAATAATTTCCACAATTTGTGATTTCACCGAAAGAATGTACCTGCCTACCATTTGAAAAAATTCCAGGATAATTGAACCGTAAAATAATCATATTAAAAAATAAAATATAACATCAAGAAAATTTTCATATTGCATAAAGAAAACAGTAATGCTTATTTGGTTATACACATACATTTTTTTTTTTTTTTAAATCCATAATAAAATGTCAACAATTACGATTAATAAAATCAAAATAAGTGTATAAACAATTTAAATATTGATTACTTACTTTCCTATTTCTTCAAATATCTCATAGGATTGCTCAAAGGGTTCTTTATTAGCAAACATTATACCTAATTATCATTATAATAAAAATGAAAAATCTAAATTAAAATAAAAAATAACTTTTATGTACAATCACACTGATTATTTACAATAGCACCTCTTCTACGAATTAACCTGTTATGAGAAACAGTTACTGTTATTAAATAACGGTAGTCTCTGAACTTATCAGTGTTGACAACAAGAAGATAAACATTGTTTTCTAATAATAAAAATCCGAACCAATTATACTATTTTAAACAATTCTAATATAAATGGAATGCATTTAAATTAATGAAAACTATATAATACAGGAGAAAATTCAAATGTATTTGTTTTCTCATATGTATTTGTTTTCCCTAAGGGAGAAACTATAAACCCAAAATATATTATAGATTTATCCCATATTTTAATCAAGGTAAGCCTTAAAAGATCTATATATATCTTGTCTATTTTAAATATTTATTTTCTATTATAATATAGTAAGATCAGGAAATAGCATGAATAATAGGTGTGGGGGAGGGGGTTTGAAATTGAATTTATAAGAATGGCGTGAAAAAAGGTTACCCAGCCTCGACGCATATTGTATTTGACATTCTTTCTTCTCGGTATTTCATTAACTGTGGTACGCGTAAAGGTACGACCGCCAATCCGTCTGGCACCAAATCTATATATTTTTGAAAAACACGTACAGCAATGTAACCATGTTGGCTTCAACTAGATCCAATGATAGTCAAGCAGAAATGTGAATTATAGGTGGTTCTTATGGCACCGATTCCTTATATTTTTCGAAAGAAAAAAAAAAACCATTAATACAGCAATGTCGGTAGATAGGTTTCACCCAGATACGATGCCAGTCAATCATACGTAGGTAAAGATAAAAAATATATTATGGTGGTGTTATGGCCCTTGTAGCGCGAAAAACACATTAATAGTTATATCAGTGAATAGGCCTTAACTAGATACGATGTATCTTCACAACACTTACCACTACCACAGAACCCCCCCCCCACGAAGATTGAAGAGGAGATGGACTTGAATGATATGGCAAAATAATAAGGTTCATAATAACAATAAAAAAATATATTTAATTTCATTCACAGCAACAATAACTAAAATAACTCTTAAAATTAACAATTTTAAAAAATTTATATTTTTTTATTAAAAAAAAAAAAACAATATTACCAATTGTTTAAATTAAATTTAAATTGATTTTCGGACTTAGAAAACCAGTAATGACATAAAGTTAGAAAATAAAATGAATGCATGGGTAACTTTATACAAATATTGTTATTATTCTATTGATGAAGTAATTTACCAAAATTGCAATAGAAATAGTTCATCGTCATTTTCAACAACAGTTTTTGTATAATTGAGATTAGTCCAAAGACAGTCTTGAAAATCCAGTGTATGCATTTTTGTTGCAGTCACTATGTCCCAAAGTCCTAATTGCATCCAACCACCAACCAAAATCATATGAGTTTTAACAAACAATAAGTTGGTAACCCTAAAATCTGCGACAAATTCACAAGCCATTGTCAGTGTATCTGTATCGAAAATTTTCACAGTTCCTGTACATTCAGAATTCCCTGCAAAAATAACGTAAGAATTTATAAATTGAAGACAAGTCGGATGAATATTAAAATCGCATGATATTCTATGCACCAAACTTGCATCTTGTGTTTTCCATAGCCATAAACTTTTTTGAGAATAATCTGAATTGAGTACAAATTTATCACCAAAAAGTACTATAGGTACAACATACTCGTATTTGAGTAAAAAATTTGTATATTTAAATGTTTCTAAATTGAAACAGTAGATAGAAGTGAATTCTTTGTATTGATCGTGAAGTTTTAACAATACGTGTAGATTTGTAGAATGAATAGAAAAATGAACATCAATGATTTTGTCTAAAGTTTGGGGTACTTGTTGCTCAGTTGATTTATGACCTGAATTGATGTCCCAAATATGAAAAACAGCCTCATTCATATTTGTTTCATGAATGAGTCCGACGAAATATGAACCGTTATGTTCGCAGTCAGTGTTCAAATCGCTGGGGTACAAACCAACGTTGTTATTGTACCATTCTGAAATATCGTGCGAATAAGGAATACTAAAGGATTCTTCTTCGTTTTTGTTGAATAAAAATCTGTTTGCTAGTTCAAAGGTATGTTCAGATGATTTGATATAGACTTGAAGTAATGTACACTGGACAACAACAAGTTTACCATTACAAAGTTTAAAAAAATCTGATAACACATGCCATAATGAGTATGAAACTGTCTGGGTTTCAATAGGAAATGTGTCTATACTCCATGTTGAAAAAGATCGGCTTTCCATACTTGAAATTACGACAACATCTTCGTCGCATTCAATATACTGTGGATTAGTAGCCTTCGTGATAGATTGTGCAACACATCTCCCATACATCCAATTTCGAGACACATGCACTTCTTGCATAAATCGTAATCTCCAGGGGCATAATTCTGTCAAAGATTCACACGACTGACGAGGCACAGTAAATGAAGGTTCAACTAAACATGGAGTTGTTATAAGTTCTACATTATTCCTACTTACATTACACGTTTTTGCACATAAATTGAACCATACACTGTTTTTGTTTAGGGCATTTCGCCATCGGATACTGACTAAACAACAAGATAAAATATCTTCAAGATTTAAATAAAGGGCTATTTCCTCGAAAACCTCTTCAGGAATTGAACTTATATCCATTCCAAAAAAAAAAAAATTTAATATGTCATCTCAGTTAAATTTAGTTCATTCAGGAAAAAAATTTAGAGTTTAAACAAGAACAAGAAAATCTAATGTAACCTACTGTATTGTTACACACATACATTCTCAGCTGATCATGAGCGATTTCTTTAATTCTCCAAAATGTTGATGGATCTGCAATGTTTTGAGAAGGTTATTCTCAAGATATAAGTACACACACAGCCATTAAAACATGAAGTACACCACATAATATAGAGAATATGCACTTCTGAGTTGATGCAGATATTAATTTCATCATTGAAATATCTGTTGTACAGCTAAATATACACAAAATAAAAAAAAATATGAGGCCATTGTGGATCATTTTTGGATCACCAATCCACAACGCTTTATGAACACGCCTAAAAAGTTTTTTTTTCATAAAAATACCTTTTTTTTACAGACAAGTCAATAGTCCACAGAATTTTGATTTCACCCTTCCATTTAATAATTTAGGTTGTTCTAACAATAAGACATGGCTACTGCAGCCAAGGGACAAGATATGCCACCTCCTGGTGGATTTAAACCATTAGAGTATTCTCGGGTACCTGCGAGGGTCTTCTTTGGAGGTAATATTTCACTAGAATATTTTAATTATTATTTAAATAATACTTTATTTCCTTTAAACATAGATTTTTCAATGTATTTACACTATTTAAGGTAATTTCTCCAATTTTGTTTCGTTATTTGAACCAAAGTTAATAAGTTTTCAATTGAGTATAACTATAATATTTTTCGTCATAAATTATTTCCATTGTCCACACTTTCGTATTAACCTCAGTGATTAGTGCACCAGGAACTGCTTTTCCAGACTATACACTTTTTAATCCCATAATTTATAAAGGTTTATTTTACTTTATTTCATGGTTTAAATTAAAAAAAAACAATTGAATGCAATGAAACAATTCTGTTGCAGTTGAAAATGTTTTTTTTATTGACTCTCTTCTTGTTTATTATATATAATATATATTTTTAAATTACACTAGAAATTAATCTATAATCAGTATTTTCACTTCCCTAACTATACGAAGTATAGAAGTTACGTACTCGATCAGAGATTCGATGCGAGTTTTCAACGGAATTTCATGTTCTCCGCTCTTGATTCTAAAAATATTTTTTTAAAAATCAGTTTGTGAACGCGATAACTCCCGAATGAGTGTATCGACACGAAATTTCATTTGTCCTTTAAGGACGATACCTATTTTCATCCAAATCGGCCAAATGAAAAGGGGATATTAGTGGGGAGGCTTAACACAAAAACTCTAATACCTGTTGTAAAGGAATGTATTGACACGAAATTTGTAATATGTAAATTCAAAGCTCTATAAGGACGAAATATTAATTTTCAGCGGAATCAGCAGAAAGAGAGGAGGATCAGAGGGGGGTTCAACTCAGAAATCCCAATAACTCCCGACTTTATAAATATAACGACATTTAATATAAGGATCAGTATTGTGTTGAGGCCCAAACGGTCGATTGGCTTTGGAGAAAGAGCGAAAACGTAATAGGTTGATTCGTACTGGGGAAGTACCGACAACTTTTTTTTTAGAGTAACGAATTTGATGCCAAATCATAATGTAATTTTGTTGTAATTAATAATTATGTTGTAATTTATTTTGTTCTTCTATACTTGAAAGCTAAGTGATAGATGTACTCAATTTCTTCTTTATTTGTAAATTATAACTACACTCTGACGGTCATCTGACCAAGAGGTCGTCTTTAGTATAAGATTTTTGATTTTCGAATTATTTGTATATGTGTATTTTATATATAAAAAAATAAATAATAATAATAATAATATGTTATTTATATTTTTAGGTAAGACCATTATACTTGCCCATTTGGCCATGACAGCTGGCAGCCTGTATCTGTACGCTTTGGGTCTTCGGCAGGTAGAAAAAGAAATCATTGAAAACAGAAGTTCTATGCTTGCCATAACTCCTCTGTTGATGGCCGAAAGAGACAGAGAGTAAGTGATTTTTAAATTTTTTATTCAATTGTTGACATGAAAATGACTCCTTTGTAATGCAAGGGATTATTGTTTCAAATTATCACGTTCAACGGAGATATACCTTTACGCGGACGAGGGCGCCGGTAGTTCAGTGGTATGCGTGCTTGTCTTCTAAGCGTGGGTTCGAAACCCGACCGAGGCCCTTAGTTTATTTTATCTGGGAGGTAAAATAAACTTAAGCACGCCGTCCTTCGGAAGGGACGTTAAGCGATGGTCTCGAGCCTGTACGATGTCAGGTACTCGTTAAAGACCCCTATCCTAGGTGAATAAAAATGTAGGATAGGCAAATTTTAGTACTCCCACAGTAGAGTCGGGCTCATGTCCACCAGAGTGAGGAAAGAGCGCTCTGGTAGTAGGCGATATAACCTCATAATTAAAGCCCGGGCATGAGTCATAAAACATAACCTAACCTGTTCTAGCAGGACTTTCTTTTACCACTGTCCTCTCATTATAATATATCTTCTTTTATATTGCATTATTTTATTATTATATATTTATTTTCAGATATTTGAAACAGCTACGCCGAAATCGGGACGAAGAAGCCCGACTTATGAAGGACGTAGAAGGTTGGGAGGTAGGGAAATATCGTGGAGAGCCGATCTACAAGAGCGTCAAAGAGGACACTCTTATACCACCCTCCATTAATGAATATTTTGTACATGCTCATCCAAAAGCGGTGAGGAATTTTACAGATTTGTGGCTTTGGAATTAATTCGGCAATAGGAAAGAAACATTTCTCAATTTAGTGATTTTGTTTTATTTAAGTAATAAATGAATAAAATAGTTAATTTAAATAGTTTATTATTTTCTTCTCCTCTTCAATTTGAACAACTCCCCCACCATCAGGGGCGTAGCCAGAGCAAAAAACCATGAAAAATTAAATAAATTTAAAAAAAATTTAGATTACAAATTCCGTCTCAATGGTCTCTGTATGCTAAGCGTGCACAGAAAGTTTTTGGAAACCGATCGAGAACACTTCAAAGAGGAAGCTCTTTCACGATTTTCGGAGGATAAACGAAAATTGTGCATCTACAAAACAAGTCATATTAAACTAATGAATAAAAAACTTAGAACTAGTCAAAAAATTCCACTTTATTTATATGAACACAATATATTTCACTCGTTAGAGCATTCTCAAGTGTACAGACAGATATTGTGTTCATATAAATAAAGTGGAATTTTTTGACTCGTTCTAAGTTTTTTATTCATTAGTATTCACAATGAATTTCCACAAGATCTCTGGCGAAAACATCTCTAAGTCATATTAAATTTATTTAAATATACATGAATTCGATCATTTCATTTCCTCGCTCAAAATCTTCATTTATGTTATACTTTATACATTTAAAGCTGATTTTACATGCGCAGTAAAAATGCAAAGCGCAGCAGCAGCAAATGCACGCCAATGGATGTAATTTAATTGTAAAAGCACAGAAACCACAGCGTGCATTTGCTGCTGCTGCGCTTTGCATTTTTGCTGCTCATGTAAAGTCAGCTTGAGTATTATAGTCAGTGGTTACCTCAGGGGGAGCTTCTAGGGGTCTGAGTCTCCCAAATTAATAACAAAAAGTCTGCAGCGCTAACCACAGAAACTGCTGGCTGTGCCCCCGGGATTTTATATCCAGTGGTCGCATACGCCCGCTGCTGTCAATTGAGAATTATCCTTTACGACCGTGGTCGTTTAAGTGTTAAATTAATAAAAAACGTTGAAAATTTTCATTTGTTTAAAAATTAGATTACAGCAAATATAATGCGGTCAATTCTACTCTACATTTTTTTGTCTCAAGCTTTTTTTGAGAAAATCATTATTTTTCGTTTTATTTACCTGGATCAAGATAAAATAGGGATATTGCTCTTGCAATTTTTTTTCTAGAAAAGATGCATAGCATTAAAAGTGTGTAGGTCTAAAAATAACAAGTTTTATAAAAAAAAAATCTTTAATGAACTTCAAGTCACAGTCTTTTTACATTTTAACTTTACATTATATTTTTAAGAATAATATAACACATTTTTGATATGGTACATTATGTAATAAATACACTATATATATACATGACTAGAATAATACAAATATATACTAATAAAGCTAAAATAAATAATGAATGTTCCAAGATCATATATAAACAGTTGATAGCGTTACTTCTCAGGATATATGATGTATAGGGGATGTTATATAATCAGAAAATGGGAAATTTTATATTCTCCACTCCCTGATTTTGAAAATTATTTCATGTATTCAGATTTTCAGCCAAATTGATTGAGGGGAATTGGGATTGGAGGAGGAGAGGGGTTTAACTCATAACTAATAACTGTCGATGTAACAAATGTTTCAACATGAAATTTAGTATGATGATTCAGAAGTCTCTAAGTAAACCCATTGATTTTCATTCAACTGTAAACTGATGATACATCTAATGCCTTGAGCACACCGTCCTTCGGGTGGGACGTTAAGCAATGGTCCCGAGCCTGTACTATATCAGGTACTCATACCCACTCTATGTGAATAAACCTGGGTAGGTAAACTTTAGGACTCCCACTGTTGACCGGGCTCATGTTCATCAGAGCTTTGGTAGTAGGCGATATAACCACGTAGTTAGAGATGAGAGGGGGCTTAACTCGAGAACTATAATAACTAGCAATATAATGTGTCGACCTGAAATTCCATTAACATAAAATTTTCGATATATTTCAACTCCTATGCAACATAAAACTAGGTAAAAGTAGCCAGCTTCACAGAGAAATGCCCAATACATCGAGTCGTCTAGTTAATAAGTTAGCGTGCACAAACAAATGATGCCATAAAACATGTAAATGAATAATTATATATATATATATACATATATATATAGAAAATAAGAGGGCGCCGGTAGCTCAGTGGTATGCGTGCTCGCCTTCTGAGCTCAAGATCGTGGGTTCGAAACCCAACCGAGGCCTTTTAGTTTATTTTATTTGGGAGGTAAAATAAACTTAAGCACGCCGTCCTTCGGATGGGACGTTAAGCGATGGTCCCGAACCTGTACGATGTCAGGTACTCGTTAAAGACCCCTACCCTAGGTTAATAAAAATTTAGGGTAGGCAAAATTTAGGACTCCCACAGTAGAGTCGGGCTCATGTCCACCAGAGTGACGAAAGAGCGCTCTGGTAGTAGGCGATATGACCTCGTAGTTAAAGCCCGGGCATGAGTCATAAAACCTAACCTAACCTATAGAAAATAATATGATATATATATATATATATATAATAAGTGAATAAAAGAGTATTTTTCATTTTATATATTTATTGGTAGAAAATTTGCTAATCAACAATGAGAAATGAATAAAATGTATTTTTCAAATTCATTTTTTAAAAATTTATTTCATTTTACTAGTTCAGCATATTACATGCTATGCTAGTAGGTATATAGACATAAGATAAATAACATATTGGTGTCGTCTTGTGACCACCTAGGACTGCTTATAGAAATGAACAAATAGATATAAATAAAAGATGAAAGTAA
The DNA here is from genome assembly GCA_963662175.1 of Aradus depressus. Lineage (NCBI taxonomy): Eukaryota > Metazoa > Arthropoda > Insecta > Hemiptera > Aradidae > Aradus > Aradus depressus. The sequence continues at coordinate 14,048,859 of OY759226.1, read as the reverse complement.
AAGATAATTCCCAGAATGGCTAACAATTATGAAAGAAAACTTGACCACAAATGTATTTAAACTATTATTTATTTTTTATGCTTATTATACTTTCATTAGTTCTATGCGGTCATTGTGCTGAGTTCTCAATTAAATATATTCAATTGAACAACAATTATTTTTTTTAAATATTGTCTATTCCACAAAAATGTATACATCGACCAATTTTACGGCATACCTCATCAGGGTCAGTTATCAAGCATTTCTGCCTTCAAGAGTATGGACATCTAAACTCAACTATAAAAAATGCGAAAGTCATTGCAACGAGGACATGTAGGCTTTTGGCAACTCGAAAATCAGTGTCAGCATGTTAACGTGGAAAAACCATGAACACCGACTTAATCTATGGCTATGTGGGATTATTTCCAGGATTCTATTTTGAATAGCTTAAATTTGTTTTTGATTATAAAGGTGCTTTGGTATTAAATATATATATTTTAGGAAGAAAACATACTCTTTAATTTATTCCTGCACATCACTATACCATAAATATGAACACATTAAACCATGAGAAATTTGTTTAAAATATATATATAAACCAACAAATTCACTTTATACATATGTTACAGTCAAAACCCGATTGTATGCTAAACTAGTTGTGCCTGATGAGAAGTATGTATGGAACCTAGGGATGCTAGTTAATGATACTTAAAAATAAAGAAAAATATATGTTTTAAAAATACACAATTTCTTTATTTATTAATATTGCCAAGCACAAATAATAATTATTTAGGATATATCTGGGTTTACAGCTCCTCTACTTGTACCGAAATAGTCTAAATAGAAGTTACTTTTGCCAATTTTCGTCATAATCAGTACCAGTTTGACATAATCTGTCTTATTGTTAGTCAAAAATAGTTCTGTTGTATTAACAGAAGGTAAGACGAGTATTTATTTCTTTAAGGTGGTTTGAAACAAACAGATTGGACTTAGTCTCCCCAAATATATATAAACTATTTTTGTTAATGTTTCGCCATTACGGCATTATCAAAAATTTTGTGACATTTAAAAAAAAAATGTATAACCATTATAGTTTTATATGGTAGTCAATATTAAAATTTGATAAATTTGAAACACCAAGTGACCTGGTAACTAACATTGGTTTTTGTTTGAATGTTATTTGCCAGGTCACAGGGAGTTTTTTGATCAAATTTTATTGTGACTCAGGGCTGACCTTTATCTACGAGGTCATATCGCCTTCTACCAAAGCGCTCTTTCGTCACTCTGGTGGACATGAGGCCGACTCTACTGTGGGAGTTATAAATTTTGCCTATCCAGGTTTATTCACCCAGGATAGGGGTCTTTAACGAGTAGTGGTCAAGGTGTACCTCCCGGATACAAAAAAAACCTTAGGGCCCCGGCAGGGTTTCGAACTCACGATCTTGAAGTCATTAGGCTAGCATGCTACTTGAATTTTAATATTGACTACGATATAAAACTATAATGGTCTCAAATCAAGGATATTCTTGTTCTGCCTCATACATTAAAACTAGTTTGGATTAGGCTCAATTATTTTTGCGATCGAGTTTTGTCTGCTTTTAAATTATATTAACTTAAACTAAGATTATAAAAATAAATAATAATGAATGATATAAAATATTACATTAATGCAATTATTTAAAAATAATTATACATTTTAAACAAATTATGGAATAAAGTTTCCAACATGAAACTTTTTATGTACATGAGGCAGATTTGTACTGTTCTAAATACATAAAATCTAGAATGTTCATCGAAACGAAAGCCTATTAGCTCAATTAAAAATCTACATTTAAAAATGTTAACAATATGAAGGGCTGAAGCAGGAGGCACTGTCGAGAAGTCATCATTCTTTCTTCTCAGCTACACCGAACAGATCGCCTGCAAAATGGAACGCACGCTCCACTTTCCTGAAACATATATACATAATTAGATAAATATTATTATATATATTTATATATTATAAAGATATTTTTGAGGAACTACGGGCAACCAAATGGTACTTATAGAGAAAAAAAAACATAAAAAAAAGAACAGTTGGAGCAAAAAGTAAAAAATGTAGGCTTTTAGTTTATTTTTACTTCCCGAAGTAAGTATACGAAGTATAGGGGAAGTTATGTAATCAGTCAAATTAAAAAAAAAGTATGTGTGTCTGTGAACACGATAACTACCGATAGAATGAATGTATCGACACGAATTTGTATATGTGAAACCAGAACCCTCTAACCACGGCACCTATATTTTTTAGCCAAATCGAACAAAGAGAAGAGGAGGATTAGGGGGGGGGGGGGGGGGAAGGCTTAACTCGCCGTTAGAATGAATTTATCGACACAACATTTTATTTTACGCTGTAAGGAGGACACTTATTAATTTTCAGAGGAATCGGCAGAAGAGAAAGGGAAAAAAAAACCAATAACTGCCGATGTAATGAATTGATCGACATGAAATTTCATATTTAAAGTCAAAACCCAATGAGGACATACCTTGTCAAATTTCAGCGATATCAGTTGAAGGGAAGGGAGGGTTCAGGGGACGGGGCTCAGTCCAAAAACCCTAATAACTGCCGATGTAATGAATTTATCGACACGAAATTTAGGTATGAGGATTTAGGAGCCCTTATGTAAGTCAACTGTTGAATATTAGCGCAAACGGTCTACTGGTTTTGGAGAGGGAGCAAAAAGTTAATTGATTAGTTTGTTCTGGCGAAGTACATAGCCGATGATTCACCGACGACTTTTTTATTTATTGGATAATTTATTTCATTTATTTATTTACTTTTACTTTTGTTTTATGATCCAAGGGCAACCTTGAAAGCCGGCTAGCATATAATAATCTGTAAAAGGTCAGACTACAATTTTGTTTATAGAACCTATGAAGTTTTATATTGTGGGTTGTTTTATTTTCAAGGGCCTATATTATAAGTCGACATGTAACCATTTCGTCTACAATAGAGAAAAAAGACATATCGCTCCGAAATATTGTCAAAAAAAAAAATATAAACTCTGTAAGAATTTCCAGAGAAAAATGAACACATTGAAATTAACATATACATTTCTGCGATCTGTGTCAATATGGTGGAGGTGTCATCATCACTTTTGAGCTTCGTGCTGACTTATGTATAGTTTTTTTTTGAAATTAGGATTTGTTAGATTATATGTATTATTAGATCATATACAAGTTAAACAGTTCGTTTTTATTTACATTAAAATTATATAATATAAACAAATTACTCACCGTTGTTATACTGGAATAAATCTTTATAGTTTCACTATAATCAATAGGGCAGTGAGTAATGTTATCGTTACAGCCAGAATTACTATGCAAACCATTTTTTTGTTCCCACCTAAAAATAATTTACAAATGTTATTAATTTTTCATCCTAATTTATTTTATACAGTTAGTAATAGGGGTGTAAAACTATAGGTAATACCGATAGTCTTTGAACCCATCGATAGTACTATCGAAATATTTTTTCAAGGTGAAGTGACATCCAGTCACTCTATGCTCAAGTATATACACACATGTACCATGCAAGTAATTTAAGGAAGACAAATAAACAAGATGTCGTACAGTGTAAATACCTATATTTCTTTTATGAATTCGACTTCGCTGAATGGTTGAAAATCAATGGCTATGTATGAAACAATGAGATTTAAGAGAATCCTGTACCTCTCGGAGTTTCTTTCGTATGTTTTTATTGAGCTCAAGTATTACTATTATCTTCTGTAGGTGTGCACAAGGCATTCCAGTTGTAAACGCTGTGATGTTTTCTCAACAAGTGATCCTTCAAATTGGAAGTGTTCCCGCAAGTTCTGTATTCGACAGTGCATAAACGACATTTAGTCAGTTTTTTTGGATCCACATCATTATCGAAGTAACCACACATCGGACTTCCGTTTACGACTCATGTTTCAGTTCAAAACAAATCACGCTACAAGAATAGCAAAGTTTCGATACTATCGATAGTTTTACATATCTAGTTAGTAACTTATTGCCCGGTTACAAGATCATATCGCCTACTACCAGTGCGCTCTTTAGTCACTCTGGTAGACATGAGGCCGACTCTACTATGGGAATCATATTGCCTACTCTAAATTTTTATTCACCTAGAGTAGGACTCTTTAACGAGTACCTGACATCGGGACCATCTTAACGTCCCATCCGTTCAGACTGCACACAAGCAGCTACATAATAAAATAAAATTATTTGTTTCACCTTGATAAGCAGCAGCTTTGGCTAATTTTTCAGTGCCTAGGGTCACGTGACTCTGAGCCATCTCAATATTGTAATCGATCCTGTCCAATACGGTGCCCTGAAAAAATACAACCATACATTATTAATCTAACTACAAACAGGGTTGCATATATTTTAGGTAATTGTTCGGAATTGGAGCTTCTGGTGCATAGTCGTCCTAGAATTGTTTTAGGTAGGAATAAAGAAAAGAGGGGGAGCACAAAAAAAATTATTATTAACAATTTTAAACATTTCAAATCTATGAGAATAATAATGCGATAACAACGGTTGAGGTCACAATGGATAGAGCACGTCTGTACGTGTTTGTTGTGTAGTGTTTCTTTTGCCTGTGACGTTATCGGGCTAGTGTGGGCGCCGGCGGATGATTGTTGCGAATTAGCGTTGTGTAAAATTAGTGTAGCTTGTTAACGCGTTTAGATAGGACGTTGATTCGGGTGCTAGAGAGCTTGAGGAGCACTACTAGGACTCAAAGTGAAACAATAAAAATATTCGCCGAAATATATGTAAAAATCGGTAATCAATTGAAAATTGCAAAAAAATTAAAGATGTCGTCTCATATGAATCGTAAATATGCACGGAATTATAGAAAACGCAAATCAGAGGAAAGATCGCATCAAAAGGAATTTAAAAACCCTAAAAAGTCTAGTGCCGAGCAAATGCAAGAGCTACGGCAGCATCGAAAAGAAAATGAAAAACATTAAGGCGTTGTCAATACAGCATGAGGTGTACATGTGTTACTTTAGCTACCACAGACCCTTGCAACATGCAATAAACTTGTGATTTATCTATTCTGTAACCATACTACTCTGTACAATCATTATATTAAAGAGTATTATTGATAATTAAATTACATATTAATACGAAACACTTGTTATGATTTTATCCAGACATTTTCACGGAAAATCTACGGCGTAGACCTGGACTAGTTTTTTATTTTGACACGCAGGTGGACATGAGCCCGACTCTACTATGGAAGTCCTAAATTTTACCTACCCTAAATTTGTATTCACCTAGGATAGGGTCGTATAAGCTCAGAACCATTGCCTGACGTAAGAAATTAGTGTTTTAAGATGTATGATAAAATTACTGAACTATCGTCAGGGCGCTGTTGTGAATCGTTGTGTTTTGTCGCCTAGAAGTATACCTGGTCTACGATCATCCTGGAGAGGTCTCTGTAGATGTCTCTCAGGTGGACGAAGGACCTGAGGATGTTCTCCACCTCTTTCTCTTCCAGACCTCTTTTCAACATCAGCTGCTTCTCCGCCGAACACTCCACTAGACCGATCTCGTCCCAAGAGTCTTCTTCTTGGGGGGCCACTGTATCAAAGTCGAAGTAGGGTCGAGATCTTTCTTCTCGAGATTTTAACACTACAATCAAACAATTATGAATTAGTAACTACACAGGATAATGCAAGTTGACGTTAAGTTGCAGACGAAATAAAAAAATTGTCGGTGAATCACTGTCAATGTACTTCCCCAGTACAAATTGTTCAATTAAGTTTTCACTCTCCCTCCAATCAATCGATCGTTTGGGCTAAACAAGTTTTTTCTATGTCGAGTCCCCTCCTCTGGTCCTCCCCTTCTCTTAAGCCGATTTCGCGGATAATTGATAATCCTTATGTAGTTTTGGAGTTAAATATAAAATTTCATGTCGATTAATTAAATACATCGGCAGTTATTAGAAGTTTTGTGTTAAGCCCTTCGTCTTATGTTTCGTCCTCATGAAGTTCTGGATACACAAATAACATTTCGTGTTGACACATACATATCAGTATTATACATATATACATATCCATACCTTCCCTTATACTTCATAAAGCTCTGGGAAAATAACATCGACTTAAACTCGGAGTGGTTGACCAAAACCTCGTATCCCAATTTTTCGACCGATCACAATACTTTCTCCATTACATGGAGGACGTAAAAAATCACAAACATCGTATAAATAAACTAATAAAAAATATAAATAAATAAATGAAGAAGACATACATACTGTTGATATAATTTGTCTCCATTGACTTGAATTCAGTTTGAAGTTTTTGTAAGTCGGTGACAAGAGCGAGGAAGACAGACTTGAGAAGACGTTCTTCGAGGGGTGACTTAGCGTGTTTCCGTTCCAATTCGATCACTCCAATACTTTTATAGAGAGCACTGTACATCTAAATTAATAAATTTCTAAGAACTCAAAAAAAAAAGGCTGGAGAGTAATTATTTCTAGAATATGCTATCTTTATCCTTGCTTGACCAATTGGCGAATTTTCAGAATTTTTCTTTTAATAATAGTTATTATTATTATTATTTACATTAAACCATAAAACGGTAATTGGATGCGTTGTACTGTTTTCTATATCAAAATAGTTTATAAATTATTTACATCAACCAATACTAAACCTTAGAATACGAACACATATGAAATGAATATATTGGAAGAGCATATGAAATATATGAATAAAACAAACTTATTTTTGAAATATTGTCTATTCCACTAAAGATATATACATATATAACTACCGGTTTCGGCTTTATACCATCGTCAGGTCTAGTTGTGAACTAAGTCAGTTTGCAGAGAGCGACCCTTCAAATACATCTCAGGTCAAAGGGTGCTATTAAAACTTGGGAGTCCCCCGGCTGTACCGTTAGCTAACTCATGAAATATTTCTTAACAAAACCTAGTTCTAAATTTACATACATAAATGGGTCAGCTTAACTTACCACGGAAAAATTTCAGAAAAAATAGGTAAAGAGTTGAAAAAAGAAGGTTTCAATATCGGGTTTAAAACTATCAATCCCATAAGCCAGTGCCTAGAGAGAGGTAGGGACAAAACCGATATTGAAAATAGAAGCGGTGTTTATAGTCTAGAGTGTGCGACGTGCAGTCAATTATACATTGGACAGACAGGACGTCGTTTTAAGGAAAGAATTAAAGAACACACGGCCGAAATAAAGAACCGAGGAAACCGTTCTACATTCGCGACCCACATAATTGACAATAGCCACACTTTCGACCCATCTACAGGCATCAAATATCTCCACTATTGCTCAAAAAGCAGGCTACTTAATAGCTTAGAACAATTAGAAATAAATAAAGCTAACAAAAGGAACATTTGTATGAATGACCAAATTTATTACAACTATTCCCCTTTGTTAACACCCTGATCCTGTTCAGTTTCCACATATATGTTTGTATTATCTGTTATTAATATTTGGTTCCACATATATGTTTCAAGTTATCTAAATCTTAACATTATTATTAATTTTATTTCTATTTTTATTATTTATTTGTATTTGTACTTATTTATTTGTTGTTTTGCCACGATTAGTCTAGTAATATTGTTTTATGTAAATTTAGAACTAGGTTTTGTTAAGAAATATTTCATGAGTTAGCTAACGGTACAGCCGGGGGACTCCCAAGTTTTAATAGCACCCTTTGACCTGAGATGTATTTGAAGGGTCGCTCTCTGCAAACTGACTTAGTTCACAACTAGACCTGACGATGGTATAAAGCCGAAACCGGTAGTTATATATGTATATATATCTTTAGTGGAATAGACAATATTTCAAAAATAAGTTTGTTTTATTCATTTATTACAAGTTTCCACAATATGTCCGCGTTCCTCAACTTAGAAGTCATATGAAATATAGTATATATATTATGATTCATGCCCGGACTTAAGTACGAGGTCACATCGTCTACTACCAGAGCGCCCTTCGTCGCCAGACTCTACTATGGGAGTCTTCAGTGCAACCACGGGCCCCTTCCTCAGGCCACAAAGATTGAAATATAGGAAAAAATATGGGTAATTATTCGTGAATCCTGCCATCCTCTGTGTCCACTTTTTGCAGCTGTCTTAAGGGGTTTAGTTTTTAACAGTCGAAGCGCTGTAGAGTTGAGCTTAAAGTCGCGGTAAAAATCTATAATGAATTACATTTAAATAAAACGTATGTCCCTTGTAGGAAATTTAATGTTGTTTCCAATGGTGTAATTGAATTTGAACTATGACAAAAACGTTTTCAGATATTATCAATTTTATGAAAAAAAGTAGGAAAATTGAAAATTTAACGAAATTAAGAATAACGTTTGAAGGTGAACGAATCGGACCATGGTTTATTAGAACTTTTTTGTTCCAAATGAAGTGAAGAACCATATCCCGAAGAATTGCCAGAGGTTGCTGACACACCCTGTATACTTGCAATAACGTTCGGACCTACTTTCATGTATTAAACTATCAAAAATAAACACTTTTTGTTCTTGCAAATTCTTCCCAATCTGTCGATATATGGCGCGTTACAGGGCTTTCATATCGGGAAAACGAAATTGTTTGAATGTTTCGTATGTCAAAACGGAGGCGTATATTTGCAAGAGACCAAATTTGTGTATTTTTTTGTTAAAAATGTGATTCCATCCTGAAAAGAATTGAAAATGACGATTATAGCACTTAAAAAGACGATTTTGTTATTTTACAAGGTGCAGTTGTAGGCTTTGGAGGCGTATAGCTCAGCGGATGATGAGAAAATCGCTATGGAGGAATATAACAATAAAAAGTAGAGGTTTCAAGCTTTCATTTGAGACCAAGCAGACCCCTTAAGACAGCTGCAAAAAGTGGGCACAGAGGGTGGCAGGTTTCACGAAGAATTACCCATGTATATATATAAATAATGGCCATGCTGTCAATGAGCCCAAGAAACCGAAATAAAAAGTATGCTTACCCTAGTAATTTCTTCAGTGAGTATTTTAATTTGTTGTTCATCTTCCGAATTACCATCAAAAGCAGGTCTCGATATGATACCCTCATAGAGATCCTTTAATGAGCCCAATTTAATTTTTAAACGAACCTATAAAAAAAAAAATAAACAACACGAAATATTTACAATAGAATATGGTCTGGAAAAAATATTATGTGTTTTATTGTTCTTCTTACCATAGTGAACTGAGACTCTTCAGCGATAGAAGACCAGGATGGAGGAATTTTGCCAAATTCTATGTCTTCATCTGCAGGTACAAGAGCCAGTCTATCATTAAACGTCTGGAATATTAAAAATGTTGATTAAAATTATATACGTATATTAAAGGTACTAATTAATACGGTCATTATACTAAAAAATATTATTATTAAATAAGATGTTCTGGGGGTATTGAGGGTCAGTCAATGAAGAAAATACTATTCAAATGCCAACGTTTCGATATATTTCATATCATCATCAGGGCCTAACAAACATGGGGGTATCAAGATTAGAAAAATATAATGGGTGATCGATTAAAATTATATATAGGTACATAAATATACATTCACTCATACAACTCCACATAAATACATATATACATCCTAATACATTCACATACGTAGGATGTATATATGTATTTATGTGGAGTTGTATGAGTGAATGTATATTTATGTACCTATATATAATTTTAATCGATCACCCATTATATTTTTCTAATCTTGATACCCCCATGTTTGTTAGGCCCTGATGATGATATGAAATATATCGAAACGTTGGCATTTGAATAGTATTTTCTTCATTGACTGACCCTCAATACCCCCAGAATTTTGAATTCTACAGTCGCTAGCAAACATCTACATTAAATAAGATGCTCTTAACTAAACGTTGTTATTTCTTATTATTTATACAAAAACATTAGTTTCACAACCTCTGTAATAAAAACTTTCTGTTATCCTACCACATTTTTAGTCAGTATTCTACAAGATATTTTTAAACTATTGTTAAAAATCATATAGTCGTTAAAATATAATATTTTTTAAATAAATAAATATCTCTTACTTGATCTGAATAAATGTTTCTATTTTGTGAAGCATTATTTCTCATTAAAACAAAAATATCTGTAAGACTCCTGGTAGTCATTGTGCTTTTAAAATAATACTAAAACAAACGATTAAACTAAATGAATGAGAAAACAATCAAGAGGTAACATAATGAGAAATACAGCCACAAATTGTCATGATGACGATAACAAACATTAGAACCTCCCCATCCCCTCTTCTTTCATGCATCGATATACAATCAGTAACAAACATTTTCGGACAATTTATAATTTTGTTTTTCTTTTGCAGTTACACATAGTTATATGGCAAAATATTTAATTCAAGCAAAGTTTTAAATTTCGAGATCATCAATCATTTCAAAACGCCGTAAAACAATTAATTAAACATTTACAGCTAATAGGAAATTTTGCATTAATAATTGAAGACAAGAAATTCACTTAACAAAATTTTCTGGACACCTGTTGTTTGTTTTGTAAACTGATCATGATCTTTAATCCCTTCTCAACCAACCGCTAATACCGAACAAATGAAATGTGTTTATATCCTTCTATTACTGCATTCAGTAGTTATTTGTATTTCCTGCTGTCAAGATGGGTCGAACATCTTTTGAAGTTCAACAGATAATAATTTTTAATTATGAAAAAGGATTAAGTGTCCGCAAAATCGGTGGTATGGTAGGCCGAAGTAAAAGCACCGTAGCCGATGTAATTCGAAGGTATAAGCACGAGGATCGGATAGATTTGAAATCTTCCTCTGGCCGTCCAAGAGTATTAAACGACCGAGAAAGGTGTAGCGTTGTCCGGAAAATTAAAAACAAGCCCTCGAGGAGTGCACCTCAGATCGTCGCCGAGGTATACAGAGAAACGGGAAAGAAAGTTCACCCACAAAATGTTCGAAGAATTCTAAAAGAAGCAGGATATAATGGGAGAGTACCAAAAACCGTTTGTGAGTGAAAAAAATATAAAAAAAAAGATTGAGCTTCGCAAAAGAGTTCCAGAATCATTCAGAAATTTTTTGGAGTAATGTCATTCATCTGCGAGGTAAAATAAACTTAAGCACTCCGTCCTTCGGATGGGATGTTAAGCGATGGTCATGAGCCTGTACGATGTCAGGTCAAAGCGTTTGAGCTCTCACATAAACACACGCATGCAATTGATCTCTGATGTTCACACGATTACAAAATTTTTAGTACATATTATTATGTATACATATATTATATGTATAGGGAAGTATACAAAAGTAAAGTAATAGTATATGTATACATATATTACATGGAAGTAAACGGACATGATCTGGAAACATTTATTTGTCGAAATATCGGAGAAAAAACGTTTAAATTAGAAAAATTGGGTACTTAGTTTCTTTAGAGGGAAGGTGGAGGGGATAGAGTAGGGGGAAGGGACGGTTTCTGCCGAGGGTCAGCGCTGCAGTCGCTCTCTTCCAACGTCATATCACAAAAATCTAGTTTTCTGACATTACATGACCTGAGATTTCTTTTTATGTTGTGAAGAGTTACAAGATACAAGAATATTTTATTATTGCGGTTTGTTCTATTGCAAGCAAATACTTTTGAATGTAAGTTTAATATATTTAGTCCCGACAGTCGCGACAAAATTTGGAGAAGGCGTAATGTGGAGCTGAATCCAAAAAATTTAAAACCAATAGTAAAACATGGGGGTGGCTCAGTGATGGTGTGGGGGTGTATGGCGTCTAGTGGAATTGGTGAACTGGTTTACATTGAAACCACCATGACTGGAAAATTTTATGCCGAATTACTAAGGAGCAATTTGAAAAAGAGTGCTGAAAAACTTGGGATTTTACGGACTTTTCATTTTTACCAAGACAACGATCCGAAACACACCTGTGAATTGGTACGTACTTGGCTTTTGTAAAACTGCCCTAAAGTTATGAAACCCCCCCCAATCGCCCGACCTCAACCCAATTGAACACGTATGGGGTGAGCTCGACAGGAAAATTCGATTAACACCCATTGCTTCAAAAAACGAATTGAAACAAAAGTTATTAGAAGAGTGGGGTAAAATATCTCCAAATTTCACCAAAAAATTAGTTTCATCATCAATGCCGAATCGAATGAAAGATGTTATTACACAAAAAGGGTACCCAACCAAACATTAATTAACATTATGGTTTTTGAATTTGTGAAATCGTAAAAAAAACATTGAATTTATTTATAGTTGTTTACATTTTTGTCCGAAAATTTTTGTTACCTACATTACTTGTTATAAAATTTATTAAATTAAAATATTTATTTGTTCTAATCAAAGCTGTTTTTCCTTTATCCTAACCCACTTTTGAATTCTTATTCTTGATTGAAAAATGGCTTTAATTATTTTTTTAAATTATTTTTTATTACTTTTGCATTTAATTATTATAATTTTTTATTGAAAAATCAAACCGTCCGAACATTTTTGTTACTATTTTTTTTTTTTTTCAAACGGAAAAAAATGAATTTTCCAAAGATTTTCACTAGTAAATTTAGGTAATAAATAAATAATTAATTGGCCTGATAGTCTACCATATTATCTTTATTTTTTATATATCGGTTAACGTTTCGCACATTCGGGCATTTCCAAAACGAGAATAGTTAGTTATTATGACTCATGGCCGGGCTTTAACTACGAGGTCATATCGCCTACTACTAGAGCGTTCTTTCGTCACTCTGGTGGACTGAGCCCGCCTCTACTATGGGAGTCCTAAATTTTGTCTACCCTCAATTTTTATTGACCTAGGGCAGGGGTCTTTAACGAGTACCTGACATCGTACAGGCTCGGGACCATCGCTTAACGTCCCATCTGAAGGACTACTAGATAAAATAAACTAAAGGCCTCGGCCCGAGTTTCGAACCCATGACCTTCAGCTCAGAAGGCAAGCACCACTGAGCTACCGGCGCCCTCAAAAAGAGATTATACTAAGGAATTGACAACTAGCCATAGTAGTTAGTATGACTCATGCCCGAACTTTAACTACAAGGTCATATCGTCTAGTACCAGAGCGCTCTTTCGTCTGGTGGAAATGCGCCCGACTCTACTATGGGCGTTCTAAATTTTTCATTCGCTTAGGGTAGGGGTCTTTACGAGTACCTGATATCGAACAGGCTCGGAACCATAGCTTAACGTTCCATTCGAAGGACGGCATGCTCGATAAAAGACCTAAGAGCTACGGCTGGGTTTCGAATCCCCGATCTTGAACTCAGTAGACAAGTTACCTCTGAGCTATTGGCCTTCTTTTCTTATGATCTGAACGAACTAATAATTTTCTTATAAGATAAAATAAACTTGGGGCATTTTCAAAACATAATTTTTTTTTTCGCTCTAAATACTTACTGTTATATATGAAATATAATATCCAATACATATTTTCGTCTTCATGATAGTCATTTATGGCTAAAAAAATGGTCTGTCCGTGCGTGTGTTTTTGATTGGAAATTTGTGAGCGCTCTATAAGCCGCTTATGTTTATGACCTAATCAAAACTCTTTACTATTAGAAATTGTCGAGAAAAGTGTAATACATATATTAAATGAAATACGATTATTCGTAGGTCGCCTGGTTTTCAAAATAAGTACATCAGAAAATCATCCTGAAATGTAGTTTTGAAAAACATATTTTTAGACGTTTCCTTCATTTACACGAAAACGATTAGTCCTATGCAAAAATTGGTTCTTACCAAAAATGTTCCTTATTAAATTTCAAATCGCTATAAGTCCTCGGATTCGAAATAAGATCAATACGACTAAAGATATAGCGCCTTAAAGAAATATCCATAGGTAATATTTGAAAATGTTTAAATTGTATAGTGCAGCGAATTATAATTAAAAAAAAAATATTGTTGGTAGTTTTTATGAGAAATTATAAAAACGAAGAAAAAAAACACTCCCCTCCTTCATAAAATCATTTCACACTGGCATTACTGAGTATAAGAAACTCACTCTCAAAATTATGCTGAACAATGAAATACCGCTGACGCCAATTCTTTAATTTCATAAAGCCAGTTGTGCCAGTATGAAAGGGGGAGGTGTGTGTGTAAGTGTGGTTGGTATAAGAAAGTCCGCTCATGTCCATATCAGATATTTTTCATAAACCAAGCAAACATCTGAAAAAATTACACGATATATAACTTGTAACATGTGGTCCGCTTGGCTGATCTAACTGAACTTTAGATATAATACATTGTCACCGGAATGAAGCTTATGTACCAAGTTTCAGTCTTCTATCTCTATAAGATATAAGGTATATAGAAAAAAATTACACGATATGTAACAGATAGACGGTGATCTGCTCGGCTGATCTGACTGAACTTTAGATATAATACATTGTCACCGGAATGAAGCTTATGTACCAAGTTTCAGTCTTCTATCTCTATAAGATATAAGGTATATAGAAAAACATTACACGATGTATAACACGTAACGGATAGACGGTGATCTGACTGAATTTTAGATATAATACATTGTCACCGGAATGAAGCTTATGTACCAAGTTTCAGTCTTCTATCTCTGTAAAAAATACTTAATAAAAGGTAAATGAAAAAAACTGAAGAATAAACTCCCAAGTCGAGAATATTTTTTTATTAAAACTAAAAATCTTTCATCCACTTCACGCTTTCATAATTCACTTCAATAATAAATAAATAGTATAATTTTCTGAGTTAAACATACACAAGAAGGAAGTTTATATTCCTGAATACAGGCGCTTGACGACTTGAATATGTATATTGTCCTTTGAACATATTTTAAACGCATAAGCACATATCAGGCGCCTATTTTCGAGAACGGCGAAAGGAAATTAAAAAATAAATCAGTCAGAGGGAGGTATAGTGTTCCTTTCGCATAATATTTGCTGTGCCAAAGTAAGAATTCCAATTTTAAAACGTCTTTTTTGTTCAGAATTCATTTCTGCCATATCGTAGAGAATACTTTTTAAAAAATTTAAATCAGGACTCTCTGAGTCAATTTCCAGTCGTTCAATTTTCCTACGAGAATTATAAAATTCACAGGATCTGTCAATAGTGTCATCATATTGTGAAAATTTTCGAAATTTTTTTATACACGGCGCAGAAAAATTGGTAGAATGTTGCTGTTGACTATCGTTGGTTGAACCAGGTTTTTCATCTGGAGACTGTGTAGTATCTGATTTTTCATCTTCTGACAGTTCCAACAGTTCCAATGGGGATTTTGTTCTGTTATTTTCTTCTAATTGCCAATATGAAAGTTCCAAAGATATATTATTATTACTTCGTTTTTTTCTTGATTTTGTAAAAGGATCTAAGAAACTTAAGAATTCAGCTAAATAATAGGGTTTTTTATATCTGCTTCCAGGACCAGATGGGATTGTAATAGATTTCAGATGTCGGGAATAACAGGCACGTAGATTCTTCCATCGTTCTTTACAATCTGGCACTAAAACATAAGAAATTTTTTTTTATTATTATCTAATTCTTTAATAATATAAAATAGGAGTGTCAGATCACAATAGACTTTCTTATACCAACCACGTTTCTACACCTCCCCTTTATTATATGTGATGGCGTCAGCAGTTTTCTTTGTTTCATTGTAGACCATAATTTTGAGTGATCTTATAACCGGTATGAAATTAACTTGAGGAGGGGAGGGAGAATGATCTGAACAAACCTGGTTGGTATAAGAAAGTCATGTAATTGCAACAAATAGTACTGTTAACAACCGTTTAAAAAAATACTGCTATATATTTATTATATTTTGCAAAAATAAAAACTATATTTTACGACATTATTTCAATAAAAATTCATATCATATAATAGATATAAATGGAAATAACCGAAATAAATGATTTTTTATTTTTTTTAACATTGTTGCACCACACAAAAAAAAATTAGGGTATATTTTGATATAAAAAACACGTATTCTGTGAAAATTTGGTGTCACTCAAAAATAACATTCGAAACAGCCATTCTAAAGTCGATGAAAAATGGAATTTAAATAGCAAGATAATAAAAAAATACTATTTGAAGCATGAAAAAAAAAAAAAAAAAAATTAAAATTGCATTTTTTTTTTCTCATTGAATAATGGGAGTTGGGAGCTGAAATTTTCTTTTTATACGTGCAAACTGTAGGTCAATTGCCCATTGGTGCAGTTTTCGTACTCTTATCCAGCTAGACCCTTTATTGAAATTCTCATATTGGTCCTATCTCAATATCTGAGGACACATTAACCATTGGAAATGTAATAGGGAACATCTTTTATAAGAGCCATTTTTCTAGAGGAATAACAGTTTTTGTGAAATAGAGAAAAACTTTAAATGTTTCAAAAGGACATTTCAGAACAGTTTTCGTTATGTATCTGCGAAAAAACTTATCAAATCTAAGTTACTAATACTTTAGACATATTAATTTCAAATTTTCTGTTCATAGCTAGAATGACATACACAGACATCATCGCGAAAATGGTCAAAACATACTCAGGAGACCCTAAAACTTGAAAATAAATAAGAAGTGTAATTTCGCGCATAAATTTGATTAATTTGCAAGTATTTACGGGCTAGGTTCTAGCGCTCTGAAAAAATGAAAGATTTTCAGCGACACATACATGTTGCTCGTTGCTTGCAACCCAGCCACATATGCCATAATATTCACGTCATTCCTAACTGGGTAAATATAAATTTAAAATTACAAAAAGTAATGAAGATGTCCAATATATATTTAGTTTAACTCACAATCGTTACTGTTGAAGGTTCTACAATGAACGGGTTTTGCATTAATACTTTAAATTGAAATTAAAGTGGGTCTATGAATAGTAAAAAGAAAAATTTACCTGATTCAGACACCTCTATAGCAATGTTTTCCCAAGCTCGATCTTGTGCGTTTTTGTTACTATAATCAGCGCAAGTATAATCATACAAATGTCTTTGTTTCTCAATTAAAGAAACGAAATAAATATTAAAATCCGGATCATCTTTCATAATGAAAAACGAAAAATGTCCTGAATGATCCTACAAAAAACTTGTAACTGACACAGAGGTGACTCAAAAGTATTAAGCAAGTTAAATGAGGGTCATATTAGTTCAGTTCGAAAATTGATACAGTATGGTGGGACAAAATAAATGATCGAAGATGTCTACAGCTCTGCTAAAACTTTGTATAAATAGCTTCACAAAAAGATACAATAAACGTAAAATAAACATCTAATTAATAAAACAGAACCACAAATGTGACTGTACGCTGTGCTTTATGATGTAAAAAATTTAGTTTATAAACTCATAAGTGGAAAATAACCTTTTCCCATCATCTTTGGATCTGAACGCCATTTCGGATGCTTTATGGAAACGCTTCATTTCAAACTAGTGACATCGATTACATGTCATATGAGGTTTTCTGACTGTTTTCTTGACTTATTTACGAATTTCAACATGTCTTTTCTTTTCGCTTTTGTTTTGATCAATACATGAGGGGGTTAGAAGCAAAGGGATGTAAGTGACAAATCGGCTGAAATTGAAATGTGTGTTAACTCAGAACGATTGTTAGTACCAGTAATGCTATCTAGTGGAAAATACCGGGATAATACCTGAATTCTCGAAATGACATTTTTGTCACTTACATCCCTTAGCTTCTAACCCCCTCATATCTTCTTACAAATATTGTCTAAGGAGGGGTGCATGATTTCAATTTAGAATTATTATTAAAAAAATTTATCAGTGTATTCTTGTATAGAAACTGAAAATATTTCCGATAATATACAAAAATCTGTTAAGCAAGGTTCGAGAAGGCGAATATTGTTGCTATGCCCTCTTAAATGTAAACATTTGGACAGTTTAAACATATTGCTTACTTTGTCCATAAAAAATCTATTATAAGAACTTTAAAATATTGATCTTATAATTTTGTAGTCCAAGTATTACCATAAAATTTATACATAATGGGGATTTCAAATTATTCCAAATAAAATAAGTCGGTGAATCACCATCGTTTTACTTCCCCAGTTCGGAATATTAATTTTTTTGAATGCTGCTGCTTTTCCGAAGACTGCTGGCTCCTGATATACCCACTCTACTTCTGAGCCCATTTCTTTCACCCAATTTTAACTTCTCAGCATATAGGGAAGTTATTGTAATGGGTCCCAGAATAGAAATCAATATTTTCATCACATTTTTATGTTTCAAGGTCATTACAGTATTTTTGGAAAGAAGTATGTGTGTGTACCTACGTGCGTGCGTGGTAAATTTTTCCTGTACGATATCACGCGAATGAAAAATGATATCGACTCCGTTTTGATGCCAATCGAAGCGTATCAACGTAAATATGATCTGAAAGGGATTTTATCAAATTCGGTTCAGCCATTTTTTTTGTTTGAACAAAAAGACTGCTAAAAAAGTGGATTTTAGGAATTCTTGGAAAAGCTTCATCAGATCTAATTTGTTCTGGTGGCAATGTAGCATCCTTTAGAGCCAGATTGAAAATTTTGAAAGGGAGGTGGGTTATGAGAGACACATTAACGGATATTGTCATGAAATTTTACATGTAGTAGTTTTAAAAGGAAATTAAAAAAAAAAAAAGGCAAAAAAAATAAGGATTTTTTGTATTATACCTCTCCTTCATTTCGACTTATTTGGTTGAAAATCAATTGGTGTCTTATAAAATTCTGAATACACACATCAAGACTTCGTGCCGCCATGTCCATTCTCTGGAGATTTGTCCAGACAGGATTTTTTAAAAAATTGTTATTGAAAGACATCAAATTCTGTTGAAAACTCAACTCAAATTTCTGTCCCACTCCATAACTTCAGAGAGATATTACACTTTTAGCGTTTCAAATGTAAATTAGGATAGAAACGAAATTCATAAGTTTGATGATTTTTTTTCAAATATATTTAATTTTTGGATGGAAATCACAAATATTCAAATAAATTAAAAACTATTACATCACATACAAACATTTTATTTTATTTTTTTATTGAAAAATGAAAAAATAATATTACCTATATAATAAATAGTAATTATAAAATTGTAAAATAATATATTTAAATAAATTTTAAATAGAGCAGTCAAACGAAGTCTTATCCTAAAACATTTTCATTTATTTTTTTTCTATATTATTATTTTATTTTTGACATTTAGTGAATGACCACAAAAATAAGGTAGAATTGGGTTATCAGAGCAAACCTCATTTTGCACAAACATATGTTACGATAAATTTTTAAAAAATGTGAGCAACATGGCGAATTTATGCATTTCCTAATGAAAATTTTCAACGATCATAAAGATAGTTACGTATGGCCATGAAGCAGTAAATTTGTTCATTCAAGTCCCAAATTGATTGCAATATTTTTCGATTTTAATGGCATACTGAGTTCTTGCCACAAGGTCTAACGATCAATAAGGAGTACTATCTACAAGTAACGCCATTTGCGTAAGGAATCCGAAAAAAAAACCCGGATTTGTGGCGAAACAAGTCATGAATTTTTGCACCACGATAATGCACCTGCTCACACTTCATTGTTCGTGAATTTTTATCGAAAAACAACACTGTAATTATGGCCCAGTCTCCATATTCGCCAGACATGACTTTTTTCTGTTCTCAACAATAAAGAGAACCTTAAAGGGCCGTCGTTTCACAAAGATAGATGAGATTAAAAGCGCAATGCTGAGAGAGCTAAATGCTATCCCAAAGATCGAGTTCCAGAAGTGTTTCGGGGATTGGAAGAAGCGCTGGCATAAGTGTATAATATCTAATGGGGACTATTTTGAAGGGGATAACTTTTTGAAGACTTTAACAGAAATACAAATTTAATCGACCAATGAATCGAGTCCAATATAAATGAAATGTACATAAAAATTGTTTCTAATACAGAACAGAAATGACGCATTTGAACCAAGCTGTTCATGCGGGTCAACGATTTCAAGGTCAAACTAATGAATGTACGTAATCTTATTCACCACTCAACTCACACTTATCGTAACATAAATTTATATTTACATATACATTTATATAAATATATATACAAAGATAGTGGAAGTAAAATATATAGGCCTATTATTGAAGGCACCGCTCCAGTCGGTGGAACACCAAACTAATTACTAGACGATTTTAGGCTGACTTTAACAGCCAGAATTAAATGAAGTAGGTTTTTGAGGCCTTAACCCATTCTACCATACAATAAAACTGACCAAATGTTATATATTTTTTATTTTTCAGTTGGTCATATAAAAATTAACATTTGAAAAACATTAATTCAAAATCACTATAGTGCGGCCGGTGAATCATGTCCCTCGGTATTGTAGGCCGGTTGAAAGTGCATAGGGAAATACAGGCTTGGAGCCAATAGGAGAGCATCATGTTGTCTTGACAACAGTTCAAAGCCTGTAGTAGCATTGCACTCCCATCTCACTCTTCAGTTGTCTATTAATTGTTTTTTTACTTTTTCTGGAGTTTCAGTTGATTTAAAAAAACAAAAAAAAACAACAATATTTCACTATTATTTCTTATAAAACGGAGAAAATAATGCTATTTACCCAAAACGATAAACTCAGAGGTTGCATGCGTGCGGGAATTGAAATGAGCAAATGGCAACATCGCAGCTCTACCCCAACTTTTCAACAAGCCGAGGGACATGATTCACCGGCCTTACTGTACATACATATATGTCTTATCTTCAAAATATATTATCATCCAACTACATAGTAACATTTAATTCACATAATTATACACATTGTAAAATTCCTAGCATTTAGAGTACTAATGAAGTTACTGGGGGAAAAAAAGCAGTAAAATGAACAGTAAATTTACTAACCACTATGATATCATTGATCCACTGAATTTGGAAATGTTTTTGGGATAGACTATAAAATCTCGATATATAGGGAACTGTTTCTCAAGGTTCCTCAAGGACGAACTTACAGAGTTCTGAAGTTGAGGGAACGTCCTTGTTTTTAATAATAATATTGTTCGAAAAATTAAAAATAAAGAATGAAAATCAATTGAGACTAAATGGCTTGATGGTATATTCGTGAATAATACCCTAAAATAAAATGAAACAATGTCTCTAAAATTGGAAATCATTTTGTGATCTTTAACATATATTTATTATATTTTTATTGACATTTCGCTGTTACTTAAGAATTTTTGAAACTTTTATGACAAAAATAAACTATTAGTTTTTACTAAAAAGGGTTAAAAATAAAGAAAAAAATATATATATGTGATATATTACAGAGTAAAAAAAAATGTGCTGTAGAACGAAAACAGCTGATGTCAAAACATTACTTACATGACAATCTCAATAACTTTTAGCAAAAAACATTCTTCCGAAATTAATTATATATAAATTAAACAGTTTTAAAAGAATTTCGGTCCCTGAGGTGTAATAATCTAATGCTCGATTTAGTTCAAAAATTCCATAATTATAGCTTGAAAAATTCGCACAAAAAATGTCGCTGGCAGCTAATTTTTACAGGAAATTTTCTAGATGTATTTTTCTTTAATTTCATTCCAATTTTAGAAAGGTGAAGGATGTTACTACTTACCTCTGTTAAAACTAGCCCTTAGCTCCCCTACATATATTGGGGCCATGTTGGCCGTGCGGACTAGAGCGTAGGGCTTTGGTCGCATGGTCTCACCATGGTTTGCGGGTTCGAATTCCGTCCGGGAGTGAGTTTTATTTCATTGATAGAACTCCCTCTCGGGGCCATGGATGTCGTAAATAATTAGATAACATAGTGACATGGCTAATATGCATCTTCCATAAGAGGGGAAAAAAATAGAAAACAAATTAATAAACATTTAAAGAGAAATTATAATTTAAAATTGTGAACGGATATTTTTGTGTTTCCCTCCCTGTGTTTTCCCTATTTTCTTTACCAAAACGTTTTGATTTGTGTCACACTTAAGTAAAATGTTTTTACTGAAATTTATCAGGTAGTCCAGTAGAAGGTGTTCATGGATTTGGAGGATGGAGGTGTCCCTCGAGTAGCTACCAACCAATCTAAGGCATTTGTTTTGGGCCGCTTAAAGAGTTCTCGAGTTGGTATTGCTTGCAAGATCGGCCCACACTGGGCATGCATACATTATCACAACAGAAGCTTGTATATGAGGAGTCTATTGGTTAGATTAAGGGCTGCCTTTCTGGGGAGTAACGGGAATAAGAACACAAGTCTGCTCACAGTATTTGCTTTTTGTCTGTAAATCAATAGGTTTTTTCGTTAGAGGGATTCACATAGAAAGTTTTTCGTGTCAACACATTCATTCTACGGGAGTAATCATGTTCATAGACACCCAGACAAACACAGACATTATTTTTCATTTCACAGGAGATCGAAAAAAAATCTTAATTATAGATTATAAAACTTCACTTATACTTCGTAAACAGTTCCAAAATAATACCGACTATTTAATCCCAGCAACTTCACTTTTAACTCAATTTTTTTTTTCTTATTCTAAATAATTATTTCGATCTCTTTACATATATTAGGGTAATTCCACACCAACTCAACGACGTTACACCCACCGATTTTTTAATGAAAAACTAATATCATTTTTGGATTCCTCATCCAAAAATAAGCTTAAATACAAATTTTCAGCCTTTTTCGATCGATCTTTTTTTCTACAGAAGGAAAACATTTTTTTGTCTTTTTTCGAGTTTTTCATAATACGATATTTTATTTTTTGATTTTAACTATCAATATCGGCTGAAAAAATATGTTTTACAGATGATTTCAATTGGAAATTTTCTGTAAATTTCGACAATTTTATCGAAAATATAAATAAAATTGACCTTTTTACTAAAAATGGCAATTTATTATTTTTTTCATGATTTTTTTTCGACATGCTAGTACACCTAAAATTACTTTAATTGCTATTATACAGTTCATAAAAATGTTTTTCCCAGAACGAAAAATTTTTTTTATGAAATTTCAACTCCCGAACAACAATTTCTATGTGTTACGGATGAAAAATAGGTGTACTAGCATGTCGAAAAAAAATCATGAAAAAAATGTGAAAAAAAATGATAAATTGTCATTTTCAGTGAAAAGGTAAATTTTTTTATATTTTCGATAAAATTTTCGAAATCTACAGAAAATTTCCGATTGAAATCATCTGTAAAACATATTTTTTCAGCCGATATTGATAGTTAAAATCAAAAAATAAAAAATCGTATTGTGAAAAACTCGAAAAAAGACAACAAAATGTTTTCCTTCTGTAGAAAAAAAGATCGATCGAAAAAGGCTGAAAATTTGTATTTAAGCTTATTTTTGGATGAGGAATCCAAAAATGACATTAGTTTTTCATAAAAAAATCGGTGGGTGTAACGTCATGCTGAGTTGGTGTGGAATTACCCATTAGAGATCTCTTTATATATATTAGAGATCTCTTTTCTCTCTCACTTTCTAACAATTAACTAGTGAAGAAGTTAAAGCATTGAAAGATAAATATATATATATTTTTTTAGAAAAGTTTTTTTCTTGTTTAGGCCAACTTATTATTCAGTGTACATTTATATTTACAATTATTATATTATTATTATATTTTATAGATGATAGTTGTAGCTTTTAATGTTAACAAATAGAAGAAGTACAGTAGGCCATTTGATAGAAAGAACACAGCCAAATGACATAGAAAATAGTCGTTAAACACTTAACTAAAAGTAAATATATGTTTAACATATAACATGATGGACATGTACTTATGACAAATACATACATAAAACAAAACATATACATAAATATATTATCTAGACATTGTGGGTTCGATTCCCCAAATACAGGTCATTTAGTTTATTATCTGTCCGCAATTGGAAGACGCTTTATGAGTAAAGTGGAGGGGACATTTCTGGTATTTTATTAGCCTAAAACAATACTGAACTACTGTTTACAAGTTAATATTTACTAAAAAAACAGTTTTTTTTGGCTAGGTAATGTTATTCTCATTTGCAAGGTTGGCGAGGTAGGAAGGTAGGGTGGGGAATGTCCAGACGCGCCTTCCAATTAGACAGACAGTAAAATAAACTGTTTATTAGAATAGGGCAGTTGGCACGAGTAGTTTTTTAAATAAATTATATTTTTAAGCAATTTTTTTTAGCACTTTAGATTTGCATTAGTTTTACAGAAGCGAAAAAAGGAAGAAATGTTGATCATGCTTAATAAAGTCGACAGTATCTTTTCACTATTAGGTCTCGAGGCCATTGCCGCCTCAGTCTCCGAACATGAACATTAGGAAGGGTTCTTGTGGCAAGACTGCGGACTAAAGGATTAGGGTGAAAGGAAAGGGTAGAATGATATTTTCTGTAGCGGGATTTAATTACATCCCTTACAAAGAGAATCTGCAGGTCATTGTGAAGGATAGCATTAGAGACGCAGAATGGAGCGTTTGTGATTTTATGAAGGATACGGGATTGTAGGGTTTATATTCGAAGGTTTAGTTGAGCCCCGAAGTTCAGCTCCTCATATTGGCTTCAGTAATTGGTTGTAAATGAGTCTTTTATACTTAATGTAAGTTTCGATCTGTTGTCTAAATGTCGTAATAAGAGTTTGTCTAGTATGAGGATTCCATGTCAGGCGTCTGTAAATAAATAGCCCAAGGTAGCGGATCTAGGGTAAAGTGACAGGAGAAGTGTTGCACGACGCAGGTTGAAGGGGCTGTGTGTACTTGGTAGGGGTGATGTGGGCTTAAACTACGAAGTAATATCTCCTACTACCAGAGCTCTCTTTCGTCGTTCTGGTGGACATGAGAATCTACAGAGGGAGTAACTAAATTTTCCCTATTTAGGTTTTGTTACCTAGAAAAGGGGTCTTTAACGAGTAGCTGACATTTCACAGGCTCGAGACCATCACTTATTGTCCCATCCGAAGGACGGCGTGCTCAAAACCTAAGGGCCTATACTTGTGAGCTCAGAAGGCAAGCAAGCTACCTCTGAGTAGAGGTGCCATCAAAGACGCGATACAGACATTAAACTTTGATAAACTCCCCAGCATTCCCAATAACTCTTTTTTTCAACCCTATAGAACTGATGCAGATTAAGTGATTCATTTTATTAAATGAAAAATATAAGAAATTGTAAACATTTAGAAAAAAAATATATATATAATTCATAAATTATGCTCAACACTGAAATAGATCGGTAACCAAAAAACAGTATGATTACCGACTAGTTCTTAATTTGTGTGGAGAACATGGACTTATCCACCTCTCAATCAGAAAAAAAATAAAAGACAATTTCTCAAGTAGTCAAAGTTCAACGCTAATCATTATCATATAATTCAGAAACTCTCACAATTTCTCTTATTTCATTATTATTTTTTACATAATTATACAAGGTTTTTACATATTATTTTTGTCTGAAATAATTATTTTATTCAGACAGACAGATGATTTTATAAACAAACCCAGCGCGGTATTACTTTTCGTTACCACCAACCATAAGTAACTGTATTGAAACGCAATCTCTCAATCATTCAGGAATGACCAAAAACTACTTTAAAATTATTATTATAAGACAATTGATAAGCAATCGAGGTTAGGTTTGTTAGGTTTTATGACTCATGCTCGGGCTTTAACTACTCATATCGCCTACTACCAGAGCGCTCTTTCGTCACTCTGGTGGACATGAGCCCGACTCTACTATAGGGGTCGTAAATTTTGCCTACCCTAAATTTTTATTCACCTAGGGCAGGGGTCTTTGAGTACCTGACATCGTACAGGCTCGGGACCATTGCTTAACGTCCCATCCGAAGGACGGCGTGTTTGAGTTTATTTTACCTCCCAGATAAAATAAACTAAGGGCCTCGATCGGGTTTCGAACCCACGTTCTTGAGCTCGAGAAATTTTATTCCGCCAAAATGAAGACCAGATTCCTTTTACTCATACCAAAAAACTCTTATATCTTGATTTTTGGCGGAATCGGGATCAAAAAACTTCTGGACCGAAAATTGGGACGACATTTGTTCTAGTCAAGTCACAAGTCTACTAAACCGATTTTAATGAATGATACGTCGTTTGAAAGAACTCGTCGAGAGCATTCCATCGACATAGAAAACATAATATTTGATCAATGCTTTCTACTCCAAAAATAAGGTTGAAGATGAACATAAATTTTTACTTTCTTTGTCAAGTTTTTTAAAGTAAGCACAGTTCAATCTAGACATCGTTGGAAAGAGGAAGAAAAAAAATTTCCCGACCATGTTCTTTTGGAAAAACATTGTTTTGTCAAATTTTTTAAATAATTTCACTGCTCAAATCAACGCACAAGTATTTTGTTTGAAATTTGGGTAAAAAACAAAAAAAATGACGTAGTGAAATCCTCATTCGGTAAAATGCACGCCGAAAAAAAAACAACGAAAGATGGCCTAAATGAAACTTTCAAAAATTTTTTGCGACAAAACCAAGGCCCATTGGAATGAACGGTGAGATAGGTGTCTGCTTATTTTTGACCTGAAACATGCAAAAAAAGTTTGATCCAAATCCGTGACCCCGACATCGTATCCTCTCCTTGTTAGTTCTCAACACTGAATATAATATTCCAGTATTGATGTAGAAAAAATTAAGACAGATGAAACAGCAGATATTATTAACTCGTTATATTTATTTATTATACTTATATAGATGCATGAAAGCATTTTCGAATTTTTGTAACATATGAGGTTGCGTTTCAACACTATCGATATAATAAGCATTATTGTCAAGAAATTTTATAGAAAAAAAAATATGTCTCTTTTGTAGTATAGAATAATTTTGTTTTAGCAATTCCATGCAAGCCTTGGTAAAATTTCTGTCTCTGCGATGGAAAGGCGAGACTGTCAATCCTCAACCCTACCTGCCATACCAAGCCAGGTAACCATGAATTATTTTACCTGAAAAATTTAACATTTTTCTTTTT
This sequence comes from Aradus depressus, assembly GCA_963662175.1. NCBI lineage: Eukaryota > Metazoa > Arthropoda > Insecta > Hemiptera > Aradidae > Aradus > Aradus depressus. The sequence continues at coordinate 14,021,945 of OY759226.1, read as the reverse complement.
TTTACAGAAAATTTTCATTTGGAATTGTCATACCCGTCCCTATTTTGTACCTACTACAACAGCACATGAGTTCACTCACACTGTGGTTATCCGTGTCAGGTTATCTTACTCGATCAGATCAGGAGGATAAACTTCTAGGTTATATTCAAGTACGGTTATTGAAATGTAGCGAAGAATAAATAATATTAAATTAATACATATTATAAATAAAATCCACAGGAAGAAGCAGAGAGGGACAAACACGAAACGGAGGCATGGAGCGTTACGAGCGAGAAACTCTCTCTTGCAGAAGGCTCTTGCGCAGTAAGCCAGCAAAGATTGCTACAGGAGGCATGTTACTCGATTATGTTTTCATTATGTTGTCCATTACATATCATCCTAACCACCGCCTGCAGGGGAGGTAACCTCCAGTTGAGGTTATCAGCTTATATTACTGCATCCCACACTAATCACTCCCTATCAACCTGACACAGGAGCGAGATGATCTCACTTTATGATTATCCGTTTTAGGTTATGTTAGCCGCGACCTCCATCATCACAGCACCGGAGGGAGGTAACTTTAAGGTTATGAATGTCCAATCTCATGCAATTATGGAATTCTACGCCCAAGTTATTATTATTATTAAAATATATTAAATTAATATATAAATATAATATATATTATACCTATGTACATAACAATCTAAGTCAATATTTGTTTGATTTTGTAAAATGATATGTCACACAGCAGTAGTTTTCTGTTTAGTTCCGAAGCTTCCCAAAGATTCTTCAGACACATCATCTTCATCTTCTTCTTCTTCGTTTATTGATGAATGCCTTTTTCTGGCACCCCCTCTGTAAAATTTAGATTTAAATTATTCTTCAGCAATTAAACATAATTAGTTATTGTGACTCATGCCCGGGCATTAACTGAGGCCAGATCGCCTACTACTCTGGCGGACAAAGTTCTAAATTTTGCCTACCAGAGTTTTTGAAGAGGGTTTTCCTTATTTGTGTAAGGGTGTGTCCCTACTTCTTTCTTATGGATTTTAACATTTTTTATCGATGATAGTACCCCGGATAAACCGCAATGTTTTCCCCCAGGAGCTGTCCAGGCGAGAGAAGATGACCCTGACCAGACTTGCCATCGGTCATACAAGACTCACTCATGGCCACCTCCTGGTTAAAGAAGAACAACCCCGATGCCGATTCTGTGGATATGCTTTAACAGTGCGGCATCTAATAGAGGACTGCGATGCGCTGACAAACCAACGAGAAGCTGCAGATATACCTGCGAACCTCTTTGAGATTTTCCAAGAGAACTCTCCGCACTTCAGAAATCTTCTACGATTCTTGAGAGACTTAAAAATGTCTAATGAATTCTGAAATGTGTTGACCCAAGCTTATGTTGCTCGCTCCACCTTGGTGGTAGGTAGCGGCTTGTGATGATAGTGAGACGAGATGAGCTGGGCTGGCCTCTCTCTGATTGGAGGCTCTGGGCCTGCCCACTTCACTCAGTGTCTCCTGAGTCAGAAACGCTAATGGCCATAGTAGCCGATGCATTTAAAAAAAAAAACGCAATACGGTTAATTCTCCCATGGAAAATTGAAAGTAGAGTGTCCACAGTATACAACAGTGCTTACTTGTTGAGAAAACTTCAGAGGACGTGAAGATTTTCACATGACTTGGACTTGCTGTCAGAAAGACATATCCTCTGAAGGAGCTCCTTGGCCATATTTAGTGAGAGGCTGGTTCTGGAGGAGTTGAGGCGTCGGGACCGCTTCTTTTGTCGGGTCTCTCTCAGTCGGATCTGTTTTAGAATACCTAAGTAAAACAAAAAAAAAATCGGCGAATCATCAATATTCAGAACTAATAAATTAAGTTATCACGATCCCTCCAAACCAAAAGATCGTAAAAAATGTTGTGTGGATAGATTATTCATTACATTGACAATTATATAATTTTTGAATTAATCATTTTTGCTCCTAATTCCCCCTTTCTTCTAGGCCGATTTGGCTAAAAATCAATAAGTGTCGTCCTTATGGGGTTCTGAATAAACATATAAAATTTCGTGTTGATACATTCATTCTATCGGGAGGTATGTTGCAACCCAGTAACAGCTGTATATTCATTATAAAAAAATATATATATTGTGATGTATAAAAAAAAAAAAAGTACACACATTAAAATGATTAAATTATTAATATTAGAAAGACACACATACATAGAAAACTAACACAAGCATACACGCGACTATCACAACTATACCCACTACTGAACAGACGTACACCACTCAGACACAAATGCTGCACACTCTACACAGCCTTGTTACGACCACTCATCACCTATGCATCACCCATTTGGCAAGGTGCAAGCAAAACTCATCTAGACAAACTTCGAAGGTTTGAAAACAAGGTCCTTCATTTGGCAGTGGGCGCCCCTTGGTTCGTCCGGAATCAGCAGATCCGAAGGGAAGTGGACATGCCGGACATCGAGGCATTTATCGCCAACGTGACCCGGGTCTATCATGAAAACCTGGCCCTGGTGCCTGGAGCCCAGTTCTACAAGTTGGGAGAACCAACACCAGATAGGAGGCTCAAACCTCGTCCTGGTGCCTGGAGCCCAGTTCTACAAGTTGGGAGAACCAACACCAGATAGGAGGCTCAAACCTCGTCTCTACCAACATTTTGTTGACTATCCATGAACTTTTTATTTTATCTATTGTTTTAATTTAAATTTTACCTTTTAATGTTTTCAATTTTGTGTATAGCACCAACTTGTGCTGATCCAATAAAATGTTTTTTTTTTGTTTTTTTTTAATATTAAAAAAATAATTATATTTATTTTTCTATGAAAAGCAAATTTCTTTTAAAACAAATGAGTAAAAAAAACGCGGCCATCAGCTGTTTTTAGTGTGTGTAGAGACTAGTCGAGGCCTGGGTTCAACGGAGACGGTCTGAGTGTGTGGAGAGTGGTGTTTAGGCTTAAAATATGATGAACTAAATAGAAGTGAATTGACAGTGAAATTGATTCGGAAAGAAGGTACTGTTGTTTGTTTATATGTATAGGATATATGCCCAGAAAGATATAACTTAAAATTAAAAAATGGCCAAAATATAAAACAAAAAAAAGATTGAATTAGTGTTAAGAATTTAGTTTTTAAGATTTTTCTTTTGTTTCAATGTTTAGTTTTTTTTTAATTTTATAATGTAGATTTAAGAAAATAAACCCAATATTTGTTCTCGTAAATTCTATTCTATTCATTTTTCCCTGTTGGCCCAGTTTGAAAACCTTTGGATTAGATTTAATATTTCTGCAAAATTTAGAAGGCAAGATGAAAAGTTTGTTAATTGAAATTAAAAAAAAAAAACGTTCACGTCCTTAAAAATTGCACGTCTTGAACTTTTGATATTTTTGTAGGGCCCTTTTCAGAAACTACTGTAGAAATCAGAATTAAAGAGAAGACCAGTTATAAAATTTCCACAGGAAATGTGGTAATTTATTGTTTATTTCATTATTATTAATTCAATTATATTAATTATTATTTTTTTAAATCATTATTTATTTATCATTTATTTAAGATTAACACTTAAACCTCTTTTTTTTTACCGCAATATATAGAAGCATTTTCGGACCTACGTTTATGTTAACACTTTTTCTCATTTTCGAGACACTAAACCATTTCCAGAATTATGGTAATTTCTACTGAAACACCCTGTACATAAAACTAAGTACAGTTGACTCGCGATAGTCCGACACTACGGGACCGCGGGGTTGTCGGATTACCAAAAATGTCGGATTACCAAAGGTTGGCTCTATTTAATTGAATTTGCAGAGTATAAGTTTGGAAAATTGATTTAAAAAAATCTGTGATGGTCTTCTGTTTCTTTTTACGCATACAATCAGTCATAGCCTTTTCTTGAATGTCTTTCAAAATCAACACATTGTTCACGTCAAGCTCACGTTCCTCGCACCAGAATATTAAAGTGTTAGCAGCCGACATAGCTTCATCACAAGTGACTGTATATTTCGTCTCCACGGCCTCCTCGATTATGTCGTCTTGTGTATCAGATGTTACTTCTTGCACTACCTCTTCATCCGTTAAGTCAGCGCCCAGGTTGTCGTCTAAGACCCATCTTCTTAATTCTTCCGATGATTCTTGTGGAATAATTATATCATCGCAAAGTGTCAGTGTATCCTCCAATGTTTTATGCTTACGTTTATTGCTTCCACTTGTACTTGCCATCACACTTAATAATAAAAAACGTAGGGTTATCTGTAATAATATCACAAATAGAGCAACTGCACACTCACGTTATTGCTACTGAACACAGCGAGGAACTAACGGCGATACGTAAGATACGACGATCCTGTGAATCACAATACAAACTAGACAGATGACTCATACGGCGCGGCGTCGGACTGTAATGTGTCGGACTATCGCGAGTCAACTGTATTGTACTTTGCTATGTTGACTCACCTACAAGAAGTTCGTCCACATTGTGTTGAATCCCACTTGAAGTTTCTATGTATTTACAGTCTCTGGAGGCCGCCATCGCCTTTCCCTCTGTAATCGATAATCATAATTTAGAGATTTTTTAAAAACAATTTTATTGATCTACAATCTGTACAATATACATACAATAGGTAGATGGGACTACATCAGAGTTGGGCGTAATCAATTACATTTTGTAATTGATTATCATTACGATTACTTGATAATTAGGTTACCATGTAATCATGACTACAAGTAAGCTTTTCTGCCAATTAGTAAGTAATTAGATTACCAGGTAATCACGATTAACAAGTAATCGGTTGTGCAGATTACTAGTAATCCCGATTACTTGTAATGAATAACAAAAAATTTCGAAACTGTTGAGAAAGCCTTATAGCATTAGATAAAAAAGCTATTAAATTAAATTAAAATCAAATAAATATAATAATAACATTTATTTGGACCAGCAAAACAAGGTGCTATACACAAATATATAAAATAGAGGATTTAAAATAGAAAGTCCTGGTACAGTCTTTGTTTGAGTCGCCTCCCAGGAGTAGACGCTCCTAAACTGTAATGTACAGCCCCGGAACAATACACAAGGGCTTCGTGGTGATTCTTCACTAGTTTCTCGATGTGAGCTGCAAAAAGAGGAACACCCAATTCTTCGTGGATTTTGTGATTCCTCACAAACCAGGGTGCGTTTGTTGCTATTCGGAGTACTTTATTCTGAAATGTTTGTAGTCGTTTAATGTTAGTGCTGCTGGTACCGATCCAGACTGGACAGGCGTATGTTAGAAGTGGAAGTAGGAGTGTCTTGTATAAGAGAATAGTACACGTATGTTTAAGTGGCGTGTTTCTGTTTATGAGAGGGTAGAGGGTGTTAAGTCGTGAATATGCTAGCTGTAGTTTTCTGTTAATGTGTAGTTTCCATGTGAGTCGTGTATCTAAAAGTACTCCAAGATAGCGCACACCCTGGTCCTTAGAATTCCAGAGAATGGGGAGGTCATCAATTTGCAGCTGACGTTGTTCTTCTATGGAGAATCTGCGGAGAGTGAATATTTTAGCTTCAGTCTTCCCTATGTTCAGTGTTAGTCTCCATTTTGAGAACCAGAGAGAAACTTCTGTCAGGGCTTCCTGGAGCTGTTCAATGGCGACGGAGAGGACACTATGCTGACAGGCGATCATTGTGTCATCGGCATAGGTGGCTAATGTTGCCGTGGGAGTTCCGGGGATGTCGTGGGTGTACAAAATCAAATATAAAAAGTTATTAGTAAATAAAAGTTATGAATGAGGATTACATATGATATTATCTCTACACAATACATCCGAAATAAATTAAATATGTATAAAGGTGTAAATTTTAAATTCTTTTAATACACTTTTACACATTTTCATGAAAGTAGAGTTCGGTTCTCCAAATAGCATGTTTCATTTTTCATGAATGTAATGTCTGCTATGAGAATTAATTAAGATAACTGTGAACAAGTAACCGCTTGAAGAATACTATAATCAGTAACCGCTTGACGATTTCGATTATAAGTAATTGTGATCGTCCTTACCTATCGGACGATTACGACTACATAGTCGTAATAACATTGCACCAACTTATTACGATTACGTAATCAGTAATTGCGGAATGGTTGTCGAAAACGGTTAGTTATCTTTAATCGTTAATCGATTATAATATGCCCAACTCTGGACTATGTACAATAACAATCTAGAATACATCAGATAGGAGAAGCCAGCCAGTGCTGACACTTCATAAGAATGTTCATTTCAAAGCAGGTATGCTTCACATATAACTATGTGAGGATAGACGTTATGTGAGAGAATTAGGATGGTTGCTGATGTTCGTATGGAATTTCTCTGGACTAAATCTTGAACGTAAGGTTGAGATTTTTATAAGGAGCGTTTGCGATGCGTCTGAGAACTTTGGGTTGAAAGAATTGGATTCTATTGATGTTAAAATTTTTAGCGGAGCCCCTCAAGTCCGTTTGTCCAAATGGGTTAATTGTTTTATAAATAGTTATTTTGTTTTATATTGATAATTTAGATTTGGGTCCAGTCACCAGATCTAGCGGTACACTAGTTTAGCGGTACACCAGTTCTAGCGGGACACTAGTTTAGCGGTACACCAGTTCTAGTGGTACACTAGATCTAGCGGTACACCAGTTCTAGTGGTGCACCAGTTCTAGTGGTACACCAGTACACTAGAACCATTTGCCGGACCACCACAACCACCAGATTTTGGAACCCCTACCCTCTAGAGTTCTTCTCTTCTACATACCACTGTTGGATATGACCCGAGCTCTTGCCAGATCCACCTTGTTACCAACCAGGATGACTGTCTTCTCCTGGGTATAGCTCTCCCGCCACAGATAGTTGAGGATGTCTTCAGCCACTTTGAATGTGGCCCGGTCAACCACGGAGTAGACTACAACTGCGGCATGAGGGTCATACGTCGACAGAGAGTTCTCCACCTAGAAACACAACCCATCATACAATTAGAGATACTATTATCATAGTAACGATATAACAATAACTGAAACCTATATATAAATTCAGAAATATCATTATGATGATAATAACAAGGGCGAAATTTACAAGTTGTTATCGTTATAATCGTTAAGAAATTTGATATAGAAATTTGAGAGCTCGGGATAAATGTAGGGCGACTTCAGTCATTCTAAGGCAATAATTGCATTATAAATAAATAAAAACAGTTATTTTTTGAACGACTTGACGTCACAATGGGACTCCCTCTCCACACCTCCGTAACTACTCTATAAAGCTTGTTTGGAACCAACTTACCGACATCTCGGAACTCGGGTGGTCGATGAGGATCATCTCAGACTCTTCTCCATCTAAAAGTATGGACACTGTTCTTTCCCCAAATTCATCATCTACAAAAAGTTAATAATTTTTTTTTTAAATATTCAAAACAATGCAGTATTATTATAATAAATTCATTTTTATAAACATACGTACCACGTGGAAAATTCATTTTTGTTCGTGTAAAACTGAATTTTTCACGATTTACATTCAATCTTTTGTAAATTTAGAAGCTTTTGATATGAGGGCCCTCGAAAACACTCGGCATGTGAAGGTTTGCCCTTTATTAAAAGAAAATAATTATTGAAAAAAAAAATGAATTAAACAATTTTATATGTATTATTGTGTTTGAAAGAATTCGAATACAAAAACTAGTTGAAATACAGAGTAAAAATACTCAGGGATTGAGTTTAAATAGTCTAAAACCTTTGAAGTATCAATTGCTGAGGGGGGCCCGGTCAACCAATGCTTAATGGCTGACCTGCTTAATCAGCCACTGGCTCCTTAGTATAACGTAGAGCATATGTGGGCAACAACCGGCCCGCTGTAAGATTTGGTCCGGCCCGCGAGACATTTTGAAAAAACTAATTTAAAAAAAAAATACTATTACACTACTTACTCACACTCACTTCAAATTATTGGAGCGATTTCTACAAAAAATACCTCGAAGAATACTATTTTCCGCAGCTTAGAAAATTCGCAAGAAGATTGATTTGTGCGTTTGGCAGTACTTATAAATGCGAACAGTTCTTTTCAATGATGAAAGTTAATAAATCAAAACATCGTACAAGGCTCACTGAAGATAATTTGGAAAATTCTTTACGTCTTTGTATCAGTGGAATTAATCCAAACATCAATGGATTAGTTTCCCAAATTCAAGCTCAAGTGTCTCATTGATTTCGGTGTCGCTACTTAACTTTCGTAGTTTGTAATAATTCCAAATTTCACGATTTAATCATAATATTGTACCTATTTTTTTTCATTTCATTTTGTTATTTTAATAAATTGTATTATAATAACATTGTCTTATTATTTCATGTCTGATATCTATCGCTAAAAATTATGAACACTACTTTAAAGTCCGACGTTATTTTATTTTGAACCATCTACGCGGCCCGCGAACGTATTTACACACTAAAGTTTGGCCCGCAACATGTCAAAGGTTGCCCATACATGACGTAGAGCTACGTCTACTGTCCCTCGCTGAATAATTTAACGTAGAACGCATGTGATAATGTCACGAAATAGTAACAGTTGACATAGTTCTACATAGGAATCTATCGATACAAATAAACACAAGTAAAGTATCGATACTTTTGGCAGATACAAATACTGTTGATATCGATACCGTTCTTTCGATACTTATATCGATTCAAAAATTTCGTTTCAAATTTCAACAATTAAAAAAAAAATTATATAAATTTTTCCATTCATCAAAATCATTCAACGTTTAATTTATTGCAATTTTCTTTTATTTGTTGTTACAATAAAATATTGAACTCAAATTACGGTCCACGAACACATGATATATATCGATGGTAATAACCTCGCAGTCTGCGTGATGCGTCTTTATTTCTTACCTTATTTACATTAAATGGTTTATCGTTTATAAAAATATAAGTTTGTTTTCATTTTGAACAGAACCGTAAACGTGATTACGATTTCAGCATTTTATTTTATTTTTACATTCCATTTTGTCAATTACAAATGTCTCGTCCTATGGCGAAAGTGTGGATTTATTACACTAAGAACGATTCGATCAGTATTTAAAGAAGTGAAATATTGTGGGAATATGAAGAGTCTCCAGTAGTTTTATATCCTTAGTAAAAATAAATTGTATGTTTATTTTCTAAGGCTTTTTATTATTTTCAGTACGTTTTTAATAATATAATTTTATCTTATTCGATTTGATTAATTAAAAAAGTACTCGATTTAATCGATACTATTTTTATTAATATCTATATAGATTTATACATTTTTTAAAATTTATTATAACGAACTACTAGATTCAATCGATACAAATAGATATCGATACTTTCTATTCGCTACTCGTTAGTAAAAGTATCGTAACTTTGTTGTATCGACTGAACCCTAGTTCTACACTGTTGAGGCTCCAGAGAAGTACGAGTATGACTCACCTAAGGAAGCATCATAGGTGTTCATATACTCTGAGGTCATGAACTGAGAGACGAGTGCTGTCTTTCCGACACCAGCATCCCCGAAGAGGACAACTCGGTATTTGGCAATGTCCATTGTCTCAGTGCTCATATTGGTCGTCTGAGAGCAGCAGCTGCCCTGCCATGGTGACAGAGGACTCACCCTGAAACAAAATCAGTATACCTTTAATAAAATCTTTAGATACATTTCAAGATATACAAAATCTTTAGATACCATTTCAAGATATATATGTAAAGAGATGAATGAAAGGGATAAATTTATCAATTAAGTTTTTGCTTTAACACCAAATCTATAGTTGACTTACATATAACAGTGATAGTGCCCTAGGTGAGTCAAAATTGAGGACCCCCACAGTAGAGTCGGGCTCATATCCACCAGAGTGACGAACGAGAGCTCTGGTAGTAGGCGATATGACCTCGTAGTTAAAGCCCGGGCATGAGTCATAAAACCTAACCTATCCTACTATTAGGATTCACAGGTCTTTGAGTAAGATACTATTCTAAGGTACAAAAAGGTGACCCACCGACCACTTTTTGACATAGTAATTTTGAAAAGTCAACGAAAATTGTTCGAATTCATATACTAAAAGACACAATTTTCAGTAAACCTTTGGATTGAGATATATACTGTCTAAATGTTATAACGTTACATATCCCTTTGTTGATCTCCATATTTCTATTCGATCTGCCCACAAAAGCCTTTCGTAATCGAGATTTGAATACTCAAATATTATATCTCCATTATCTGAAATTCTATATTGTACCTCCACCTACCAATTTTTCTTCAATTTTCTTTCAAACGTAGAGAGCAGATTTACATAAATATAAGTCAGCAGGTAGATTTCAATATTTCATTTCGCTCCTTCATGTTTATTACTATTATTATAGAGGACAATAAAGATATATACATATCTTTATTGTCCATATATATATACCCTAAATTTTTATTCACCTAGGACAGGGGTCTTTAACGAGTACCTGACATCGTACAGGCTCGGGACCATCGCTTAACGTCCCATCCGAAGGACGGCGTGCTTAAGTTTATTTTACCTCCCAGATAAAATAAACTAAGGGCCTCGGTCGGGTTACGAACCCACGACCTTGAGTTCAGAAGTCAAGCACGCATACCACTGAGCTACCGGCGCCCTCTATTTTTATGGTGTTTTACCTATTTATTTACGACATCCATGGCCCCTGGAGAGAGTTATATCTACGAAATAAAACTCAATCCCGGATTCGAACCCCCAAACCATGGTAACACCATGCGACCAAAGCTCTACGCTCTAGCCCGCACGGCCACCGTGACTCCCCATTATTAAATTAATTAGTGAATAAATATATTTTTATGAGGGCGCAGGTAGCTCATTGGTATGCGTGCTTGCCTTCTGAGCTCAAGAACGTGGGTTCGTAACCCGACCGAGGCCCTTAGTTTATTTTATCTGGGAGGTAAAATAAACTTAAGCACGCCGTTTTTCGGATGGGACATTAAGCGATGGTCCCGAGCCGTCAGGTATTCGTTAAAGACCCATGCCCTAGGTGAATAAAAATTTAGGGTAAGCACACCCCACAGCAGAGTGACGAAAGAGCACTCTGGTAGTAGGCGACAGGATCTCGTAGTTAAAGCCCGGGCATGAGTCATAATAACTATTCTTTTTGGTTTCATGTACGATGTTGTTTAGATATTTACACATCCATGGCCCCGGGAGGGAGTTCTATCTAAGAAATAAAACTCACTCCCGGATGGGATTCGAACCCGCAAACCATGGTCTCCGAGTGAATAAATATAAAAAGACTATTCATTAAATTCGCTTCTATTAAAAATGAAAGAAGGACAATAGACGTGCGAAACTATTCTTTGTGGAATTAGACAATATTTAATTTTAAACAAGTTCTTCCCTTTTATTTATTTTTCTTCCGTAGCGATACGAAGCATAGGGGAAGATATGTAATTCGGTCAAAAATTCGATACAGAGTTTTCAACGGAATCTAATGATTTCCAAATGTGAAAAAAAAAGTCTGTTGGTGCGTTCGTGTCTGTGAACAAGACAGAATGAATACATCGCCACGAAATTATATATGTGAATCCAGAACCCTCTAAGAATTAATTTTTATTTTATTTTTTTGATTACGAAAGTAGCCATGGCAACGCATGGCGGGTTTAGCTAGTATACATATATACATTAATGAGGGCGCCGGTAGCTCAGTGGTATGCGTGCTTGCCTTCTGAGCTCAAGGTTGTGGGTTCAAAACCCGGCCGAGGCCCTTAGTTTATTTTATCTGGGAGGTAAAATAAACTTAAGCACGCCGTCCTTCGGATGGGAAGTTAAGCGATGGTCCCGAGCCTGTACGATGTCAGGTACTCGTTAAAGACCCCTGCCCTAGGTGAATAAAAATCTAGGGTAGGCAAAATTTAGGACTCCCACAGTAGAGTCGGGCTCATGTCTACCAGAGTGACGAAAGAGCGCACTGGTAGAAGGCGATATGACCTCGTTGTTAAGGCCCGGGCAAAAGTCATAAAACCTAACCTAACCTATATACATTAATCTCAAAGTTGACAAGGGGAGTGAAAAATAACTTGCTTTATAATGAAAGAAAATTTAAAAATTAATTAGAATTGAGAAATTAAGAAGAAGACAACCCTTAGTGACAACAGCAAAGAACAATGAAACACCCCTTACACCCCTTCAACACTTTATCCCAAGGGGACCCGTTAATGATTCCTAAGACCAGCGTTTTTCAAGGGCCACTCCATCTCAAGTGTGAAGGAGAGGCGGATCTTGAACCTGGAGACACTTGAACTTTGGGTACACTTATGGGGCCCTCACAATCTAGGGATTGTCACAAATCAGACAGTAGTGACACTCCAGAATGGCAAAGTCATGAAACATGACATTATTTCGGTGCAAACCCATATATTATTTAATGTTTCTTTTGGTTGGGACCTTATATTCATAGTGGTATAGAATGAAACAATAGATAATAGGTCCAAGAAATTTTTAATATTCTTTACGTTTCGGCCTCTTATGGGCAATTATCACTTCTGGTTTCTGGTGAGTGTTTTATAAATATAAAGAATGTACATAAAAAACAATTAAAATAATAAGTTTTTTAGATGACAATTTCCAGAATTAAATTGTAAATCAATAGTTTAGATTGCAATTTTTGGAATAGAATGTTATATTAATGTCCGTTTCAGTGATAATGGCCCATAAGAGGCCGAAACGTAAAGAATATTAAAAATTGTTTGGACCTAATTGGCTATTGTTTCATTCCATACCACTATATAAAATATACCACTATATAATACTAAGATACATAAATAGACTTCAACAATAAATAATATTATTATTAATTGTTAAAGTCTATTTATGTATTTTAGTAAAGTATAACATTTATTTTGGTGTATGAATACAGTTTTTGCGATCTGTGTTGATATAGTTGAAAAACTAATTTAAAAAAAAGTTGGTGAATCATCGGCAATGTACTTCCCCAGAACAAATTAAACAATTAACTTTTCGCTCCCCCTTCAAAACCAGTCGACCGTTTGCTCTAATATTCAATAGTTGACCTATATAGGGGCTCCTTAATCCTCACACTAAATTTTGTGTAGATAAATTCATTACATTGGCAGTAATTAGGATTTGTGATTGAGCCATCCCTCTGACCCACTCTCCTTCGGCCGATTTCGCTGAAAATAAATAGGTGTCCTTATAGGGCTTTGAATTTATATATGAAATTTTATGTCAATACATTTATTACTACTGCAGTTATTAGAGTTTTTGTGATTGATTGATTTGATTTGGCTGAAAATTGATAGGCAACATACTTAGCGGGTTCTGGATATACATATAAAATTTCGTATCGATATATTTATTTTATCGAGAGTTATTGTGTTCAAAGACACACAGACAGATATATTTTATTTTTAAATCTTTGGAATTTTGAGTCGACGGTTCAGCGTGTTTCGTGTACTCTACAAAATACTCTACGGACTTCTAAATAGACGATCAAAATTAGACATGACACAAAAACGGAACTGTTATACTTACTTACTTACTTAGAGCATTATGGACATACGGATCACAGATCTACGGTTCAGCAAAAACGAATTGAGGCGTTTCAGTCAAAAACCCTCAGTCTGATAACACAGTGTCCCCCATACATAAATAACAGAACACTTCATAACGATCTTATGATACACACAGTACCCGACACAATACAAACTACTTAGATATATTTTTTTAGAAAATTTTACAAACATACAAACCCAGAAATACGTACTCTTCACAACACTTACCACAAAACCCCTCACGAAGGTTGAAGAGAAGATGGAACCGCGACTTACTGCCACCTTAATTCCTATTCGTTCCTAATATTTTTTATTTTTACATTATTTTCCTTTACTTTTATCATCTCTCTTACCCATCCATCAAAATTGTCTTTCAATTCCTTTTTATTTATTAATTTATTTTTCTTTATTTATTTTTTTTCTGTTCTTCTCTTAATAATTAAGATAAATTTTCTCCCCGAGGACCTACCACTGGGTGGCCTTCCTCTCACATGCCCTCCACGCCAGCATATCAATACCATCATAGATGCTGGTTGTTGCACCCTAGCAACAGTTGCATCTTTATCAATAATAGACGAAAAAAAAAAAAAAAAAAAATTGGAATCAGAAGAACAGAAAACATGGAATTCTGTTGATAACTCTGCATCGAATTTCTCACCGATTACATAACTTCCCCTATACTTTAATTAACTATTAATTACTTATTTTCACAATATGTCCGCCTTTCTCAATTTAGAAGTTGTGTATAGTGTACCGGTTTCGGTTTGGTTACAGTTCGGTACAAAGTTCAACAATACCATTTAAGTTTGCTAGGTTGGAATATTGAAGGCTACCTGAGGCTGTGGACTCTCATCCCGCAAGAGAGATCCCACAGAGGAGGGAACTTCTATGTTAACGGAAATATCTGGGTTTATATAGAGTAATAGGAGGGAAGGTAGGGTAGCTCAGTGGTTATGCATGCTTGTCTTCTGAGCTCAAGAACATGGGTTCGAAACCCGACCTAGGCCCTTAGTTTATTTTATCTGGGAGGTAAAATAAACTTAAGCACGCCGTCCTTCGTTAAGCGATGGTCCCGAGCCTGTACGATGTCAGGTACTCGTTAAAGACCCCTACCCTGGGTGAAAAAAAATTTAGGTTAGGCAAAATTTAGGACTCCCACAGTAGAGTCGGGCTCATGTTCACCAGAGTGACGAAAGAGCGCTCTGGTAGTAGGCGATATGACCTCGTAGTTAAAGCCCGGGCATGAGTCATAAAACCTAACCTAACCTACTATAATATATTATATTCTACTGTAAACCCAGTTCTTTAGTTCATTAATAATGTTTATTATTGTATTTTCTTTATTTTATTGTTGTATTTTCTTTATTTTATTATTGTATTTTCTTCTCGGAAAAATAAGAATTGTTTACACGACCTAACTCACGTCGAATTCTCACCTCTGTTAATGTCACTAGGATAATTTTATTATTCATTCATTTTTTTTATATTAAACTTAATTTAAATTAGTTGTGTTTATTAATTATTCGTTATTAATTTAAATTAAATGTTCTTTACTTTCTGAGCTGTACGAAGTATAAGGGAAGTTATGTAATCGGTCAAAAATTCTATGATGAGTTTTCAACGGAATTTAATGTTTTCCGACCTCCTGATTACAAAACAGAAGAAAAAAAAAAAGTCTATCTGTCTGTGAACAGGATAACTCTCAATAGAATGAATGTATCGATAATTTTATATGTGAATCCAGAAACCTCAAACAACACCTATTGATTTTCAGCCAAATCGAACAAAGAGAAGGGGTGGAGTAGGGGAGACTTAATACAAAAACTATAATAACTGCAGATGTAATTAATGTGTCGACCCAAAATTTAGTATCGAGGATTCAGAAGGCACTATGTAAGTAAAATATTAAGACATAGACAATAATACAAGTTATGTTATGAATGTATCGACTCGAAATTACTATACCTGCTAGTGGTTGAGTTGATACTGGTGTTGGATCGAGATCTTCTATCGATTATCGAATCACCATAGTTGATAACTCCTTTTGCTGTGATTGAGAAATTTCTTAACCGGTACAGTTCATCTGAGTACCTAAGAGAATATATCATGGTTAATTTTTATATTTATAAAAATATCTTTATGAAGTACTACACACAAATCATTTTTCAAAATAAAATGTATTATCATATATATAAAGCTGAAAATGTCTGTGCGTTGTACCGCTATAACTCACGAACGGCTTCATGGATTTGATTAATTTTTTTTTATATTTGTTCGTCATCGTCTGTGGAAGGTTATAGGCGTATTAGTACCTCAATATCTGGTCCATCCAAGCATCCACCCACGCAATCTTTGTAACTCAAAAACCATTGCAACGATTAATGAGAAATATTTTTGAATAAATTAGTTTTAGCTCCAAAGCTAGCGTTACTACAGTTGAAGGACTATAAGCCTTATTCCGTATGAATAATTGAAAATTATAACATCATGAATGTACTGTCGAGGAACTGAATAGCCTTATAGGAGATATTGGGAGAAAAGTCAAAGTTCCCCGGGCAACGCCGGATATTACTGCTAGTACAAAATAAAAAAAAACAGCAATGGTGAACGAAAGTATTTGTGGTTCTGATGAATGTATCATCACGAGATGATATAACGACGACACGTATTGATTTTCAGCCAAATCGACTAAAGGGATTAGGAGGAGGCTTAACACAAGATAATAGTAACTACCGATAGAATGAATCTATCGACACAAAATATAATATGTGACTTCAAAACCTCTTAAAGACTACATTTATTAATTTTCAGCGGAATCGACAGAAAGAAACAAGGGGACCAGAGGGGGGCTAAATTCAAAAATAACTGCCGATGTAATGAATTTATCGATACAAAACTAAGTATGAGGAATAAGGAGCCCCAAGGTCGACTGGTTTTATGAAGGGCGAGCGAAAATTTAATAGATTAATTAATTCGTTATGGGAAAGTACATTACCGATGAATCGCTGACGACATTTTTTAGATACTGACGAGAATTCTTCCTGAAACGACTGCTTTTCTTATGTTATAAAAACCAAAAAAATAAACGAGTGAAGAATATAAGCAACATTTAAGAAATATACATATATATCTAGTTCTTCATCTATCTAAATACATTTTCTCAGAAGCGGAAAAAAACTAATAAAAAATCAAATAAAATAATATCAAGAGAAGTCCCAAAAATTTAATAAAAATGTTTCCCTAACCTCTTTGTAAAGTTTTTCATTTATTCTGCTTTTAATATGATTTTTTTTTTCGTTTTAAATAAAATATTTCTTTTGTAAATTGAAAAAAATAAATAAAAGTGAGCTTAGAAATTACTTTATTATAAAGAAATATTCTAATCGTGCGAAAATCCGAGATCGAGTTTTCAATGGATTTAAATGTTTCAACATGTTTCGGTGTATATGCGATTCGAACTTTGTGGGCGCTCTAACGCTAAAACGATTGTAGCAATGAACTTGAAATTTGGAATGATGATGTCAGATGTGCTTATTTAGAACTGATTAGATTTTTACCAAAACCGGACGAATTGAAACCATTTTACTTAGATATACATTTTACAAAATAATGCTTACATTTATGACCTAATTAAAAATCTCTTCTAGAAAAAGTTGTAGAGAAAACTGAAAGAAACATTGTATATGAAATACGATTTTTCGTATTTTTCGCCCCTCATGCGAAAACCATTTTTTTGAAACACATATTTTTAGACGTTTTCTTGATTTACTCGAAAACGGTTGGTCCTATCGAAAAATTTGTTTCTACCAAAAATGTTTGTTAATTAATTTCCAATCCAGTGTGTCCTTAGGTTTGAGATAGGACCAATAAGACGAAAGTTATACAGCCCGAAAGAATGGGAAATAAACCGTAGGAAATAATTCACAATGTTTAAATTGTATCGCTTAGCAAAGAAATATAAAATATATTTGTATTACTGGTAGTGAGGGCGCCGGTAGCTCGGTGGTATATTGCTTGCTTACTGAGCTCAATATCGCGGGTTCGAAACCCGGCACGCCGTTCTTTGTATGACGTCAAGGATGGTCCCGAGCCTTTGCTATGTCAAGTAGTTAAAGACTCCATACCCTAGGTGAATAAACCTTTTGGACTTCCAAAGTAGAGTTGGGCTCATTTCGAAAGAGCACTCTGGTAGTAGGCGATATGACCTCATAGTTAAATCCAGGGAATGAATCATTAAAAAGGAACAAAAAAAAAATATATATAGTTATTGTGATTCATGCCCGGTGTTTAAACAACAACGTTCATAATGTAAACACACGGCTAATCCCTCTCTGAGTCTGATACCAGTCCCAGTCAATCCCATGCTATACTTGCCAGTGAGTGGACCTATTTTAAGTTTTTATTTATTGCCGTATTACGGCCCTCCTTCCTTTTTTGGTTTTCTTGTGATTTCAGTGATTATTTTTTCACAATATAAATTTATATATATATTTTGTTATAAGAATGATATTCTGTTTGTTTTATTATAGATCCGATATGTCCGATAATATATAATAATTATTTACCCAATCTTTTTGACATATTTTGATAAGAATTTCTTTTTAAACTCAAGTTAATTTTACTTTTATTTTGATTAACAAGATTTGTTCTTTTTAGCATCATTCACACATCATCACATATATATATATATTTTTTTTTTTTTTCTTATAATATATTATTTTTTTCAGTATTATTATTATTATTTTGGTCCCCTATATTTTTGTTCTCCGTTTCTCTGTCATGTGCTTATCCAATAGTTAGGAAGCTCCAGCAAAATTAAATTTTTTTGAGGATTTCCCTGTCGAAAGGAATAGGGAGCCTTGAAATTAATTACCCGGGCTTTACCTACAAGGTCATATTTTCTACTACCAGAGTAGCTCTTTCGTCACTCTGGTGGACATAAAGCCTGCTAATAATTATTTCATTTGAATTTCTCCTAAAAATAATAATGAGATGCCATCAAATTTTCTTAAATTTGCAAAAATTATTCAATCTAATCCAAAGATATTATCTTATTTGTAGTATATGTGAGAATATTTCTTCCTATGCCCATAACTCAAAAACGCCCATTTTTGAGTTATGTCGTTGTTGCAGCAAATAAGCGAATTGTTATATAGGTTAGGAGGTTAGGTCAGGTTAGGTTTTATGACTCATGCCCGGGCTTTAACTACGAGGTCATATCGCCTACTACCAGAGCGCTCTTTCGTCACTCTGGTGGACATGAGCCCGACTCTACTATGGGAGTCCTAAATTTTGTCTACACAAAATTTTTATTCACTTAGGGTAGGGTTCTTTAACGAGTATCTCACATCGTACAAACTCAGGACCATTAACGTCCCATCCGAAGGACGGCGTGCGCATAATATATATTATGTAGTCTCTCCGGGTTCGATTGCAAAATACAGCAGGTCATTCATTTAACATACTGACTTCCGCGATTGAAATAGGGCGTAGTCAACGTCCACGCCGTAGATTTTCCGTGAAAACGTCGGGACTTTTTAAGTTTTTTAAATTCCTTTTGAGAGGTTTCCTCTGATTATCATTTCCTATAATTCCGCACATATTTACGATTCATATGAGACGACATCTGACATTTTTTTGCAATTTTCAATTTAAGACCGATTTTAGACATATATTTCGGCGAATATTTTTATTGTTTAACTTTGAGTCCTAGTAGTGCTCCTCAAGCTCTTTACAATGACACCCGAATCAACGTCCTATCTAAACGCGTTATCACGCTACACTAATTTCTAATTTTACACAACGCTAATTCGCAACAATCATCCGCCTGGGAAGTCTGCACGGAGTGGATTCCTAGAGACAGAAGAAGAGGAAAAGGAAGACCAGGACTGCGGTGGAGGGACGAGATAGTGGAGAGAATAGGGGATGGATGGTGCACAGTGGCCAGGAACAGAGAAAGATGGAACAAATGTGTTACAGCACTATTTAAGAAATAACCCCCATTTTACTTTTGCTTTCGTTTTGTTTTATTTTTATTTTATTTTAATCAAGAAGTAACAGTTATACTTAAGAAATAATTTAATTTAATTTTGGAACATTCGTTAATTTCTTTTCTGATCTCTTCTGTTGAAAGAGCAGTAGACTCAAAACCTCCAAAAGAAGAGGCTTTTGTTCTAAAATAATGTCAATAAAGCTATTTTATTTTTTTTTTATTATTTACATCCGCCGGCGCCCACCCTAGCCCGATAACGTCACAGGCAAAACAAACACGTACAGACATGCTCTATCCATTGTGACCTCAACCGTTGTTATCGAATTATTAGTCTCATAGTTATTAGCGATTGAAATCTGACGGTATTTTGTAACACAAGAAAGTTTGACCGGTTATCACTGTGCTAAACGAGCGAATAGACGTTTTCACGTCAAAACGCGCGATGAGTAAAATGGGGATGATAAAAGTGGATATAAGCCCCTGTGTTCAGGTCCTGCTGGGGTGTGAAGCCTGCCCTTTCGTTTCTTCAACCCCCCGGACCTATCCTACGTCAAAGGTCACATCAGATATATTTTTACTTTTATCTTTCCCCACAGAATAGGTGGTAAATCAATTATTTTTCCGAGTACAGAGAATCAAAGAGTGGGCCTTAATTTCATTTTTTATTCGTTTATCCAGAGCGTCGATTATCCACAGGTTTTCTGTAATTTTTAATGGGCCAAAGAAAATGTCTGCTATATATTTAAAAAATCATCGGTGAATCACCGGCTATATACTTTCCCGGCACGAATTAATCAATTATGTTTTCGCGTTCCCTCCAAAGTCAATCGACCCCTCTTCCTTTCAGCCGATATGGCTGAAACTTGACAGGTTATGGCCTAATTGGGTATTGATTTCATGTATGAAATTTCATGATAAATTCATTACTTTGGCAGTTATTGGCGTTTATGAGTTGAGCCTCCTCCTGCCTTAGAAATAAAATATGTCTTCCCACTGTTTTATTTTAGACCAGAATCGGTTTTCGACGCAACAGCGTCATCATCAGTGGTTCATCTATGATAGAATAACAAAATATACAAATAATGAAAAGTATAAAAAACTCTTAAAGCATCAGGGTACAGAGTAACAAGATAAAAATTATAAAATTAACTTACCCTATCCACACAGCACGCCGGTTAAAAGACAACTGGCATAATTATTCTAACCGCTGTGAGGTGTGGGTGGGGTAAGTTAATTTTATAATTTTTATCTTCTTACTTTGTATCCTGATGCTTTAAGAGTTATTTATACTTTTCATTATTTGTAGGTTAGGTTAGGTTTTATGACTCATGCCCGGGCTTTAACTACGAGGTCATATCGCCTACTACCAGAGCGCTCTTTCGTCACTCTGGTGGACATGAGCCCGACTCTACTATGGGAGTCCTAAATTTTGCCTACCCTAAATTTTTATTCACGTAGGGTAGGGGTCTTTAACGAGTAGCTGACATCGTACAGGCCTGGGACCATCGCTTAACGTCCCATCCGAAGGACGGCATGCTTAAGTTTATTTTACCTCCCAGTTAAAATAAACTAAGGGCCTCGGTCGGGTTACGAACCCACGTTCTTGGGCTCAGAAGTCAAGCAAGCATACCACTGAGCTACCGGCGCCCTTCCTTCATTATATGTATATTTTGTTATTCTGTGATAGATGAACCAATGACGACGCTGTTGCGTCGAAAACCGGTTCTGGTCTAAAATAAAGCAGTGGGAAGACATCTTTTACTTCTATGAGTCCTTCTTCCCTTTGGTCGATTTGACTGAAAATCAATAGGTGCAGTCCTTAAAAGATTTTGGATACACATATACAATTTTATGTCAATACATTCATTCAATTGGGAGTTATTTGAAACAGACATACAGAGAGACTTTTTTTTTTTTTTCGTTTTTGGAATTAGGTGGTTGGAAAATGGAAAACGTCCGTTGAAAACTCGCATCGAATTTCTGACCGATTACGTAACTTCCCCTGTACCTCGTATAATTGGGGAAGTAAAAATGATGTTGCCATTACAGAACATTCTTATACCAATCACTTTTCTACTGGTTACTCTCCCACCCTATCCAGTAATTTGTGCAAAATTGATTGGTATAAGAATGTCCTGTAATGGTCACATCACATATATATTTTTTTTATTTTTGTTGATGGTTTATAATAAAAAAAAAAACTAACAATAATAAAATCAAATTTTATTACGGTCGTATTCGTCCGTCTCAAATCGCAGAACACTTTAGCAATAGCAAATTCAATAAGAAATATTTTTAATAGAAAAAAAAATATTTCCACAGAATTAACAGTTTTTTCATCGTACATACGAACATTAAAAAAAAAAAAAAAAAAAATCCATCTTGCAATAATGTGCCCTTCAGTTTTGTCTATAATTTTTATTTGTAGAAATTAGGTCATAAATACAATTGGTATCTAATAAAATGTACTTAGGCCCCGAAGTAAAGTGGCCTTAATTTTTGTTAAATTTTTGTCAAAATATAATGAAATCTAAGTTAGCAAATGTGACTTCTTCATTCTAAATTTTAAATTTAAAGCTTTTAAACTCGATTTCAGATTTTCGCTCGAATCAATTGCAATGAGAAGAAACTGTACTCACCTTGGGTTGAAGGATTTCTCAGGAAGAGAACAGACTCGTGGCCTCGCATGGTCCGCAACTGAAACAATTGAGAATAGAGTTAGTGGTGATCCAATGTTAGTGCAGCGAGACGACAAATCATGTAGTTCCCACCTACATCGGAAGTGACAATACCCAGCGCTCAGTTCTGCAGTGTAACTGCTGCAGTAGCTTGGTAGCCTGTATTTATATACTGAAGACTGCATTATCACTGCATAGCCCACATGTCCTTCGCTTTATTTTATAGAAAATAGGATTTTTTAAATAGATATTTTTTTAGGTTCTGATCTAATTCTTTTGGAACAGACCCCGGATTGCTCCCTTGAAAAATTCGTCCGAATTGAGACCCAGTTTAGACCAGACTGATTGTGAGTTACTAACCAACTTTTTTATAATTACACTCTAATGCAGGGGGATTGCCTTTTAAAATAGTCCTCTGTCCCTTCTTCACTTCTAAATGAGTTTCTACAGGAATTACTTTGGATTTTGGAAAATGTCAATTTTAATTAAAACCTTCATTTAAGATTCTATTTTAAGATATCATTTCAATTAGAATTTTTTCTTAATGAATTTTAATTTAATACTGAATTTTATTTTAGAATATAGGAGAAATTCTAATGAACAACTTCGAATATGGAAGTAAAAAAATAAATAAAGGATTTTATACAACTATTGTCATACCTTTCGGTGGAAACCGTCGTCACTGGCTCATGGCCCCCACAAGGGTGGGGCTGGTGCAACTTTGGTTGCAGGGCCCGGGCCCAAGGGGGTCCGGCTCCAGTCCTTTTTATTTTTTTATTTTAGTAGATTTTGCAAGGGATCATAGCTTAAAAAGGCAAAATATATAATTATAAGAAAATTTAGTATAATAGATACATATTCTAGTTGTGCGAGTTATTAAGTTATTATTTAATTAGTTGCGTGCATGGATAGTTACTCTTGTTTGCAAATTACTAGTATAAAACAGTCCGCACGAGACAGGTATAGACGGGCCCCACGCACTCCCTCAACCCTCCCCCACTCCTATTTCCCAGCCTATTGTCCAGCTGTTTCCCTCAGAGCAGTGTTCTAAAAATAGACGCATCGACGCATAGTATCAGTTTGACTGATTGAAAATGAATTGGCCAAAACTTATTAACGTTATTGATAAATTTAGTCGAAAGAAAGCTAGGAAAGCTATGATAATTTAGGGCAGTTAGGCTATAAGTAAGCTTTTGTTGTAGCCAGTGTATTAAACACACACATACATCGTAATTTTTAGAGCTCTTAATGTTATTTTTTTTTAGATCGTAATACTAGTTTTTGTCAATTTTTATTTTAATGTTAGTGAGTCAAAGAAATCTAAAAATTTAAACGTTAATTTCAGTAAAATACAAGTAAATGATATAATCACGGTAGCAATTGATGTGTGAAATAATTTAATCAATAAAGTTTGGTTTTAAAATTTAACTGATACTGTATACATACATTAATACCTTACAATCTATTTTTAGTTTAAATAAAATTGTAAAAGGGTTAAAAAATAACCATGTAATTATAATATAGCACATGACTATGAGATGGGGCCCGACCCTGATGCTGGTTACAGGGCCCGCAACCGAATGTGGAGGCCATGCACTGGCTACTGGTCATGACATCATCTTTAAGCCACTGTTGTACTGAGATTAGTCCGAGTTTGTTGTCTTATAATGGTCCGTTTCAGGTAATTTGTTCTCTGTGATCCGTCTCAGGTAGTCTGTCTATGGGTTTGATCTCAGATAGTCTGTTTACAGGTGTAAGTTGTCTAAGTTGGTGGATCGATGTGTGTATACGAGTATATCAATGTCTCATGTCTGGGTGTGTCCAACAAAAACTGTTGGTAATCTTGGCGAAACCAAGAATCAAAACAAATAAAAAATAGAATCTAGAAGAACAATAAGTTTTTTTACAGAGGATTCAGACGCCACGATGTAAATCAAATATTGAGTTTTAGCGCCAAACAGTGGATTAGTTTTGGAGGTAGAGCGAAAAAATAATTGAATAATTTGTGGTTGGGGAAGTAAATAGCCGCTGATTCGTGAATATTAATTAATTAATAAAGAAACAAACAAAATTGGGAACAGGAGAGTAGAACAGGTAACTGAATTGGCATGAAATATTGTTTGTGTACGGTAGCACAATGTTTGTAGACTAGAGTAGGCCCCTCGAATACACGTTGTGACAGGGATAAAAACATTGCTAGCCAGAATCTCATATAATCCCCACTAGAAACGACAACATAATCCATTCTCTCATATAACTGACAGTCTTCTCATCTCAGAGCATTCTCTCACAGTCACAACAATTCATATTATAAAAAAATATCGAAATAAAAGGAATTAATTGTTTTTTGAATTGAAACTTTTTTAGCAGAATGACTTCGACATAAAAAATCAAACATGAAACGCTTATAAGTCAACTATGAGTTTTGGTCGGTGTCGATGCATCAGCTGTTGTATGCTACCTGTTTGTATACGGTTTATGTGTTAAAATAATAGTTAAAAATGACAAAAACTTCAACAGAACATATTCGACAAATCCGTACAAGACAAAAGCAATTACAGCAACAAGAAAGTCAATTTATTATTTATTTTATTCAATCAATTTATTTTTTATATTTACAACGGCATAACATTTGCCATTAGCAGTTGTGATAACTAATACAGTGTCAAGTGCGTGGCTGTACTGCTGAGGTACGTGACTGAAGAGGAGTCCAGGCTAGTCCTGGAGCAGGTCTCTCTGCCATATCCGCACTGGCTGGTAGACATCGACAATATCTGACTGGTAGGCAGTGACAGAATCTGATTGCTAGGCAACGATGTTAGCTGGTATGCAGCGAAATTAACTGGTTGGTAGACAGCAACACTATTTGATTGGTAGGTAGCGAAATTATCTGGTAGGTAGGCAGCAACATTATCTGAGTGGTAGGCTGTGACACTGGCTGGTAGGGAGCGACACTATCTGCTTGCTAGGCAACGACATTAGCTGGTTGGTAAGCAGCACTATCTGACTGGTTGGAGGCGACACTATCCACTCCAAGTTGGTCCCCAATGGCCCGATCACAGTGCTGCCATCTATACCATGTCCCTTCAAGTGATCCTGGACTGTCCTAATGTAGCCTCAGTGTCGGCACTAACTGACTGGTTGGAGGCGACACTATCCACTCCAAGTAGGTCCCCAATGGACCGATCACAGTGCTGCCATCTATACCATGTCCCCTCAAGTGATCCTGGACAGTCCTAATGTAGCCTCTGTGTCAACATGGAAAGGCTTTCACCCTCCCACTAACTTAGTTCAATATATATATCTATTTACGCCGTATTTACCAATATAAGGTCAATACCAAAATGGAGTCATCATAAAAGTAAACAGCTTCTCTATCCAATCTAGTGCTCCTCCAGGGTTAAAGTTACAGGCATCACTACGCCTCACGCAAATGGTTTTTCCTTCCCGCACTCCATCAGGTTTAGCAGAAGTTATGTAGCCGATCAAAAATTCGATTTTGAGTTTTAACCGGAATTTCATGTTTTCCAATACCCTGATTTCAAAATTGAAAAACTCGACAAACTTCTAGATTCCAAACATGTAAAAAAAAAGAGTTCTGTCTCTCTCCGTGATAACTCCCGATAGAATGAGTGTATTAACATGAAAATTTATATGTAAATTCAGAATCATCTAACGACGACACCTATTCTTTTTCAGCCAAATCGGCCGAAGGGGAGGGAGGGATTAGGAGGCTTAACTCTAAAGCTTTTATAACTGCCGATAGAATTTATCGACACAAAATTCAGTAAGCGGATTCAGAAACCACTATGTAAGTCAAATATTGAAATATAGCCCAAACTGATATTAATTCTTGCTGGGGATGTAGGTAGCCGGTGATTCAGAGTCAACTTGTCACTTTGTTTACTGGATGGAATAATGAGAGAGCGCCAGTAGTTCAGAGTTAGCGTGCTTGCTTACTAAGCTCGAAACCCGGCCGAGACCTTTGAGTATCCCGTTCTTCAGATGAAAAGTTAAGCGATGGTCCCGAGCCTGTACGATGTCATGTACCAGAGTGACGAAAGAGCGCTCTGGTAGTAGGCAATATGACTATGGTTATATAGATTAGTCAATAAAAGGCTGCTGGACGGAACTCTCTGAATAGAGACTAGAGTCAAACAACATTATGAAAGAAAAATTTCAATTAGAAGAGGCCTGAAAAGGCAAGAAATGAACAGACGTTATAAACTTTTACTTAGACTACTGGACAAAAGATCCAAATTAACTTTGAAAACAAAACGACTTATATACAACGCAGTACTCAAACCTATGTGGACTTAAGAACTTGAACTCAGGGGTTCTGCCAAGGCTTCCAATCTCCAGCGCATCCAATCCTTTCAATCCAAAATCCTTCGTACAATAGCCAATGCTTCTTACTACGTCTCCAACAAAACTCTTCACACTGATCTTAACGTACCTTTTGTCACCGAAGTCGCTTAATCCAAGTATAAAAAATTATTTTCTCTTCCCACAATAATCCTCTAGTCCGTGCCCTTCATTCTGCCACACTTCCCCAACGACGGCTTAAGCGTCAATGGTCTAGAGACCTCCTTAGCAGCAACGGTGACAGTGATTAGTTACAAATGAGAAGAAATCAGTGACTAGGGAGTGTCACCACTGGGTGATTTCTCCCCTCTTGACATTTTGACATTGCCATTATCTCTATATTAGCATATTTGCTTGTTGTATATATATTTATACAGTTGTAAGTACTTCTTTGTAAATAAAAAAAAGAAAAAAAAAAAGAGGCCTTATACGAGAATACACCCGTTATAAGGTTCTCGTAAATGGTCTTCAACATACAGAAGCCTAGTTGGAAGTGTTTACGAGGGAAGAAAACAAATCGTAAAGAATTATCGTAAATTGATTTTCAGTTGCGTGCTGAGACTGGGATATTCAACAAGTGCCTAATTCTCATTTACTTTCTTACTAGACTTGAACATCCGCCATTCAACTCTGCTACAGTTACATTCAAATCCGGATATGTGATATTCCGGATATAAGACCAAGCATTTTTTATATTAGAAAAATTAAATAATTAATTGTGATAAAAAAAATAAAATAATTCCTGTAGAAATTGGCTGGTCTTTTTCCTAATTAAAAAAAAAATATAAAAATATAGTTTATGACTTGCAATTTTGAAGGAAGTGTATGTATATAAAAAAAAAATCAATTTGTAATTACTTCATTCTGATTTCTTCTAAAATATAATTCTGAGATGCCAGCAAATTTTTCTAAATTTTCAAAAATGTTCAATCAAATTCAAAGGTATTTTTTATTTGGTGAATCGAAACTCCACGTCTACTTACTAAAGAAGGCTGTTTTCCTGAAAGAGCTTTATTTAAACGGTCAAGCTGTTGACAGTAAACCTCTTTGGTGATCGTTTCATTCTTTTTTAAAAATTCATAGTGAATTATGCTTCCCATATCCCACCAAACAGAAAGCGAAACCTTTTCGGGAGGCTTGTTCTAGGCTGAGGTATTGGTTCTTGCCCTGGACTCAGCCATTGTCTAGAACGAACAACATTGTTGTAAAGAACCCACTTTTCGTCGTCAGTAACGATCCTAGCGAGTAATGCCTCCCCATTAAGCCTAGAGATTAATGAAGAGCAAATCGAGATACGCCCTCTAAGATATGACTCGCTAAGCTCATGCGGCACCCATTTTCCTAATTTGAAAATTTTTCCGATCTGATGGAGATGCCGGTGGATGGCGGAATGGGTTGATTCAAGTTTTTTGGCAAGTTCTTCAACTGTTACAACTTGTTTTTCTTCTACTGTAGCTCTCAGAAGATACTTGTCTAATTGAACAGGTCAACCTGAGCGAGGCTCGTCTACAAGATCGAAATGTCCATCACGAAATTTTGCACCCGCTTCTCACTTATTTGACACTCGCCATAAACTTCCTCAATTTTTCGATGGGTGGGAGGCGCTTTTTCGCCTTTTTTAAATTTTCATAACAAAATATGACAAATATGTTCATTAGTTACTTCCATGGTAAAATGTTAACTGAAGGACTAAAGATAGGTATTCCTCAGTCAAAACAATATAAGTTAATTATTTATTTAAATAATTAACTTATATTTAAATATTATTGGTAAACAAATCATCATCCAAAGGCAGTTGGCTTTAATTTTGTAACTGACATTACTTATGGGATGACCTTGATATTTGTCAATTCGTCTTCTAGTTCGCTCTTATCAGACTTATGGGGAAGTAAAAATTATGAAATTGGCATAAAGAATGATAGGATATAAACAACATAAGGGAACGTCTCCCACACTTGAGGCTGGGGTCGGCCATGTTGGCCATGGTGGGTGCTACAGGTGGCCCCATCGACCCACGCCCCCTCTACATTCATGTCCTCTCTGATCAATAAAGAACCCCCCCCCCCCCCCCTCTCACCCCTCGCTTCACTACTACCACCGCCACCACCACGGAGTTCAACCTCCTTACCTTAGCAACCCCTCAGGAGTATACTCTCACAGACCGGAAATCGGAGCCAAGCAGTTGATTACATATGGAAACTCCTTCCAAACAAAGGATAGGCAGTCAACATTAACCCCAGCAAACTGTAGGCTGACTTGGAACCTCACAAATCAGTACAATAGACTGGCAACTTAAACTCTTCAATAAGAAAACTCGTGAATCATCGGCTATGTACTTCCCCAGGACGAAATAATCAATTAAATTTCATTCTCAATCCTCTTTGATAATAAATAAAATTAAAAATAATGGAAATAATAAAATAAAATAAAATTAATAAATATTAAATATAATTAAATTATAAAATTACCACATTTCCTGTAGAAATTTTAGCTGGTCTTCTTCTAAATTTTAAAGAAAGTGCACGTATTTAAAAAAAAATTCAATTAACAAATTTTTCATTTGGATTTCTTTCTAAATTTACTAAAAATATATAATATTCGTAGAATTCGCTGTTTGCGAAACAGGCATACATACCTACTGTTTGGTTTATTAACTTAAAATGCATAATAACTATTATTATGTGTGTTTTATCTAATTATCTAGTTCTTTACCTATAGGTTAGGTTTTATGACTTATGCCCGGGCTTTAACGACGAGGTCATATCGCCTACTACCAGAGTGCTCTTTCGTCACTCTGGTGGACATGAGCCCGACTCTACTGTGAGAGTCCACACATTTCATTTATGGATCAATTTCTTTTCATTTCCCTGTTTCGTGTCTCTCAAGCTTTTATACCTTTCCAAAATGCAAAATTTTAAATTCAAACTCACCCCACAATGATACTTAACATTTTTTTGCAGAGATATTGTGAAACACTTAATAATAAAAAAACGTATGTTTAATATGACAATAATAAATATATGAATAAAATAATATAATCCTCCAGTCTCTGTGTATACGTATCTACTTCCTCAAAAAACTGTGTATCTTTATTTTATAGGTATATATTATATATATTTTTTTATTCATATATTATTATTGTCATCTTTAATTTATTCCATATATATTTGTATTTTAATCAGCATATACTATTTCAGTACTCCCATATTATGTATATTTTGTGAAATAGATATATTTTTTTTTTTAAACATACATTTTTTCTTTATTTTTTACCCAAAATGCCCCAAAGAAAGTAAAAAAGAGTTTAGCACAGAGATCTGTTATCAGTAGTGTGTTTACCTCTGAAGGGATCAGACGTACAACTCAGAGCTCTCTTATCGCTACTTCACTTAAGTATCTTTTATTATTTCGTTTTATATCTAACTAATTTCATTTAGTTTTTTTCCCCCTTTTACAGAAAATTTATTTATATTCTTTCTACGATATACTGTAGAGCCAGTTTTTATTTTTAATTTCGTACTTTAGAAGACAGATTTTGTTTAATTTATTCCTTTTTGTCCTTATACTAAGTAGTTTTTTTTTTTTTACGATGGATAGTGATTTTCCTTCATTGATCCCCCCCAAACCTCCTGACCCACAGAAACCCCCAGAATCTGGTAATAAAAACTTTAATTCGTGCAAAAAATATCTAGTGATGGCATTAAATGGTGACAATGAATCACCGTATTTTCAAAGTTTCAATCCATTTACAGTTTGTAAGTTCATTAAAGGCTATGCCCCTAAGACAAATATCAAGTATTTAAGAAATGGTACAATATTATTAGAGGTGAATAATACGCAAGATTTACAAAATTTAAATAACATCAAAGCGTATCAAAATGTACCAGTTACAATAACACCCCATAAAACCCTTAATTACACAAAGGGAGTCATAACTTCTTTTGAACTTATAAACTGTTCAGAGGAAGAAATTCAAAGTGCTCTTTTTGAGCAGAAAGTGGTAGCTGTAAAAAGAATTTTTAGAAAAGTAAACAACGAGAAAGTGCCAACCCCTTCCCTGATCTTGACCTTTGAGACGACTGTGTTGCCAGAGAGAATAGTAGCAGAATTTTTAAATATCAAAGTTAGGAGATACATAAACAACCCTCTTCAGTGCTTTACATGTTACAAGTACGGTCATGGTGCAGCTGGGTGCAAGGAGGCCCCGATCTGTGGTCGATGCTGCGAAGCTAGACACGAGGGAGAGTGCAGCGGCCCTGTGAGGTGCGCTAACTGTGAGGGCGGCCATCCCTCCTGGCACAGGGACTGTGGACAGTTCCAGTTCTACAGGAGGGTGGAGGAGATCCGGGCCACCGACCGGGTGCCCTACCGGACCGCAGTCGGCATGATCAGCAGGCAGACCGCCATAGCCCCCACATCGTATGCACGAACTACCGCCACCCCCACCTCTACCCCCCCTGATAGTAACAATAGAATTTTGGAAAATTTATTATTAAAAATGACCGATACCTTGGAACGCTTGAATAGTCGTATGGATAAAATAGAAGAAATGTTATATAAAAATAATAGACTAGAAGAAAATAGGAAAAGTAATGAATGTAGCAATCTCAATAAAAATGTAACTGAACCATCTAATAACAATAGTTCTAGCACCAACCAAAATAAAACTACTAAACTAATCCAGCCCAAACCAATCCAGTTGAAGCGTACAGCTTCGGAGTTGTCCGTCTCTTCTCGGTCGGACACATCCCCACTGTCCTCTCGGATCCTGGCTAGCAGCTCTAAGGGCGGCCCGTCTCAGGGAACCAGCGGTGAGGACAGGCAGAAGGGCAAGGTTGGGAGACCACCCAAAAACAAAAAACAGTGACCCTCACCAATCTCCTGCAGTGGAATATCAACGGGTTAAAGTATCATCTAAGTGACCTCAACTTGCTCCTTAGTAATGTTACTCTTCATGTTTTATGCCTACAAGAGACACACCTAAGACCCAATGACAAACTAAGAATAAGCAGGTATATAGGGTATCGTAAGGACTGGAGGGGTGGGGAGCGTGCTTGTGGTGGGGTGGCCATCTTCGTTAGAGACGAAATCCTTTCTGACCCCGTCCCCCTGACCACCCCCCTCCAGGCGGTGGCTGTCACTATCCTAACCCCTGTCAAAGTTACTATTTGTTGTATTTATTTACCTCCTGGCACCATTATACGAATATCAGAGCTGCGCGACCTCACTTCTCAATTAACACACCCGTATATTCTTTTAGGGGATTATAACGCCCATCATCCCATTTGGGGCTCTAATACAGCAGATAGTAGAGGAAATATGATTGAAAAATTTATCAACCTAGAAAACTTAAATTTCCTCAACAACGGTAGAGCAACACACCTCAACCCTACAAGTGGCACCTTTTCTCACGTGGATCTCACCCTGTGCAGCCCCTCAGTCGCCAGCAGAGTGGAGTGGTCAGTAGACTCGGACACCCACGGAAGCGACCACTTCCCGGTGTATATCAGGTTTCTGGGATCAGGGCCTTTATATGAGAGACGACCCCGCTGGAAAATAAAAGAAGCTAACTGGGATCTTTACTGTGAGCTATTACAAGCCCCCCTATCTTGTCCTGACAACACCCCTTCTGCAATGAAATTATTAGCACTGGAAAATGCCATAACTACAGCTGCGAAACAATCCATCCCTAAGACCAATCCTTTCCCTAAGAGGCACCCTGTTCCATGGTGGACAAACGATTGCGCAGACGCAGTTAGAGCTAGAAAAAAGGCGTTAAGCAATTTTAAAAAAAGTCCATCCAGTGCCAAGCTGACTTTGTACAAGGAGGCTAAGAACAGGGCTAGGAAAGTGATTAGAGACAGTAGGAGGAGCTGCTGGGTGGACTACTTGTCCAGTCTCAGCTCCAACAGGCCCCTGTCAGAAGTGTGGGACAAGGTGAACCGTATCGCTGGCAAAGGACGAGGCAGGGCCCCCATACCCGGCCTCCTCATCCAACAGGACATGGTCACTGACAAGCAGGACATAGCCAACTACTTAGCTAGACACTTTTCATTTATTTCATCCACTGACAACTACAGAACTGACTTCCTGGACGATATCAATTCACTGCCCCCTCTCCATCCCCCTCCCAGCTATGGTAGCCCTCTTGACACACCGTTTTCTTCGTGGGAATTCACTGATGCGCTAAATAGTCTTCGAAAGGTAACTCCCGGTCCGGACGACATAACTGCAAGCATGCTGAAATACCTTCCTTTGGACAAAAAAGTTTTCTTGCTTAAATTATTAAATAATATATTTTTGAAACACGAATTCCCTACCCGCTGGAGAGAATCATATCTGATTCCTGTCCTCAAACCAAATAAAGATTCAAGATTAGTCAATAGTTACCGACCCATTGCACTTACTAGCTCCATTGCAAAACTAATAGAAAAAATGATAATCCGTAGACTTACCTGGTTCCTGGAGAAAAATCAACTGATATCACCAATACAGAGCGGCTTTCGTAAAAACCGATCTACTACCGACCATCTCGTCGAGTTGTCTGAACATGTATATGGCGCTTTTGAATCCAACGAGGAAACACTAGCTGTTTTCTTCGATATTCAGAACGCGTACGACAGGGTCTGGCATAGGCATGTTTTAGAGACTCTGATTGGTTGGGGCATAACAGGACATTTATACTATTATGTTAAACATTTTTTACAGGACCGAACATTCAGAGTCATGTGCGGAGCGAAACTCTCAAATTCGTTTCCCCAGGAAGTGGGGATTCCCCAGGGGAGCGTGATGAGTGTGATCCTGTTCCAGATAGCCATCAATGGAATTACAGACAGCATCAGGTTACCAGTTAGGGGCCTTCTGTTTGTTGATGATTTAGTAATTTTCGCTAGCTCTCGGTCCCCTACGTTCCTGGAGAACCAAATCCAGAAGTCTATAAATGAGGTCAACGCTTGGACTGTAGGAAGGGGTTTTTCGTTTTCTCACCAGAAGACTAAGACAGTATTGTTTTCCCGCCGTAGACGAATTGTCACCCCTTTATTATATTTGGGAGCAAATACCATCATTGTGGAAAAGGAAGTGAAGTTCCTTGGTCTTTGGTTCGATCGTCGTCTGACTTGGCTGTGTCATATTAAAACCCTGAGGAACAAGTGTCTGAAGTCAATGAACCTGCTCCGGAACCTAGCCAACACTTACTGGGGGGCTGACCGGACCACCATGCTGCGGCTCTACAGAGCCCTCATCCGGTCCCTGCTGGACTATGGCAGTGTGGCCTACAGCTCAGCTAGACCCACCGTCCTCCACATGTTAGACAGTATCCACCATACCGGAATCAGGATAGCTACTGGGGCCTTCCGCTCCAGCCCAACCCTGAGCTTGTGTGCAGACAGCGGGGAGCCCCCGCTCTCATACAGAAGGAGGAGACTCACTGTTTCCTACTATGCTAAAGTTCTGGCAAACCACAGTCATCCACTCAGAACTCGGTTCATCACCACGTATGGACAGGAACCACCGAATCAACCCGATCCGAAATACATTCCCTTAAAAACTAGAGTTCTCAACGACTTGAAGTCTATGAAACTCCTGCTTCCTAACCTCCAACCTATCACCTACCACCCGACCGAGCCCTGGCTCCTACCACAACCTAAAGTAAATTTAACCCTTACCACCTCCATCAAATTATCCACCCCTCCATTATTTTATAAACAACGTTTTGGAGAAATAGTGAGTTCCTACACACCCTCCTGTAACATATTTACAGATGGCTCCAAGTCTCTGTCAGGTGTTGGATGCGCAGCTATTATTGACAATCGTCAATATAAATTCACCCTGTCACCCTACAGTTCAGTCTACTCTTCTGAACTTTTTGCTATATACAAAGCCCTAAGCATCGTAACAACTCATCACAAACGGATTGTTGTGTTTAGTGACTCCCTCAGTGCAATCCTGGCCATCAGGCGGCCCTTTTCCTCGGAACTTCTTGTTATAGAAATACAGACCACCCTAAGAAGGCTCAAAAGAGAAAATTTTGAAGTGATCTTCTGTTGGATACCGGGACATAGCGGGATCCCCGGAAATACTTTAGCGGATTCTATGGCCAAACAGGCAACACTGGAGACTCCCAACTACCTGAAACTCCACTATAGAGATTACGTGAAGACAGCTCATCGAAACATTCTGAACACATGGCAAGAGTGTTGGTTAGAGGTAGAAGACAACAAACTGAGGGAGATGAGGTGGGATGTGAGGTCGTGGAGCTCCTCTGCCAGGGAGTCTCGTCGTGAGGAGGTGGTGCTAACCAGACTGCGGATCGGCCACACTCGGCTCACCCACGGCTACCTTATGGCTAGAGAGGAGCCTCCTCTCTGCATTGTATGTAACGTTCGACTTACCATTAAACACATCTTCACAGAGTGCATCAGATACCAGGATATATTGGCAACCCTCAACCTCCCGTACAACCTGGCAGAGCTCTTGGGCGACCATAGCACCTATTTAACGGCCCTTTTTTCGTTTTTAAAAAATAATAACTTACTCCAATTAATATAATTTATTTTATCCTAACATATTTAGTAATATTTTTTATTTATTTATTATTATTATTATTTATTTATTTTTATTTTTTTATTTTTTTTTTATTTTATTTATTTTTTTACATGTATCTATAGTTTTGACCTTGATTTTCATTTGAGATAATATATATACGAAACATGTAGCAGGAAGTGTATCAGCCTTCAATTATCGCCGGTCCCCCGCGGCGGCCGGGGGGGGGGATGGCGGGCGGGGGCTCTGTGTGGGGCACTGGGGGTGGCCTGGTGTGCGGATGGTGGCCGGACCGGGGGGCTTAGGCGGCGCCACCGGGTTCTCTGGACTGATACAGTCCCGGGCCTGGAGGATGTGGTCGGTGCCCATTACAAGCACATCCTCCTTATCAGGCCTCGCTTACTTCTCCAGGGCCCAAGCTCTTTGCCTATAGAGAGACACCTGGTTTCGCCGTTCCTTGTCCCTTGGTCTGGTTGGGACGCCCTCTGGGTGCCCCCGGGTCCTGGACTGGGTTTCCGTCTGGCTCCCCTCTTCGTATCCCGCGGGGATCCGTTTTACTGTTACAGTACCTAGGCACTCATAACCAATATGGTTGACATGCCTTAAAAAAAAAAAAAAAAAAAAAAAAAAAAAAGAGATCTGTTATGAAATGATGGTATGGGGTGTTTTTCCTCTCCCAGTTCTTTCATGTCATTTTTATTTTTATATATATTTTTTATTTATTTTTTTTCTCTGTGTTTACACCCATAAGTTACGGTAAAAGTAAGTACACGGTAAATGTGGACATTCCCCGGAGAATGTGTACATTTCTCAAAGAGCTCGGGAAATGTGTAGATAAAAGGTTTAATTTGATTGGCTGTTTAACTAAATGAATTAACGGGAGGTTCAACATGTTATTCATACATGATACATAGTATGGCTTGTATGATACATAATTTTCTTCTTTACATATATATCCGAAAGAATAAAATCTTATAACTCCTGTCGGTTATTTTAGTGAAAAAAAAATCGTTCTTTTAATTTATTAACATTATATCAAGCCTAAAATAAATAAATACAAAAGAAGAATATGTGATGTGGCCATTACAGGACATTCTTATACCAATCACTCTTACAGATCATTCTCTCCTCCTCCACTCCTCAAATCATTTCATACTGGCTGTATGAAAGTATTGAGTTAGCAGCAGCGGTATTTCATTGTAAAGCGTTATTCTCAGAGTGACCTTCTTATACTCAGTAATGCCAGTATGAAATGATTTAGAGAAGGGAGAGGTGGAGAGAGAGAGAGGGTGATCTGTAAGCGTGGTTGGTATAAGAAAGACCTGTAATGGCCAAATCACATATATTTTTGAGGGGCTGGTAGCTCAGTGGCCGAGGCTTAGTTTATTTCTTCTGGAAGGTAAAATAAACTTAAGTACACCGTCCTTCGGATGCGACGGTAAGCGATGATCCCGAATCTGTGCACAGGGACTCGCTAAAGACCTCAACCGCAGGTGAATAAAAATTTAGGGTAGGCAAAATTTAGGACTCCCACAGTAGAATCGGGCTCATGTCCACCAGAGTGACGAAAGAGCGCTCTGGTAGTAGGCGATATGACCTTGTAGTTAAAGCCCGGGCATGAGTCATAATAACTTTATTATTATTGCTCTTTATTGTTTCGCTGTCTGTAGATTATCAGTCATAATAAATAGGAATCATATACTGTTGTCATACCTTTCGGTGGATACCGTCGTCACTGGCTGCTGGTCGAATACTGTGGGCAAGCGCTTTTGATGTCAAGACATCATCTTCAAGCCACTGTTAATGTTGTACTACTAATTGAGTACAACAGATGATGTCTTCACATCGAAAGCGCTCACCCACAGTACTCGACCAGCAGCCAGTGACGACGCTATCCACCGAAAATTATGACATATTAAATTACTAAAATTAATACATATTTACTGGCGGCACTAACCCCTTAGATTATATAACTAACATATATATATGATTTGCGGGTTCGTTATTTAAACCTTATTTTGAAATATTTCCTACGGTTTCTATACGGTCTTTAATTCTCTCTGTAAAGTGTCCTTTACCTTTCACTTTATTTCGTTGTTTTTCTTCATTTTCTCATCTTATTATTTATCTGGATACTTTTAGTGTTTATTTTGTCTTATATCTTGTGTAAATTTACCTATGTTTTTTTTTTTTTTAATAATTAGTTTTTTGTTCGGGCGATGATATCCATGGCAGTTTTTCTCCCTAAAATCACAATCTCTCTCTCTCCCTATGGTTTCATTGCATAAGACGCTATAATTTTAATAATTTTGATCCTATCTCAAATTCGAGGACTTATGGCGATTGGAAATGTAATAAGGAACATTTTTGGTAAGAACCATGTTTTCGATAGGACTAACCATTTTTGGGTAAATCAAGTAATTGTCTAAAAATATGTGTTTCGGCAAAAATCGAAAAATTGTATTTTGCCCTAACTGGAGAAAGTAAATCGAACAACAAAAAAAAAAAGGGTAAAATTAAAAAGGAAACAAGAAAAACTTTTTAGTGGATTACTGAATTTTAAAAAGCTTTTGATGTGGTAAATCGTGAAACTCTTCTTTGAAACTGTTATTAAGATAAGTGACAAAGGTGTTGAAACTCACAATTTTTTTTTTTTACAGTCATCTTTCAAAAAGGGTATACAGCTGGAAGCCAGAGATGCAACAGGTATTCATCGGGGGAAAAAATTAAATGAGGTGTTCCTCAGGGCTCTATCTTGGAGTCTTTGTTATTTCACAATTATATTTATTGATTTATCTCTCAATTTGGATCCGTTTGTACCAAATCTATCCGATAAATACAAATATCTAAAGCATCTTTTAAGAATTTTTCGGCTGACTTCCATTATTTTTCCAAATTATACAGTATTATAGGTTAGGTTTTATGACTTATGCCCGGAAACTATGAGATCATATCGCCTACTACCTACTCTTTCGTCCCTCTGGTGGACATGAGTCCGACTCTACTGTGGGAGTCCTAAATTTTGCCTACCCTAAATTTTTATTCACCTAGGGCAGGGGTCTTTAACGAGTAACTGACATTGAACAGGCTCGGGACCATCGCTTAACGTCCCATCCGAAGGACGGCGTGCTTAAGTTTATTTTACCCCTTTTAGTTTATGACCGGGATTTATGACAAACCTAACTCAGTAAACAACTACGTATAATATATCTATGGTCACAGGGAATGTGTTAAGTGTACTGTGATCATCTCCCAAGCCAGCGCACTGTGAAGAAGTTGGGAGCTCAGGATTCTAGTACTTTCGGAATTATAAAGATGTGGGTTTCTTGATATCTCGTAAAATTGTGTATGTTATCGGTTATATCAACTTTATCGACTTCTTCGGAGGATTTTTGAAGACTTGACTATTAGAGCATTCTCAGATTCATTAAGAAAACTCGGTGACTGGATACTTGAAGGACTTGGTTTAGGTAGTATAAACATACAGGTAACGAAATAAGAGGGAAAAGGGATAACAGCATTGGACGCTTAGGTCCCTAGGTGTAAAAAACAGCCCATATGTATTATTAACTGTAAACAAACATCATCCAAAAAAGTCGTCGGTGAATCACCTGCTATGTACTTCCCCAGCACGAATTAGTCAAATAAGTTTTCACTCTCCCTCCAAAGACCGTTTGAACTCGAAATCAATATTACGCAGTGGCTTCTGAATCCTCATACTAAAATTTGTGTTGATAACTTCATTACATTGGCAGTAGGGTATTTGTATCGAGCGCCCTTCTCTGCCCCCCCCCCCCCACCCTTTCGACCACAAATCAACAGGAGTCGTCCTAATAGAATTTTGAATTCACATACGAAATTACGTGTCAATACATTCATTAGAACGCTAGTTATAAGATCTTTGAATCTCTCCCTTAATCTAATCCTCCCTTTCCCATTGCCCGATTTGGCTGAAAAACTATAGATGTCGTCATTAGGGGGTTCTGGATATACATATAACATTTTGTCTTGATACATTCATTCTATACGGGAGGTGAACATAGATACACAGACATTTTGTTTTCATATTTTGATTCTAGAAAAAAAAAATTCCGTTGAAAACTGCTCATCGAATTTTTGGGCGATTCCATAACCCTCCCTATACTTTGTATAGATCACAATAACTAACTATCAAAACAAACAGATTTGAATGAACAAAACAAATCGATTATAACAAATAAATACGTTATATTATTATTACACAGATTGAACTTGCCCCGGGTCATCCTAAGATCAATAATGAATACATGAAATGACCTAGCAACAATCAAAATCCTTCTGTTCCTAACAATAAGTCGGCAATTCTCAACTAGAAGCTGTTAATCGCAAAAAAACAATATGTGGGTAAGCCCATTTCAAGCGTACATAGAAAAAAAAAATCTGCAAACTTTGTGAGAATGTTTTCTTTGTACCTCTGAGTATTTGTGTAAAATTTTAGATTTTTGGAAATTAATGGTTCTGATATACAACAGTTAAAAGTTAGCCAAAAACGTGATATCTGCTAAAATTGCGTTTTTTAAATTCTAAATTGCGCGAAAACGAAGCAAAAATGAAGAAAAAACTCAAGATTCGTTTTAGCAGATATCGGAATCATTAATATATAATATATATTATATACATGACAATATATAATATATTATATTATATACATGACATGACGGACTAACGTGACATAACAGACTAACATGATATGACACACTAACATATCAGATATATAGTCGACTTGTAGATCAGTATCAAGTCCCTCAGTAAGAAAACTATTCTAAATTATCCAAAAATTTCGTCCGCATTTGGATTAATTATGCAAGCTGGAAGCACATCTAACAGCGAAACAGCTATCAACTTCCTGAATGTCAAATCACAGAAGAAAAACATTTTTTTTTTTTTTTTTTTTTTTTTTTTTTTTTTTTTTTTTTTTTTTTTTTTTTTTACATCTTTAATAGCAACTCACCAGGGGGTTGGAGGTAGTTAGGGCCGCCACCACGAAGAGGGGCGATTACAGATTCTCTAGAGGCTCGGCGGGAGGCAAGATAGCCCAAACCTCTGGGACTGCTAGGACGGCGGGACAGGAGGGTCTCTTCAGTAAGGCCAGAGGCAGTGGTAAGGTCGGAGGTGGATCGTCGGCAGAGAGGGGGAAACTTGAAGACGGGTGATGCCGGCGGCGCTCCTGAAACACAGAGTAAAGGATGTAACAGACATTTTGAAGAAATATAACAGGATGTGCCAGAAGACCAGGAGTGTTTCCACCGTTCTCGAGCTGAAACCTATAATAAAGTATTTATTTTATTATTATTAATTTTATTTTAATTATTTATTTTAAATCATGTTTATTTACTTTTAATTACCTATTTCATTTTCTATTCATTTATTTTTTGTTTAATTTTGATTTTTTATTATTTTTTAAATCTATTACTATTATTATAATATAATAAGGTAAGGGGACAGGGAGAAAACGATGGATGTCAGAAAAGTAAGTTTTAACAAAATTGAGTCTCAAGGTTTGAAATGATTCTAATATTATGTTATTTTTAGCTTATTAATACACAAATTTTATATAATAAAAATAAATTCGAATTTGGAGAACATTGCTGTACCTTATGCGATAATACATCCATCAGTAATAATGATTATTATATCAATTTATCATTGTGCTCACCCATC
Organism: Aradus depressus; assembly: GCA_963662175.1. Taxonomy (NCBI): domain Eukaryota; kingdom Metazoa; phylum Arthropoda; class Insecta; order Hemiptera; family Aradidae; genus Aradus; species Aradus depressus. Next base: position 13,981,111 of record OY759226.1, on the reverse strand, counting down.
ATTCGCAGGAAGTTCCTGTAGGCGTTCGTTCACTTCTATAATCCGTTCCTGGGAAAAGAGATTACTGTAGGTGTAATGGGTTCGTTTCTTTAGCCCATCTTTCATCCAGTGACGTCTTTCATAGCGTCCCATTTTCCTTTTTTTCTTTTTTTTCGGATAGAAAAAGCTCAGACCAACGGATAAAAATTTATCTATTTGAGTATATAAAAAGAAAGTAGGTGAACCGACAATCTACTTCCCCAGAAGGAACTAATTAATTAACATTCTTCCCTCCGAAACGCCGACAGTTTGGGCTAATAATTATTAATTATTATTATAAATATTTATTATTATTATTTATAATGCTATAATTATTTATATTAATTATATAATCAATAGTTGACTTTTGAACTAATATTTCGTATCAATACATTCATTACAACGGCAGTTATTAAAGTTTTTGTGTTAAACATCTCCCCAAATCCCCAACCTCCCTTTGGTCGATTTAGCCGAAAATCAATAGATGTTGTCCTTAGAGGGTTCTGGATACACGTATAAAATTTCGTATCGATACATTTATTCTGTTGACAGACAGATTTTTTTTGTTTTTCATTTTTGGAATCAGGAAGTGGAAGATCCCTTGAAAGAAAGGGCGACTATTCAATCTCTTCCAAATTATATAAAACTTTTTCTTTCAAAATATTGAGAAATTCCGGGTTCAGGTTCCAGTTGAGCCAGCAAGATCAGGACCATGTTTTGAATGCGGGGAACGCAAGAACATAAAACAACTGTACGCTGTTCAGAATGCACTCGATTTGTCTGCAAAAAGCATTCCAAAAATAAGCAAAATGTTTTTCTATTACTCAAACTAATAATGCAAAGGTATAATTTTTCTTAATTTTTCCTTGATTCAATTTTGTTTTTCAATATAAAGTTTTTTTTTCTTCACTTCATTATATGTAATTTTTAAACATTGTTTAAAAGGTTCAATTTTTGTTAAGTTTTTTTTAAACAATTTTGTATTTTTTTTTTTTTTTTAATAAAGTTTTTAGAAACATTGTTATGCACTCAGTACGCCTAATAATAACTTATTGGAGTTGTATGGGGACGAAAACTGATGAAAAACTCAATAGTTAAGCATGCGGTACTGAGTGTAATAATGTAATAATGAAAGGCGAGTGTAATAATGTAATAATGAAAGGCGAGTGTAATAATGTAATAATGAAAGGCGAGTGTAATAATGTAATAATGAAAGGCGAGTGTAATAATGTAATAATGAAAGGCGAGTGTAATAATGTAATAATGAAAGGCGAGTGTAATAATGAAAGGCGAGTGTAATAATGTAATAATGAAAGGCGAGTGTAATAATGAAAGGCGAGTGTAATAATGTAATAATGAAAGGCGAGTGTAATAATGTAATAATGAAAGGCGAGTGTAATAATGTAATAATGAAAGGCGAGTGTAATAATGTAATAATGAAAGGCGAGTGTAATAATGTAATAATGAAAGGCGAGTGTAATAATGAAAGGCGAGTGTAATAATGTAATAATGAAAGGCGAGTGTAATAATGTAATAATGAAAGGCGAGTGTAATAATGTAATAATGAAAGGCGAGTGTAATAATGTAATAATGAAAGGCGAGTGTACTAGAGGGTTGATATTTTATATTTATCTTTCTTCATAAGTCTTAATTCAAAACGATATTTTTTCAACTATTTTAATATAAAATTTTAAATTTAAGTAACATTGGAAAAGCTTGACTGTAGAATTTCTTTGGCAATAAAATTATTATTTTTATTTAAATTAAGTATTTTGAATTTTTATTCACCAATGTCAGTAGGGGATGCTCCGGGTTTGGAGTATGCCAGATGAGACAGGTCTCGAGGACGACGCCTTGGTGGAGGTTCTGCCTCTGTCTCGTCGAGGAGCATCGTGTGTCCCTCTGGGGAGGTCACCTCACAGACACTACCCCGCCGCCGGTCCGACATCCTTCCTTGTCTGTCTCTTCCGAGTCGTTCACTCTGGGGAAGGTAGATCTCACTCAAGGGTGGGCTAGATCTACAAAATGAAAAAAAATATTTATTAGGCATATTATAAATAAGTATGTATATTTTCATTTAACAGGAACTGGCATCATCCTTTTAGTTATTATAACTCGTGCCTGGGCTTCAGGGCCGTCGCGTGGTTTATTGGCGCCCGGGGCGAGATGTTGGGCCCCCCCAAACACACAATGAGCGACGCTCGTTATACAAAGTTGCGTGGCGGGTTGCGTCGCTGTCTGCGTTTTAATGCCCAACAAGAGACACCTAAACGGATTGAATTACCTTACAAAAATACTAGAGTCAGGAATTAAATTACTTAAATTTTTGATGAAAATCTTTTTCAATTGATGATAATCAAATCCATACAAATAATGTAAGAAAATATTAACACCCATAAAAAGTACTATATATATGTTATTAATTAATACAATACAAATTGAAATTAATGCAATGGTGTGCAAAACCTCAAACCAAACCTACTCTGAATAGAATATACAGAATAAAAGAAAACCATGTTATCACATTTTGATATAAGATCCTAAACATTAAATGACATTCGCCTGGATTTTGCACGAGCAAATGTCTTTAGGTATTTGGCTATTATTACTAAACTAAAAGTAGTATACAAGCAAATCGAGCTACTCAATTTTGATAAAATATTTAATTTGGGAAAACGTTGCAAATATATAAAGTGATTGGTGTCTAATATGTATTTGTTCAATAAATGCGTACAACGTAATATTCAAAATTCAGTTATACATAACTTTCCAAAATACGTTATGTACATCTAACTTAATTTTTTCAAATTTTTTTGTATTACTTTTCGCTTCCGCGGCGCCCCCATGGCCACGGCGCCCCTGGTCGCCCCACCCATGCGACGACCCTGCTGGGCTTTAATTAAGAGGTCATATCGCCTACTACCAGAGCGCGAGGACATGAGCCCGACTCTACTGTGAAAATCCTAAATTTTTATTCACCTAAGGGCAGAGGTCTTTAACGAGTACCTGACATCGTACAGAGTCGGCACCATCGCTTAACGTCCCATCCGAAGGACGGCATGCTTACGTTTATTTTACCTCCCAGATAAAATAAACTCTAAAAGGGTCTCGGCCGGGAACCCACGATCTTGAGCTCAGGAGGCAAGCACACAAACCACTGAGCTACCGGCGCCCTCATATTTTGAGTTGTTATTGAAGTTTTTGTGTAAAGCCCATCCCCTCCCTAATTCCCCTCTTCCATTTGGCCAATTTGACTGAAAATCACTAGATAGTGCCTATATATTCATTCTATCATGACAGACAAGATTATTTTTTCATTTTTAGAATCACGACTTTCTGACTGAACATAACATCCCCTATCCTTCGTAGAGCTGGGGAAGTAAAACTAATAAAAATAAAAAATAAAATTTCATGTCGATACGTCAGCAGTTTTTGGGATTTTTAAGTTGACCCCCTCTAATCCTCCCCTCGCCTTCGTTTGATTCCCCTGACAATTAATAGGTGTCGTCCTTTTAGGGTTGAAATTCCGTCTCAATACATTCATTACATGGCATTATTCGATTTTTGTATTAAACCTCCCCCCTAATCAAATTTACGACCGATTACATAACTTCCCCTATACTCTGAGGAAGTAAATAAATCAGTAGCTGGTAAACTGAGGAAACGTACCAACAAAAATAACAAATTTAAATATATAACACAAGAGAGAGAGAAAATACAATATATTTTTTTGACAGTCTCTTTCCTAAGACATTGAGTTATTCGTTAAATATTGCAGATATAAATGGTCCCTCTGAATTATTTCAGACAAACTTGTATCCATTTTTTCTCTTTAATGGAATGGTATATTTTCAAATTTACTTATAAAACGTTTTGTTCTCATGACGGGATCAATAAAAATCACTTAAGGCTTGCATATATTCTTCAGAGCTTTAACTTCCTTATTGGTCTTATCTCAAATTTAAGGGCACACTTAGGGCTGGAAATTTGATAAGAAAGTAACCCTTTTCGCGTAAATTGAGTAGTCTTCTAAAAAAATGGGCTTCAAGATGTCATTTTAGAACGGTTTACGGCATGTATCTCGCAAACTGAGGTGCCCTCGTCAAAATATATTTCATATGAAAAGATCCCCTCAGTTTTCTCAACAACCTTTATATGAAGGTATTTAATCAGAACGTAAATATAAGCGCTATATTGTAACATTTAAATTGGCCCCGAAAGTAAATTAATTATCGTCATATTTTGTCAAAATTTAACATATGCAACTTTATCATTTCAAACTTCAAGTTGTTAGCTCCAATGGTTAGCTGCGTTAGAGTGCTCACAACGTTCCAATCAAATACACTGTGATGTATAAAATTATACACATTGTAATTAATAAAATATTATAAAATTAATTATATTTATTTGTATAAAAACAGTGAAGTAACTAAATTAGTGAATAAATACATGAAGTCGCATTTTGTTTTAAAACGAACCAATGAGTGGAGGCAAAAGACGACCATCAGCTGTTCTAATTAGAGTGGACAAGTCTATGTTGGGTTGTGGAGGTGAGAGAAGTCTGAAGAGTTGAGATGTGAAGGTACAGAGAGTTGTTTTTAGGCTTAAGGTGTTGTGAACCATGTAGGTGAGAATTAACAGTAAAATCGATGCGCAAAAGTACTTTATTTATTATTTAAAAAGAAAAGAGACTAAAATAGATGTGAAAATTAGTTTGTAAGATTTATTTTTGTAATTAATTTGATTTTTTTTTATATTTAAATCTCTTAGTTATTAAATGTATAATGTAGATTTAAGTAAATAAACCCAAATATTTGTTCTCTTATTCTATGCTATTCATTTTCCCTGTTAACCCAGTAAGACAATTTATACCTTTGGATTAGATTTAACATTTTTGAAAAATGTAGAAAAACAATATGGCATCCCTTTAGTAAATTAAGAAAAAATTCAAATGAAAAGTTTGTGAATTGAATTTTTTTTTTAATACGTGCATTTTCTTTTGACATTTTTATCCAAATTTAGTAAGAGACCAGCTATAATTTCTACAGGAAATGTGGTAATCTTATTATGTGTTTCAATTATTATTAATTCATTAATTTTATTATTTGTTTTAATTATTAATAATTTTACTTATATTTTTTATTTTAGATGAAATTTTCATTATCACAAAACACAGACATCATCGCGAAAATCCGTTTAAAAGTCGATCTCGGATATTGACCACGATTACAATCCTCGATACCAAAAATTATTTTAAATAAATGTATCGTGTTTTTTTTTGTGTTCAACACTGTAATTTATCAATTTATTCACATCCAAGGCTGGTGGTGATACACTCCTTTTTCAGAGGGACAGACGATATGAAGACAATGAGAGGCGATCAGAGAGACAAGAGGGCTTTGTTCGAAAGTGCCATTCATCTAAGCGTTCCACTAACCGGCAATCCTGCTCTACAGGTGACCTATATCACATAATGAAGGCTACTTTTTTGATGTGTTAACATCTTAGCTCTCAGTACGGGCTATGTCAGACCGTCAGAGAGTAAGTCTCGTTGATGTGCACGCGTGTGTATTTACCGTTGTAGGGAATTTAACTAAAATATCAATATTACGAACTATAAAAAGATCTTTCGGTAAGAAACTTTTAGGTTAAGATGCTTCGAAAGCTTAAATTTGTAACAATAAATAGAATTTGTGGTTAAAGAAAATAATATAGCAGTGTAAATCTAAAAAAAATTAATATATAATATTTCAATATATTATTATATAGTATTGTTATTAATGTATAATAATAATAGATCAATAAAAAATATATTTGTTGTCATATTGTCACAAAAAATAATATAATGTTTTTACCCATTTCAGGAGATACCAAACAGCTTATTTCATTTTTAAATGGCAAACTTAATCTACAAATGAATACGAATCGAAGCATTTCAACAACAAATTTTCAAAGTTTAATTCCTCATACTAATTTTCTATTTGTAACATTTAAAAACAAATTTTAATCAAAATCATTGCACGACAGCAAGTTTTTGAAACTAAAGCAAATGTTTACACATGATTTCTCGTGAGTACCGCGTCACTCATACATTTGCTTTTTTTTTTATAACTACAGTTTACGAAGTGAAAACATCTGAGAAAAGTTGTATTAACCCCTCTCAAAACGTTGATCATTGAACAACGAATGTTCAGGTTTGTCTAGGACATAATGTTTGTGGGACTGGCTGAAAGTCATCCTCCGTCTTTCGTGAAGCGACTTGAACTTGACAACTTGATTTATTATGACCCCTGGACTTGAAAAATTAAGAGCATAATGAAGAAAATGGTTGCGGTCCCCTGTTCTAGATCACTAGACCGTGATAGAAAAAAAAATAGGTAAATCACTGGTCATGTACTTCCCCAGCACAAATTAATCAATTTAGTTGTTGCTCTCCCTCTGAAACTAATGAAACGTTTTGGCTGAAAGCTTCTGAATACTCATACTTAATATCGATACATTAATTACATCGGCAGATATTAGTGTTTTTGTGTTTAGCCTTCACCCTTTTCCTTCGGAAATTCCGGTGAAAACTTAACATCGGATTTCTGACGGACTATGTAACTTCCCATTGTGATGTAAAAAAATTACACACATTAAGATTATTTGTGTATTATAAAATCAATTATTATATGTATAAAAACAGCTGTGATGTAACTTAAATAGCGAATAAATGGACTAGTCGCATTTTGTTTTAAAATGAAATGTGAACAACCAATGAATGGAAAACAAAAGACGACGATCAGCTGTTTTAAACAGTGTGGAACAGTCTAAGTTGTGTCATGAAAGTGGACAGTCTAGAGAGAGAAGTGTTTTTAGGGTTAAGGTGTAGTAAGGTGATGTAGGAGTGAAAATAAAAGTGAAGTAGATGGGCAAAGGTACTTTTTATTGATTGATTCTATTATTATTATGAACATTAAATTAAAAAATGGCCAAAATATTTCAAACGAAAAAAAGACTAAAGTAGATGTAGAAATTAGTTGTAAATTTTTTTTTTTATTGCAAATAATTTGATTTTTAAAATTAATATTCATTGATAATATTGATTCGATTATATTGAAAATGTAGGTTAAGTAAAATAAACCCAAATATTTGTTCTCTTATTCTATGCTATTCGTTTTCCCTGTTAACCCAGTATAATCATTTATACCTTTGGATTAAATTGAACATTTTTGAAAATTTAGGAAAAGAATACAGCATCTCATTATTATATTTAAAATAAATCCAAATGAAAAGTTTGTTAATTGAATTTTTTTTAAATACGTGCACTTTCTTCAAAATTGCACGTCTTAAACTGTCGATAATTAAGGCCCTTTTCGGAAATTACTATAGAAATCAAAATTTAGTAGAACAGCTATAATTTTTACAGGAAATGTGGTAATTGTATTATTTGTTTATTTTATTTAATTTTATTATTTATTATTAATTTTGTATATTAATTTATTTTATTATACATCATTTTTTAATTATCATATCCTATACTTCGTATAGCTTGGGATGTAATGCATTACAATTTTACTGCAAATGAAAACATTAAGTACGTGACAGATTGACAATAGGTTTTTTACTAAAGTGATTTTCATTGGGTATCAGTTATGTGATTAAAGAAGGATCGATACAGACTAAAATCACTGTTATGTAGATTTGACAATATCTGTGATGGTTTTGAATGTTATCCGATCCCCTGCCTTATGTTAGACCACTTCATAACATATGAATAGCTATACAAACAGGTTGAAAATCAATATAACACTCGTTATCTTATCACAGGTTACATAAAGTTTTATAGAATAACAACTCATTTTGGAAGGGTGAAAATAACTTAATGCTTGCATATATTCTACTGAGCCGAAAATAGATAATAGGAGTCTCTACTCCTAAATAAATAAATAGGTATTAAAGAATAAAGAATAAATAAAAAAATAAATAATAGGAGTCTCTACTCTTAAATAAATAAATAAAAAAGTCGTCAGTGAATCACGAACAATGTACTTCCCCGGCACGAATTAATCAATTACGTTTTCGCTATCTCTCCAAAGCCAAACTCAATTTGACTTACATATTAACTTTGAGCGGCCCCTACACGGTCAATCATGAATGACAGTCGGACTGAAAAATCAAGCTGCCATTCCTGACTTCAGTCATGAAGCCCCTACACGTATCAATCAAACTGACAGTCTGATTGAAGTAATTTTAGCTCAGTTGACATTGAAACAACAGAAAGTATGGACTTAGCATAATGTCTAAGTAAAATTGGTAAAGACAGCATGACTGCTTTAACAAGACTGAAGAAAAGAATGATTGAATAACTACACCACCATTCAGACTGTCAGTCTCCCCTCCACTTCTCATGATTGAAGCTCGGATTTCAAAATATTTGGAAATCCGTCAATCCATTCATCATTCCATCAGTCATAACAATACACCTTCAATCAGAATGTCAATCTTCGCTCTGAATGTCATTCCGATTGATCGTGTAGGGGTACCTTTAGAGTCCTCAGATTAAATTTTATGTCAATACTATTATTACATCGGCAGTTATTGGGATTTTTGAGTTGAGCCTCTTCCCCCGATCCCTTACATCCCTTCAGCTGATTTGGCCGAAAATTAATAGGTGATGTCCTTAGAAGGTTCTGGACACACATAAAAAATTTCGTGTCTATAGAATCATTCTGATTTTTTTTTTTATTTATTAATTTATAATTTTTGAAGTGAAAACTTCTTTAGGCGCGCTCTGAACGAAAGTTAACCGTCAGCTTCGGGTCGGTGACGCTGAATCGAGTTTATTCGGCTCCACTCGACATAAAGCATAACATCGTGTAACGAACTGTTTTAATGACGGTAACCAAGCAGCTGGAAAACAAAAAATATAATAACCTTGCCTGTTTCAGGCAATGTGTAGCCATTATAATTTTGTGTGTGTATATAGAACTTGATGACATTAAACATTTGATTTATATTAATGTGTTAGTTCATAGCTAAACAGAATAAACAAATATATGTTTCTGAAAGTAACAATTTGAGTTCTGCCTTTGAATTGTGTAATTATATGAACACTTAGGCCTTACAACGGCAAAATAGAAATAGGATAAATCATAAAAAAGAAATGATACTTTGTAGACAGATACGAGATACATCGTAGAGCCAGACACAAATGTAAGAATAATAATTATTTATATAATAATCACCTTCTTTCTGATTCACCAAACTAATCCATTATATAACATCAATGTAATTATTATTTATATATATACATAATACTAGCAGTAATACCCGGCGTTGCCCGGGGAACTTTGACTTTTCTCCCAATATCTCCTATAAGGCTATTCAGTTCCTCGACAGTACATTCATGATGTTATAATTTTCAATTATTCATACGGAATAAGGCTTATAGTCCTTCAACTGTAGTAACGCTAGCTTTGGAGCTAAAACTAATTTATTCAAAAAGATTCCTCATTAATCATTGCAGTGGTTTTTGACTTACAAAGATTGCGTGGGTGGATGCTGGGATGGACCAGATATTGAGGTACTAATACGCCTATAACCTTCCACAGACGATGACGAACAAATTAAAAAAAAATTAATCAAATCCATCAAGCCGTTCGTGAGTTATAGCGGTACAACGCACAGACATTTTCAGCTTTATATATATGATGATATAAATTTATTTATTTAGATTTTTTTATTTATTCATTTATAATTGATTAATATACATATATATTTATTTATTTCATCTTATTATATATTGTTATAGAAGAGAAGAAAGAACGTACCGAAACATCGTCACTTCCAGAAGAGTTTAATAAAAAAGTTATCTTAATTTTTACTAAATTGAAAAATGTATCTACTTATTATAAATTTATCTATGTATTAATATTATTTTTTTGTACTCATATATTTTTAAGTATTTATTTATTAAGTTTTCATTAATTTCATTTTACTTTTCTTAATAGTTTTGTTATTACTACTAATCATACGTGTGTTAGACTGAAATAGTTATAAATCTAATTTATAAGCTATCTTAATGTATAAATTCTTTTGACTTATCCTATTACCATGTATGGGTTTAAATAAAGTTATTATTATCGGAAATTATTGTGTTAACAGACTCACACATTTCATTGAAAACTCAATTTAGATTTCTGATCGATTATAGTCGATAAGTGCCACTATAATTCGTTTAACATATATGAGAAAAACAGTTAACAAAATAGAATAAAATTCTCAAAAAGAATTCATTAACAGAAAAACAATGGAGTCCCAAAAAATTGCCGGGTGATATATGAGCCAGACTTTTAATATTTAAATACGGGATGCGGCCATAACAGGATCTTTTCTACCAACCACTCTACCTCCCACGCTCTCATCTCAAATTCATTTCATACTGGAATTACTGAGTTGTGATGTATACAATTACACACATTTTAATTATTAATAAAATATTATACAATTAATTAAATTTATTTGTATAAAAAACAGTGAAGTAATTAAATTAGTAAATAAATATATGAAGTCGCATTTTGTTTTAAAATAATCAATGAATGAAAAACAAAAGACGACCATCAGCTGTTCTAAATAGGATGGGCAGTAGGGTGGAACGAAAAAATCACCTTTTGATTTTTAATTTGGAATAGCGCAGAAAAGTTGCCTTTTAGTGTAGATAAGATAAATAAAAAATATGAAAAATATTGGAGTACGTCTTGAGGTGCCGCAAGGACCTTAAAGTTTCATAAAAACACACTTTTTTGGAACTTTTTCAAAGATTTTTGCGTGTCTCGATTATGTGATTTTTAATTTGGAATAGCGCAGAAAAGTTGCCTTTTAGTGTAGATAAGATAAATAAAAAATATGAAAAATATTGGAGTAGGTCTTGAGGTGCCGCAAGGACCTTAAAGTTTCATAAAAACACACTTTTTTGGAACTTTTTCAAAGATTTTAGCGTGTCTCGATTATGTGATTTTTAATTTGGAATAGCGCAGAAAAGTTGCCTTTTAGTGTAGATAAGATGAATAAAAAATATGAAAAATATTGGAGAACGTCTTGAGGTGCCGCAAGGACCTTAAAGTTTCATAAAAACACACTTTTTTGGAACTTTTTCAAAGATTTTTGCGTGTCTCGATTATGTGATTTTTAATTTGAAATAGCGCAGAAAAGTTGCCTTTTAGTGTAGATAAGATAAATAAAAAATATGAAAAATATTGGAGTAGGTCTTGAGGTGCCGCAAGGACCTTAAAGTTTCATAAAAACACACTTTTTTGGAACTTTTTCAAAGATTTTTGCGTGTCTCGATTATGTGATTTTTAATTTGGAATAGCGCAGAAAAGTTGCCTTTTAGTGTAGATAAGATAAATAAAAAATATGAAAAATATTGGAGTAGGTCTTGAGGTGCCGCAAGGACCTTAAAGTTTCATAAAAACACACTTTTTTGGAACTTTTTCAAAGATTTTTGCGTGTCTCGATTATGTGATTTTTAATTTGGAATAGCGCAGAAAAGTTGCCTTTTAGTGTAGATAAGATAAATAAAAAATATGAAAAATATTGGAGTACGTCTTGAGGTGCCGCAAGGAGCAGTTTAATGTGGCAATGAAGTAGAAACAAACATTTTGCAGCTGTAACATTTGTAATCATTAAGGATACAGAAGTAAGAAATACAAAGTTTGACATTACAAAATATTTTTTATTTTTATTATATTTTATAATTAATAATTTTTTCCAATTCTAATGCTTATATAATATATAAGCATTAGAATTGGACATCTTATGTATTTAAAACCATCTTTTGTAACATTATATGTACGAGAAATTCATAAAAAATCATTTATCAAAGTTTAAAATTTTTCAATTTTTTTACAAACTTTAAGCTCTTTGCGGCACCTCAAGATGTTGTAGTATTGCAACCAATTTTTTAAAATTCTTTTTGAACTTAAAAGGCAACTTTTTCTCCACTATTTCCAAACTAATAACTAAAAAAAAATTTAAAAGGCCATTTTCGTTCCACCCTAATGGGCAGTCTATGTTATAGAGGTGGGAGGTCTGAGTTGAGATGTGAAGGTGGACAGGCTAGGAGTGAGAAAAGTGTTTAGGCTTAATGTGTGATGAACCAAAAAGGTGAAATAACATTGAAATAGATGCGCAAAGGAGGTACATAATGTATATGGCCAAAATAACACTTGATATAGTTTTAAGTAATTAGTTTATAAGATTTCTTTTTAAAAATTAATTTCATTTTTTTTTTTTGTTTTTTCAATATTTAGTTAACTTTATATTGTAGATTTAAGTAAATAAATCTAATATGTGTTCTCGTAATTCTATGCTATTCATTTTCCCTGTAATTTAGTAAGATAATTTATTTGTACCTTTGTATTAGATTTATCATTTTTGCAAAATTTAGAAAAACAATATGGCATCTCTTTGGAAATTCAAATGCAAAGTTTGTTAATTAAAATTTAAAAAAAAAACATAATAGAGAGGGAGGGAGAGAGAGTGGGAGTGATCTGTGAAAAAGTGGTAATAAGAAAAGTGGTAAATAAGAAAATCCTATTATGGCCTGTGGTGTATAAAATTACACAAATTGTAATTATTATACACATATTATAAAATTAATTATGTTTATTGATATAAAAACAGTGTAGTAACTAAATTAGTAAATAAAGTTGCATTTTGTTTTAAAACAACCAATGAATGAAAAACAAAAGACGATCATCAGCTCTTATATTTAGAGTGGGCCAGTCTAAGTTGGATTGTGGATGTGAGAGGTCTGAGTTGAGATGGAGTGAGAAAAGTTTTTTTAGGCTTAAGGTGTGATGAACGGTATTGGAGTGAAATCTATGAGCAAATAAGGTACCTTTTTTTCTGATAATAGGGTACGTCTAAAGAATATTTACATTAAGATAGCTTATAATTTAAATATTTCAACAGATATTAACTCATAAGGGGGTCATACACGGTCAGTTTGGTGTGTCAGTTTGGCTTGAACACATCGAACTGACACACCAAACTGACGTGTATGGTCCAAAAAAATGAACTGATGGATTTGATGAAATTCCATCCAATGGTGTGACACATCGAACTGACGACATGCCTATTTGACTGTGTGTGGGGTTTGAATCAGTTCAGTTCTTCAAACTAGCCATTCTGCGCATGCTCCGGCGTCATCAAAAGTTATTTTATGTATATTTTGATTTCTTTGTTTTCAATAAATAAAATGAAGTTTTAAAAGTTTATTAATAATTATTGTTTAGTGTGTGTTGTTTTTTATTGTTTAAAAAAAAATAAAAAGACGAATTGATTATGTCTACTTGGAGTAAAGACTTTTTAATTGAGTTTATAGATTTATTGAGGCAAGAAGAATGTTTATGGAAGGCTATATCAAAAGATTACCACAATACATTAAAAAAGGACTCTTCCTACGAGTTGCTTGTAAATAGAGTTAAAGAAATAGATGCCAAAGCATGTAAGGAGACTGTAACAAAAAAAAAAATAGTTTGAGTTGCTGTCAGTCCTTCATGAGTGGTTATTGCATTTCTCATATTTGTGTCTTTTATTAAAGGAGAAACTAATGAATATAGTTGAAGATAAGTTTCTTGGTCCATTCTCAAATAATTATTCCAATCTTTTGGATGAAACCTGAGCTCCTCCAAAATATTTATATGTGAATATTTCGCCCTTTTTGAAAGCCAGTCTTTAACCCAAATTTTTCTTTGATTTCTTTTTTTTGGATGCAACAATGTAAATAGCACCATATAACAACAATTCCTCGTTACTTGACATTTTTAATTTAATTTATTATAACTTATTTAAACAAACAAATCAAAGTGTAGACACCAGACCTATCAGTTCGATTTGATCAGTTAAAACTGATCAAATCGAACTGACACACCAAACTGACCGTGTATGGCAGGCTTTAGAGTCTGACACATATGAATTAGAATTAACAAAACCTTCTAAAAAGTAAAAATAAATGAATAAATAAATAATTGAAAATATGAGTACAAAAATAGTAATTTTATACAGTAGATAATTTTTTTTAAATTTAATTAAAATGAAGATATTCTTTTTTGTTAACTTTTCTGGAAGTGTCTTTTCACGACGACATTTCGGGACGTTATCATGTCGCATCCTCAGGTCACAATACGATTTAAAAAAAATAATAACAATAACAATTATATAAAAATGAAAGAAAGAAATAAAAATACATAAAAGAGAAAACAAGAAAAACAAATTAGTAAATAAATAATGAAAAATAATGATTAAAACGTAGACTCGATAGACCTTTATTCTATATAATTTAATATTTTTTAAATGATTGCATAACTCTCCCTATGGGATATTTTTATTGAAGTTTCTGCCAAAAAGGGTTTCAATATACTTAATGCGAGGCCTGGCGGCCTGGAAGGCAACCAACCAGAAACCTAGAGATAAACTCGGCGGAAACCTTGTGGTCGGCGTTGAACAAATGGTTTATAAGGGTACAGTTGAATAATATATTATAAATAGTATATATATATATATTTTAGTCGTTACAATATAAGAATACAGATTATACGATATATAACAATTAACATATGAATACTGGACTTACATACATATAAAGAAAATTTAAAAAATAAATAAAAAAAAGTCGTCGGTGAATCCATAAAATCAGAAAAAAATTAATGAATTAATTTTTCGCTCCCCCTCCAAAACCAGTCGACCGTTTGAGCAAATATTAAACAGTTGACTTACAGAGGGGCTCCTTAAATCCTCATACTAAATTTTTTGTATTATGAAATAGCTTGGAACGATGTTTTTTTTTCCTACTTTCTATATTTCGCACATTGTGACCTGCAGAAGGGACGTAAAAACGTCTCGAAAGGTCATCGTAAAAAAGACACTTCGGGAAAAGTTATCAAAAAATATTATCTTAATTTTAATAACATAAAATAATGTATTTACTGGTCTTCTTGTCAACGAGGGCAAAACCAAGTACATGAGAACCACGAGGAAAGAATTAAAAGAGAAGGAACTCGTACTTGGAGGTTGCAGGTTTGACCGGGTGGATAGCTTCAAGTACCTGGGGGCCGTTATCACGGAAAGGAACGACGTTAAAGAAGACATCAAAGCGAGGATAACGGCCGGGAATAGATGCTACCGGTCACTGCAGAAGGTGCTCGGATCGAGAACTGTGTCCCGAGACGCCAAAATAACAATCTATAAAACAGTCCTGAGAGCGGTCGTCACATATGCGAGTGAAACCTGGGTCCTGACTAGGAGGGACGAAGTCTTACTCAATACGTGGGAGAGGAAGTTATTGAGAAAGATATACGACCCTACTCCAGAGGGGGATAGATGGAGGATACGGACCAATGGGGAGCTGAGGGACCTTAGTGAAGCAGGGACGGCTCCGATGGCTGGGACACTTACAGAGGATGGAGCCAGACAGATTGCCGAGGAAGATACTGGAAGGATACCCGGGAGGACAAAGAAGAAGAGGTAGACCCCGCTTACGTTGACTGGAGGACGTAGAGGACGATCTCAGAACGATGGGTGTGAGAAGAGGGAGACGGGAGGCCGAGGATAGAGTAGAATGGCGGAAGATTGTTGCGGAGGCCCAGGTTCTACAAGGACCGTAGCGCCAGGGAAAGTAAATAAGTAATGTATTTACTGTTTTTATTATGTACTTTATCTACTGTATTATTATTATTCCTTTAGTATTCATATTTTCAAGATTTTTTTTTATAAGAAAACTTAATTATATAGAAACCAATCAAAGGAAATTATGTAAAATTATAATAAATAAAGAAAATATAAGTACAATTAATAATAATTAAATAATAATAATTAAATAAACAATAAATAAATAATAAAATTTAAATTACCACATTTCCTCTAGAAATGTTATAACTGGTCTTCTATTTAATTTTGATTTCTACAATAATTTCCAAAAAGGGCCCTAAAAAAGTATCAAAAGTTCAAGACGTGCAATTTTTAAGAAAGCCATTTTGTCTTCTAAATTTTGCAAAAATATTTAAATCTAATCCAAAGGTGTTCAAATTATCTTACTGGGCCTACAGTGAAAATGAATAGAATAGAATTTACGAGAACAAATAGTTTGGGTTTATTTTTTTAAATCATCTACATTATTAAATAAAAAAAACTAAACATTGAAACAAACAAAAATCTTTCCCCCTTACTGTCGCAACAAACAGTTAACACAGCACAAGACCTTTCGACATACTTCAAAAAATAAAATTGAACAACACTGGAACAATGAATGGACTCAGACAGAAGACAACAAACTCCGAAAAATAAAATACGAAAACAAGCCATGGAAACCTCCAAGCACCAGGAACATACGAGACACGGTAGTCATCACAAGACTAAGACTTGGACATACGAAACTGACACATTCCTACTTACTTCTTGGACTTGAACAGCCGACATGCTCCTGCAACCAAGACTACACAGAGCTCACAGTACAACATATACTGACTAACTGCACAAACTACACCGCATTAAGAAAAAACTACTTCAAACACCCACCGACGAATACAACGGACTCATCCAGTTCCTTCAAGACACAAAATTCTACGAAGACATATAGAAGCAATAGTCGTCGCTAATGGCCCTGCAGTCGATGCGACGTTAAATAAAAACTAAGAAAAAAAAAATAATAAAAAACAAAAATAAAAAAAAAAAAAAAATAAATAATAATAAAAAAAAAATAATAAATCTTAAAAACTAAATTCTTAACACTATTGCAATCATTTTTCTGTTTTATATTTTTGGCCATTCTTTAAATTTAAGTTATATATTTCTGGGCATATATCCTGTACATATAAACAAATAACAGTACCTTCTTTGCTCATCAATTTCACCATCAATTTACTACTATTTAGTTCATTACATTTTAAGCCTTAACACCACTATCCATCTTCACTCAGACCGTCTCAATTGACCCCATCGACTCCTCTCTACACACACTAAAAAACAGCTGATGGCCGTGTTTTTTTTTACTCATTTGTTTAAACATTTTTTTTATAGAAAAAAAAAATAATTAATTTTTTTAATATTAATAATTTAATCATTTTAATGTGTTTATTTTTTTTATATATCACAAGTGTTTTTAGGACAAAAAATTCTTTTGAAAATCTCGATTTTTTTTTCACGATTACATACTTTCCTTATAATAATGATATAAGAATGTAAATATTCCATTCTCATGGAATCAGGTTATCAAACAGTCTGTCAGGAAGAAAATGAAAGGTTAGAAGTTGTTCTGAGGGAGACCTGTAAGAGATTTACAGATTAGAATGACATAATGAGAACTCAAGACTAAACCACAGACATAGAGACACTAACTGCTCCGTTATCCTAGAACAAGGATTTGTGCTATTTTGCTTCAAATCAGCACCCACTAACCTATTTAAACTTGCGTGACTCTAACACTGATATCTCGATTGTCCCCATTTCCAGATTCAACACTCTATATAAACATTTCAGATTTAACTTTTCGTGATTTTAATATTCTATTTTTCACATTTTTTTTTTCTGTCGTGAGTATATTTTTTAATATATTCGAATTGATAAAAAACAATCTCACTTAACAAAACACTTTTGCTAGCTTATCTGAGTACTGTGCTATTAATCATTCTATTTTTCTGTCTGAAGATATTTTCAAAAAGAAATTGTTTTCTTATCAAAGAAAGAAAAGTTTAAATTCTTATGGTCAACCTTATTCCGATTTTTTTTTATCTATCTTCGTTGGGGAATGGGTAACCTTCTCCAGTTTATTTACAACATACAGTATTGTACATGTTGCTGTGGATGGCCGTGGACCGGCTCGATGGCTACGGTCCATGGTCGTCCTTGGTTTTTGGCGCTTTGCACCGAGTGAGCTCGGGATCTTGTCGGCGGTTCTTTTCTGCCTGTTTCTCTAAGCCGGGGGCAGCCGCCGTGTTCCGCAGTCACGACGCCGCCACACGAGCAGGCAGGGCTGTTCTTCCTCTTAAAGAAGAAGAGCTTGGCCGTGACCTGTTAGCACCTATGACATCCAATGGACTCGTTGTATCCATGTGGAGTCAAGGCGCGTCCGGACGTTCGAGAAATAGGCGAAGGTTGTTTGGCCATCTGTCGATCACGCCCGACGTTGTTGCCATCATCATTATTATACACCTTATTCCGAACTGTCAATAATCTATTGCGTTATTCCTCAAGATCGCGGATTCGAAACGTGGCCGAGGCTCCTTAAATTTTTTATCTGATACCGGCAATGGTACCGAGCCTGTCCGATGTCAGATACTCGTTAGAGACACCTACCCGAAGTGAATTAAAATGTAGAGTTGGACTCATGTCCACCAGAGTAACTAAAGAGCGCTCTGGTAGTAGGCGATATGACCTTGTAGTTAAAACCCGAGCATGAATCACAATACTGCGTGACATCTACTGATATTTATCACCTTGAAAATGAATAGAGGGTGCCCAAGTTATATCTGAGTATAATTGTCATTTACTAATATTTATAATCGACTATTAAGACTAACTGCACATTTTACAATCTATTCAATGAAAGCCGTAAAAAGTGAAAATAATTGTTTTTTAGAGTACATTTAGTGCTATCAGCTGAACGAGAATGAAACAGTAAAAATGAATAATAAATTTCAGCTGAAAAAAAAAAGGCTTATGGCTTATTTAATTGAGGATACTTACTACAACTTATTGTATAAGACTGGATTGGATGACTAGTCTGATGAAAATTTTAATTGTTGATTTTTTGTGTCGATTATTTTGTTATAACATACTAATATTTTGTGTATAGTACCTGATTGTTATTTATTAAGTTTAATTTATTTATTTCTTTATTACTACATTGAAGCCTATTAAGGCTTATTGTACAGAGTTGAGTTACAATTTGAATATACATTTTATGTAATAATAAAGTAAGAATTTCGCACTTAATAAATTTTCTAAATATCTAAATATTAAAAAATAAATGCGCACATTTACTTATATATGCAAAACAGAAAAATATACACTTTTTTATACATACATATATACATATGATAATAACTTTAAGTAAAAATAAAAAAATAAATAAATAAAAAACCAAACTAATAAACATTAACTCAAACCACTTTGTACTTAAACTGTAAATAATAAATATTTAACAAAAACTTAATATGAGAAATCCAACTTTAAAATTCATTTCCCATTATCTTTTTTTTTTATAATGTTTCCTTTTTCAAGTTAATAGCATTTAGAATATAGTAATAGACATCATTAATTTGCTCCATAAAAACAATCTCTAATATTCTAATAATATTACTTTCGTCTTCATCAGAGTTTTTAATATATTTATATAAATATCTTTCTCTAATATTATTATACAAAGGACAGTTTAATACAAAATGAACAGTATCTTCTTTGAGTTCTCTAGAACAACATCTACATTGATCCTTTTCAAAAATAATTTTTTCTTTATTTATATACAAACTGATATGGTGTTTAATTTAACTTAAACTAAAAATATGATTGTGAAATGTAAACTATTGTTTTATTTTTCGATCGTGTTGACTCCCCCCCCCCCCCCCCCCCCCCACTCTATTGTGGGAATCCTAAATTTTGCCTATCCTAAATTTTTATTCATCTAGGGCAGGGGTCTTTAACGAGTACCTGACATCGTACAGGCTCGGGATCATCGAAGGACAGCGTGCTCAAGTTTATTTTACCTCCCAAATAAAATAAACTAAGGGCCTCGGTCGGGTTTCGTACCCACGACCTTGAGCTGAGAAGGCTGAGATGAATGTTGTGAGAGAGGAAGGCCACCCAGTGGGGTCTCCATATGGTTTAATGAACCTCACTTAAGCCACTGTTTCTTGTCTGACAACATTCACTTGCGTTATTCGATCCCCTTTGGGCTTGTCTGGCTTCTACAGTCTAATTTACATTGATGTATATATTTACATTGGCGGTCAACACGACCGAGATAATAAAACAATAGTTTACATTTCACAATCATATTTTTAGTTTAAGTTTAATTAAACTTAATAATTAACAATCAGGTACCAAACACAAAATATTAGTATGTTATAACAAAATAATCAACGCTTTGAATCAACCATTAAAATTTCATCAGTCTAGTCATCCATTCTTATACAATAAGTAGTAAGTATCCTCAAATAAATAAGCCTAAATCGGTCCAACACTTTTTCTGCTCAAATTATTTTTTATTATTTCATTCTCGTTCAGCTGATAACACTAAATTTACTATAAAAAATAATTATTTTTCCTTTTTACGGCTTTCATTGAATACATTCTAAAATATGCAGTTAGTCTTGATAGCCTTTTTATTTTAGGTAAACATTGCACCGCCGTGAGGAGTTTTCAGGAGAGATTTTAAAATTTCCGTGCGTTCTGTTGTGACACGTACGACGATGCGTTCGGTAAACTTTCATACTTCGCCGATTGGCAGCATTCGTTGGAGTCCAAACTTCATTGTAAAAAATGTACAGACATTAAGATTATTAACATATTATAAAATCAATTATTATTATATGTATAAAAACAGCTGTTAGGAGTGAAGTAACTTAAATAAAAATAGTGAATAAATATACAAAGAAGGACTAGTCGTATTTTATTTTAAACTGAAATGTGAACAACCAATAAATGGAGAACAAAAGACGACGAACAACTGTTCTAAATAGTGTGAGACAGTTTAAGGAGAGATATGGAAGTGGACAGTCTAGAGAGAGAAGTGTTTTTAGGGTTAAGGTGCAGTGAACCAGTCTGAGTGAGGTTATAACATTATAACATTACAAAATTATAACATTGGAAGTACGTAGAAGAGAAAAGATGCTTTTTATTTATATGTATATATGCCCAAAATATAAAAAAATTATAAATAGTGTCCACTATAAAACAAGATGGAATCTCATTATTACCTTTAGAAAAGAAATCCAAGTCAAAAATTTGTTGATTGAAATTTTTTTTTAAATACGTGCACTTTTTTCAAAATTGAACGTCATGAACTTTCAATATATTTTTAAGGCCCTTTTTGGAAATTACTGTTGAAATCAAAATTTAGTAGAAGACCAGCAACAATTTTCTTCGGGAAATGTGTTAATTTAATTTATTTGAATTATTATTTTATTTACACGTTTTGTATTAATTATCACGAATAATATGTGTCATCTATACGGGGTTTTGAATTTACATACACAATTTAGTGTCGATATATTCGTTATAGTGTTCACAGACACAGACAGACAAGAAATTTTGTTTTTCATTTTTGAAATCAGGGCGTCGGAAAACAGAATTTCTGACCGATTACATAACTTCATCTATACGAAGGAGAATGACTGGCTTATATAATAAAATTATAGGTTCAGAAAACTCTCTTTAAATTTTACTAAATTGCTGTGTAATTTTTTTTAAAAAAGAACTTCATTATTCAGTAGGTTTATTATGCACCCAAGGAGGGAAAAAAGAGAACACCTGTTGAGCCGTGCAGGGGGAAAAAAAAGGTTGGAGCTTTAGAATCTTGCAGGAGTCTCCCATTCCTACAAGGGGAAGGATCTTGAGAGGGACAACCGCTAATTTACCCAAATTATCTTTTAATAATAATAATAATATTTATTTTCGTTGAACCACAACAGGATAATAATATGCATTATAAAAATGTCTGCAACAAGATAGCTTATTTTGATATAAAAACAGTTATTAAATCTTAAAATGGAAGATATATAAAGTAATAAGAATAAAAATAAAAATAATAACAATAAATAAATAAATAATAGAAAATAAATTAGTATAAATAAAGTCAAGGGTAAAACACCGATCGTTAGGCCTAAAAATCAATTTGTTAACTTAAATAGGGGCTTCTGAAACTTAACACTAAATTTTGTGCGATACATTCATTACATCGGCAGTTATTGTGGCTTGTATTCTGTGATAATTAAAAAAGTTTAATTTATAAAAAAAATTATTATTATTATTAAAATAAACAATTAAATAATATTATGACATTTCCTGTAGATATTGTTTGCTGGTCTTCTACTAAATTTTGCTTTCTACAATAGTTTCAGAAAAAAGACCCTAATAAAAATATATAGAAAGTTGATGACGTTCAATTTTGAAGAATGAAGAATCAAAAAGTAAATTTGGAAAATAAAAATAATTAAGTTATGTTCAAACATTGTTAATAGGTAACTATTTTCTAAAACTATATCAGTCATTTTTCTGTGGTCACTCTTTAAATTTATATATAATATAATTTAATGTATAAAAATATATATATTAATAAATAAAATGTACCTTCTTTTGTAGCTCAGTGCTTTATTTGTCCTTGGCTCATATCTGTGTTAAGCCTAAGACTCTTACGACTGGTTGTCCATATAAAACAGCTGATCGCCGGCATTTGTTTCGATCGTTGGTTGTTCTCCATTCATTTTTAACAAAAACAAATGGTCCAGTCTTTGTATATTTATATTTACTAATTAATTTATTAATGTCCTAACAGCTGTTTTTATGAGAAAAATCAATACTTTTTCGATTATTTTCTTTAAAAAATAATAATTAATTATACAATATTTTTATAATTATAATGTGTGTATTTTTTACATCACAAAACACAACAAAAATGAGATATCTGAATGTTCATGGTGGCGATAATTCAATGTAACGGTCAACCACTTGGGGAACCCTATTAAATGAATGAACATACAGATGTTTATGAATGAGAATGAGAATTTGGGAGGCGTAACGATGAGAAGTCACGGAATGGAGGGAAAAATAATTGTTATCTGTTGGAACAACCACCTGTGGGGCCTCCTTCATAGGGTTCGTTCTCCCTTCTGTGTACCTAGGTTAACTAAAGGGCTCATAGTAATGAAGACCTCAACAGCACTTCTCTCTATCTTCTAGTTTAAGGTACCTGACTGGAGTCTGGAGGCAAACCTGACTCAGGAAGGCGACATAATCAACCATAGAAAACCACTGAACAGTATATCTTACCTGACACAAACCAAGTCAATTCACAAGAGGTTTTGGCAAAGGATACATAGAAAACCACTGAACAGTATATCTTTCCTGACTCAAATCAAGTGAATCCACAAGAGGTTATGTCAAAGGATACATAGAAAACCACTGAACAGTATATCTTTCCTGACACAAATCAAGTGAATCCACAAGAGGTTATGGCAAAGGATACATAGAAAACCACTGAACAGTGTATCTTTCCTGACAAATCAAGTCAATTCACAACAGGTTGTGGCAAAGGATACATAGAAAACCATTGAACAGTATATCTTTCCTGAATAAAATCAATCCACAGAAAGTTGCGGCAAAGAGTACATAGATAACCCCTCTATAATTGTCATTGTTTTCTATATTGCCCAAATTGCGATCTGACGAAGGGACGTAAGAACGAAATACACTTCCGGAAAAGTTATAAAAAAATTATTCTCTTAATTTTAATTAAATTAAAAAATGTATCTACTGTGTTTATTAATACTTTTTTTTTTTGTACTTATATTTTCAAGTATTTATTTATACATTTCATTTTATGTTTAGTAATATTGTTAATTCTAATCCATGAGGGTCAGACGACGGAGAGATAAGGTTTTATGACTCATGCCCGGGCTTTAACTACGAGGTCATATCGCCTACTACCAAAGAGCTCTTTCGTCACTCTGGTGGACATGAGCCCGACTCTACTATGGGAGTCCTAAATTTTGCCTACACTAAATTTTTATTCACCTAGGGCAATGGTCTTTAACGAGTACCTGACATCGTACAGGCTCGGGACCAACGCTTAAGGTCCCATCCGAAGGACGGCTTGCTTAAGTTTATTTTACCTCCCAGATAAAATAAACTAAGGGCCTCGGCCAGGTTTTGAATCCCACGACCTTGAGCTCAGAAGGCAAGCACGCATACCCTCTAATTTATAAGCTATCTTAATGTAAACATTCTTATGATGTCTCCTATTACTATGTTATGGTTTAACGGAAATAAATATCATTATAATTTTCTTAAAAAACACTGAACCATATATCTTCCCCAACTGTACGAGATATATGGGATCGGTCAAACATTCGATGCGGAGTTTTTAACGAAATTTCATGTCATGAGAGAAGGAATGTATCGGTAGGACATTTTACATGTGTATCCAGAACCCTCTAACGACAACACTTATTGTTTTTCAGCCAAATCGACCAAAGGAAAAAGGGGGATTAGTGGGGAGGCTTAACATAAAAACTCGAATAACTGCCGATATAATGAATGTATCGACATGCAATTTTATAAGTGTGCCCAAAACCCCATAAGGACAATACCTGTCGATTTTCAATTAAATCGGTCAAAGGGATGGGGGGGGACTAGGGGAGAGTCTTAACTCAAAAACTCTAATAACTGCCATTGTAATAAATGTATCGACACAAAATTTCATATGTAAATTCAAGAACGAAACTTAATAATTTTCAGCGGAAGGAAAGGGGAAATCAGCGGAGGGCTCAACTCAAAAACCACAATAACTGCCGATATAATGAATGTATCGACATGAAATTTCATATTTGAAGTCTAAACCCAATAAGGACAAAACCTATCAAATTTCAGCCCCATTCGACTGAAGAGAACAGGGGTTCAGAGGAGAGGGCTCAATTAAAAAACCCTAATAACTACCGATGTAATGAATTCATCGTCACAAAACGTATTATGAGGATTTAGCAGCTCCTGTGTAAATCAACTATTGAATATTAGCGCAAACTGTTTTTGGAGATAGAGGGAAAAGTTGATTCGTTCTGGGGAAGTACGAAGGATTCATAGAATACCAAATGAACTATAAAACCTCAATTTCCCATCTGAAACTCAACTTTCTATCATTCTATAATCAATTAATGATGATTTTTTTGATTACTTCAATATTACAACAATAATTAATAAACTAATGCTGATGAACAAGATAATTTCTCCTCAGGATAGCCTCGAATATGTAGTAATTACATAATCAAACCACTGGAAGTGATGATGGACTATTGATCCGATTCCCCCTCCTGAGTTGATATTACCTGTTGCTGCTATCTGCTACCAATACAGGTATTTGTTGAGTTGTCCCCATGGCGTATTCACGTCTGGAGAAGTAGAAAACAGGAAATTTTGAAATGTCTTATGGATTTTTGTTATAGAAGCCGTAGAACATATGTCTAATGATCATGAGATTATCCCTCTCATCCATACTAATCGTGATTAATTCGAGGTTCAAAAAATACGCGGAATGAAGTCATAAAACAAAATATACTTTATTTATAAGTTACATGTCTGGGTCCCCTTCAAAGTACTCTCCTCCCCAACGCACACATTTATCACAACGGTGTTTTAACTTGTTGAAACAGTCCTGGTACGCTTCTTTTGTAATGTCCTTCAGCTGCTTCGTCGCATTTGCCTTAATCTCAAATCTTCTTCCTTTCAAGGGTCTTTTGAGTTTGGGGAACAAGAAAAAGTCACAAAGGTCAGGTGAGTAGGGGGATGGGGAAGAACAGTGTTGAGTGTTTGGCGAAAAACTCACGAGTTCTGAGGGCTTAATTTCGCAGCAACGCGATGCATCTTCAATTTTTCGGTCAACATAACTCCAACAAAACGGTCTTTAACGTATCTTTTGTCACTGAAGTCACCAAATCCGAATATAAAAAATTATTTTCCCCTCTTAGTTCGCACAATAATCCTCTAGTCCGAGCCCTCAATTTTGCCATACTTCCTCAACGATGGCTTAAGCGCCAATGGCCTAGAGACCTCCTTAGCAACAGCAGTGACAGTGATTAGTTACAAATGAGAGGAAATCACTGACTAGAGGGTGTCACCACTGGGTGATTTCTCCCCTCTTGTCATTTTGACATCCCCATTATCTCTCTATTATCACATTTGCTTGTTGTATTTATTTTTATACAGTTGTAAATAGCTATTCGTAAATGAAAAAAAAAATATATATATAAAACAAGATTTTTTTTATTTTGGTTATTTTATTATTTTTGAACAATGAGAAAAAATTCCGTTTTCGAATAGAGGGTTTCCTCTAACATTTTTAGTTCAATTTTGTTATTGTTTCTACTGTATTCAAGAAGTGGGGAAGGGCACTAAAGAATTGAATTCCTTCAGAAACAAAGAAGGAAAGAAATTCATCTCTGTTTGAAAAATGTATAACTCATAAAGGAATCCACTTCTTTAATGCAGTTCAAATACATTTAAATTAAAAATACATTTAAATTCAACAATAATGTTTATGTTAGAAGAACCCCTTATTCGGAAACATATTTTTTTTCGCATTAAAAATGAAAAAAAATTACCATCATATAAAAGTCGTGTTTCGTATTAAACTTGCTTTTTTATTATTATTAATTTTTTTGCTGAGCCCTCCCTTAGTCGTATTATTTTTAAAAAAAGAAAAATGAATTTTCAAACGGCAATTGAAGCTCTTTCTGATAAATTTTTTTATTTTCCTTGTACATATTCTGAAAGATCTTTATGTGAGCTACAATTTTGGTCCTTTGTACAATTTTGATATCTGTACCTGTTTTTGAGTTATTTTGATTTTAGTTCGTTGGTCTCGGATAAGTATATCTAATAGTTTGAAGCGCAGGCAAGAGAAACAAAAGATTGTTCTTTTTTATGATTGGCATCTGAATAGTGTTTTTTTCCATCTTTGACTGACCCTCAATATTCCTACAATTAATTTAATAGCAGCCTGGGCTAGATTCCCTCCTCCATAATCTCGATTTTTATATAAATAATGTTTTTTCTTTTTATTTTATTTTATCTTCTACATATTTATTTAGACACATTTATCCTCTTTTGATTTCTTCTTAATGAATCTGTATTTTAACTTTTTTTTTACTATTATTTTTTTAGTTTATTTATTTATTTTTTAGTTATTTCATCATTATCTATTTTATTTTTATTTAATGATTTTTCTTATTTAGTTTTATTTATTTTGCTCTTGGTTTTATCCACTGTAGCATCTTTATCTCATCACTGATATTTCATTTTATTTGTTACTCTGTGACTATCATGTATTTATTCTTAGGGGACCTCGGTCCCAGAATAAAATTTATTTTCATTTCATTTCATTTTGTTAGGTACCCAAGGTAAGGAGTTTTTAAGTGTAAGTGAAATCATACAGAAGTTAGTTTTTGCATTTGTCGGCTTCATCTGGTATACTTCTTTCTCCCTGGTTCTACAAGAGAATACAACAATGATAAAGGATAGAGGTAAAGAATAATAAAAGGAGAGACCTTAGGAAGGAATGTGCGCACATGGCCCTGATCTACTTGTGTGATGTAGCGGTTGAACTAATAAGGATGCTTCTATATCAATTGGGAACTAATGAATGAGGCAACGGAACTTCCTCATACAACTTTAGGAACTGAAATCAACAAAACCTTTACAACGAAATACAGTAAACTCCCGATTATCCGCGGGATTGACTGGCGTGGATACCGCGGATAAGCCGCAAAATTGCCGATAATGGTTAAACAAAGGCCAAAGGCACTAAAAAAACAACACACAAGTAGTGCTTTAAATAGGTTTATTATACAATAAAAGGACTTACCTGATAACAAAACTCAATCAATGTCATGTAGGTTATTAAAAAGTCATGTTTACTGTTTAACAAAAAATTCAGTCATTTGCTTTTGCTTTTTCGTAGTGAAACACTTTATCTTTATTTGTGATTTGAGTTTTCTCAACACCATCTTGTCACAAAGTGATGCGTCGTCTTGCTCTTCAAGGTATTGAATAATGCTGTCAATGTGTCCTAATGCTGCATCATGAGTAACGCTCCACTGCATCTGCATTTCCTCTTCATCCTCATTGTCTTCCCATTCAATCCCTCCTACTTGATTTATGATGTTTTCATCTGTGAGGTGCTCAAAGCCTGCATGATTGGCATCACATTCGATCCACTCAACGACATTTTCCTCATTTACATCAACACCCCCCGCAACAGATTTAGCTAAATTAGCTAGGATGCTGATTCGAACGTCGTCTTCGTCTTCCTCTCCCTCTTCAGTGATCTCTATAGCCGGCAAAATCTTCCGCCAGGATTTCATTAGAGTAGACTGCTTGAAAGATTTCCAAGCATTGCTAATGTCATAAATGCTGTCGAGAACCGTGTAGGCTTTGTAGAACGTCACCAGGTCATCTTCTTCATCGATCCTTTTCTTCAGAAAACCGGTCCAGTATTTCTTCTTCATTGAAGCAATGACACCTTGATCCATGGGCTAGTCGCGTCCAAAACTGCTCAAGCACACACTACATATATACCGATATATGCACTGCACAGTAATACTGAACTCCATAAACGTTTTGTACTGTACATACATTATTAAGTGTACTGTACTGTATGTATATTTGTGATTTACGATTTTTATTACGATTAAGTATATAATTTAGTAACTTTATTTCAATTTTTGTGAAATAATTTTCGGTTTCAAAACCTTCCTTTTTTATATAAAATGCCTCTTACAGGCACCGCGGATAATCCGCAAAGCGGATAAACCGCCCGCGGATAATCGAGAGTTTACTGTATGTCTGTTCGTTTGTCTCTACCCTGGAGTCTATATGTGAGCAGGGGTGTAGTTAAGGGAGGACAAGGAAAGGAGGGGATGGTCCAGGATGTCCAATCTTTCTCTTTGCTGAAGAGAATCAAGACTTATTTGAGAGAGGATCACTGGATTAGATCTACTGTCCAATACTGTTTAGTGCGCACCTGTTGCTGGATGTAAGTTAGTTATTATGAATCATGCCCGGGCTTTACCTACGAAGTCATATCGCCTACTGCTAGAGAGCTGTTTCGTCACTCTGGTGATCCTGAACCCGACTCTACAATGGCAGTCCTAAATTTTCCTCTACCCTGGTGTGATGAAAAAAATATACACATTATAATTATTAAAATATTCTATAATTAATTATTTTTTTAAGAAAAGAATCGAAAAAGTGTTGATTTCTGTTTTTTTCTCATAAAAACATCTGTTAGGACATTAATAAATTAATTAGTGAATATAAATATACAAAGAGGGCGCCGGTAGCTCAGTGATATGCGTGCTTGCCTTCTGAGCTCAAGATAGTGGATTCGAAACCCGACCGAGGCCCTTAGTTTATTTTATCTGGGAGGTAAAATAAACTTAAGCACGCCATCCTTCGAATGGGACGTTAAGCGATGGTCCCGAGCCTGTACGATATAAGGTACTCGTTAAAGACCCCTGCCCTAGGTGAATAAAAATTTAGGGTAGGCAAAATTTAGTACTCACACAGTAGAGTCGGGCTCATGTCCACCAGAGTGACGAAAAAGCGCTCTGGTAGTAGGCGATATGACCTCGTAGTTAAAGCCCGGTCATGAGTCATAAAACAGAACCTAACCTAACCTAAATATACAATGACTGGACCATTCGCTTTTGTTTAAAAATTAATGGAGAACAACCAATGATCGAAACAAATTCCGGCGATCAGCTGTTTTATATAGAGAAGCATAATCGAAGGAGAGTTGTGTTAGCGTTAAGACAGTTGAAGTATGGAGATGAGCCAAGGACCAATAAACCAGTGAGCTACAGAACAAGCTGCCTTTTACTAATTAATAAAAATATGCCCAGTATAAAAAATTAAAGAGTGGCCACAGAAAAAATATTGATATAGTTTTAGAAAATAGTAAGAATTTCAGTATATAATTGCCGGGATTAGAATCAAAATGGTCCAAGTGACATTTTTGAAGTGCATAATCGGGTACAAAAATGATAGTTCAGGAAAAAAGTTGTACAAGTGAAATCCTAGCCAGTGCTGAGATCTAGTGGCAAATCACTTATACCATTTTGGTGACATGAACAAGTATCTTAAATATATCAATAGTGACATTGAAATTAAGATTTTGAGATTCAATTTTATGGTTTGCTAACTGCAACTTTCACCATAAAAGCAGAAGACAAAATATTTCCGGTTTCGATAAATTATAGATTTTTTTAATCAGTTAAGAACTTAATGCACAGTTTCTTCAAAGTTTTAAAAATGTCACTTAGACCACTTTGATTCTAACCTCAATTAAAATTTTTTGTTTCCCAAATTTATTTTTTATTTTTTAATGAAGGTTAAATATTAATAAACCCAATGTTTTGTTCTCTATTCTATGCTATTCATTTTCTCTGTCAACCAAATATGAAAATACCTGATGATTAGATTGAACATTTTTGCAAATTTAGAAAAAAATTGATGGGATCTCAGAATTATAAATTTAGAAGAATCCAAATGAAGTAATTGCTAATTGAAATGTTTTTTATATACGTAAACTTTCTTCAAAATTGCACATCATAAACTTTATATCTATATATATATTATTAAAGCCCTTTTCGGAAACTACTATAGAAAGAAACATTTAGTAGAAAACAAGACAAAATTTCTACAGGAAATGTAATAATTTTATTTATTATTTGTTTATTTTAGTTATTAATTATTTTTAATTAATTAACTATTTTATTTTTATGTTACATTTTCTAAATTTATTATTGGTTTATTTCTGCATAGATATCATCTTTAAGGTCTGTAAAATCTACGTTTTAATCAATATTTTTTTATATTTATATACTAATTTATTTTTCTTGTTTTTCTCTTTTATATTTTTTCTTCTCTTTTATGTAATTTCTCACAATGGGAGGAATTCATTGATTAGTAATTTCTAAGTCAATGTAGGGTAAAGCCTTCAAATATTGACCTAACAATCAAACAATCGATTCCTTGTTATTATTTGATTCAATTCAAATTTAATACTACTTAAGTAATTTCCTAATGGAGTTTTTATTATGGCATTGAGGGGGTGCAGTCCACCCCGTCTCCAAGGAGTGGGGTGAGGGTGGAATAGTCTTTAACAGTAACATGTAGCACATCATTTTAAATGTCTCGACATCAAAACTCGATCTTATAACATAATTGTTATCAAGAATTTCAAATTGGAGTATGTTTATTACCTACAAAATGTTCTTGGTTCAACCCGAAGAAAAATTGGATAAGCAAGTTATAGAGCTACAGCATTGCAAACTCAGAACAAATAACCACCCCTGACGCAGCATAGAAAAAATATTTTTTGCCATGTAATCGGTTTTTTACAAATGTTTTATTCAAGAAAAACTACATGTAAGATACAAAAAAAATTAAAAACCAAAAAATTTCTTGAAACAAGAATTAAACTTATAAAAAAAATAGATTTTAATTATATCAATTACATTTTTGTTCTTCCGGAAAATTAATAGGTGCCATTTATTTTCAAGTTTTGAATTTACAAACATTTAAAAATTTCGAGCCAATACCATCATTACAACGGCAGATATTAGAGTTTTTGTGTTAAGCCTCCCCTTAATCCCCTCCTCACCGCCGATTTGGCTGAAAATTGATAGGTGTCGTCCTTAGAGGGTTCTGCAAATACATATAAAATTTCTTATCGATACATTCATTCTTTTGGGAGTTATCGTGTCCATAGACACAGATTTTTTTTCATTTTTTAGAATCACAGGAGGTGGGAACATGAAATTACGTTGAAAACTCAACTACGAATTTTTTGACCAATTACTTAACTTTCTCTATACCTCTAAGCTGGAGAAGTAATAAAAAACGTCAAATTATAACGAAAGGGCAATTAAATGGCCAAAAGGAGTAAGGGTTAATCAACACAAAAACTGTAATAACTACCGTTATAATGACTTTATCAATACAAAATTTAATATTTAAATTCAAAACACAATAAGGAAGACACCTATTAATTTTTAGCGGAATCGGCAGAAGGGAAGTGGGGGTTCAGTGGGAGGGCTCAACTCAAAAATACTAATAACTAATAAAAAAATTAATGTATCTAGACAAAATTCAGTATCAGGATTCAGAAGTTAAATATTAATTATTATAAATAAATATAATAAATATTTATTAATAGTTGGATATAGAAGGGAGAGCGAAAACGTAATTAATTAATTCGTTCTGGGGAAGTACACTGTCGGTATTTTTCTGACGACTTTTACCTCACGATTCCAATACTTGCTTATATCAAATTGTCAAATTAATTTGAAAACTCGATTTCGAATTTTTTGACTAATACTATGTTTTATGAGAATACAAGACCGTAAAGTTGAAATAAAGACCCTTCAAATTGTTGATAATCAAGTTTTTAACAATACAAAAAAGTAAATAAACAAATTAATAACCAGAACAATATTAACAGTTATAAAACAGTTAATACAATATAACATTAACAAAAACAATTTATTCATGTATCTGTATTATATAATTAATAAATAACAGGATAATAGAATAAAGATCTCAGATTGAAGCCGTCTGGGTCAAATTGGGATTCCCAATGACACCCCTTTCAGATTGTTTTTTTTTGTAAATTTCTTTAAAATGTTGAATCGAAAAATGAGAATCCAGCAATAAAATTTGTTAAATAATACATTAAACAGCCACAGAAAAACACTGATATCTTATAAGCCATTTATGACAGATTTATAAAGAAATAATATGATAATAGTTTAATAAATAAAATATATAACTTGTCAAATTTCGGGATATTTTTGTACAGGGGTTTTGTGTTTAATCATGTATATATTTATATTATATAAATATCTATAAATATATATTAAAAAGAAATTGAAAAAAATATATCAAAATTACGAAGAAAATATGAAATACTTACGAAGTGATGTTGGGTGTACCATGCCCGCAGAACGACTGGTCTTGGGCTGATGTTTGCAGAAATCACGGCTAGAGTGCAGGAGTGTACAGCAACATATATTGTAAGTATCGATACATCATATAAGATGGTTAAGCCCCTTTAAAGCAATATATGAGAAATGTTCTCCCCAGATACAGTATTTATATTAAGGCCAGGCTACATAAACAATATATGATATGGCTTACTAAAAAATGTGTCTCTCATTGTTTAAAATTAATAAGCTTTACAGCCACTGCCCACTTGTAAATAAATTGTAAAAGCAGCAACGTTGCCTGGAGAAGAAAAGGTAGTGACAATACCAGACCTGAAGAACTGCCTACGTCGCAAAATAAAAGAGAGCTGGGCCTCTGTTTGGATTAACATGAACCTAGCAAATAAACTTAGGTCCATCAAAACAAATATAGATAAAGTGGAAAAGCTCCGAAAGGCAGAATTGGCAGGAGGAGGTATGTCTGATGTGGCTCCCGAGCCCTGGACTGTGGCAAGTGGCAAGCCTGTCCTCTCACAGTAAGCCACATCCTGGAGGAGTGCCCTGGATATAAGGAAATACTAAAGGACATGGGTTTACGAACAAGAAACCTACATGAGATGCTCGGAGATGAGAACTCGTCTATAGAAGCCGTCCTATCCACAATGAAGACTAGTTACCTCATCCATCTAATTTAATCACTTCTACGGCGTCAAAAATGTAGGCCATTGAACTCCGAAAAATAAAATTATTCTATTCTATTCTTATTCCATACTTAGCTTTCATTTTTATTTTATGGGCTGAGCTCCTCCACAGATATCCTCCTATCTTTTTCTATCGAAATTATCTTTTTTTTAGGTTTAGGAGGGCAGTAAAATGCTATGTGATTCTGTGAACACGATAACTCCCGATAGAAAGAATGCATATCGACACGAAATTGTATATGTAAATTCAAAACCCCATAAAGACGACATATATTAATTTTCAGAGGAATTGTTCGAAGGGAGTGGGGCTCAATTCAATAATCATAATAACTGCCGATGTAAATAATTTATTGACACAAAATTTATTATGAGGATTAAGGAGCCCCAATTTAGAATATTAGCGCAAACGGTCTGGTTGTGGAGGTGGAGCGAAAAATTAATTGATTAATTCGTTCTGGGGAAGTACATTGCTTCTTTCTTTTTTTAAGGGCTGATGGTGTCACCGCGACTAGAATAGGCATTTGTGTGCACTGTGTTGGCCTCTACCACAGCCCTGTATCTTTAATAAAGTCCAGGATTCTGCTGCAGGTTCTACTATGGCAGACCTTTTTTTTTTTTTTTTTTTTTTTTTTTATTTATTTATATATATATATAATATATATTAAACAAATATGATATATAATAAATAAATGTCTTGGATGTTGAAAGAGAAATCATCATTCAATGACACTCCATTATCTTGTTATTGCGGATGAGAAAGAGAAATTAAAATATATATACCTATATAAAAAACAAAAAAAAAAATGGTTAGATGAAAAAAAACATAAAAAGTTTGTAGATGATTAGTCTTCAATCCACTAGTAGGTCTCGAGGCCTCAGTCTCCGAAAATGAACATTAGGAAGGGTTCTTGTGGCAAGTCTGCGGACTAAAGGATTAGGGTGAAAGGAAAGGGTAGAATGGAATTTTCTGTAGCGGGATTTAGTTACATCCCTTATAAAGGGAATCTGCAGGTCATTGTGAAGGATAGCATTAGTGAAGGAGCGTTTGTGATTTTACGAAGGATACGGGATTGTAGGGTTTGGATTCTATAAGAATTCGAAGGTTTAGTTAAGCCCCAGAGTTCAGCTCCATACGCCCATATTGGCTTCATTAATTGGTTGTAAATAAGTCTTTTAAGTCTTTTAAAGACATAGTCAAAGCAGTAAAACCTCTTACTTTCTTGAATTTTACACTGGCTTAGAATATGAACCGGAGTCTCATTTTCCTCGCCACATTTCCTAGCTATGCCCATATTGTATAGGTGTTACTTCATATGACATTGCCCTGTGATCAGTCCTGTCATAGTTCCTAGGTTCATTCTGCTCATGTCCAGGAGCTCTCGGTTCCTACTCTCTGAGTGATCCGCAACAAAGAGTCTTAAATGAGGAACAATGAAAACACTGGGGAAGTACGAAGCCGAATACTCACCGAATATATCTTTATTTTTGGTCTCAAATATTTACTTCCGTCTTTGAAAAGCTGTTAAGCGGTTGGCACTGCGCCTAATATACAAACAACCCTGACAGCAACGCACTCTTTGTTCGTGCAGATATGCAACTAAAAAATTTTAATATGAATTTATTTATTTTATCAGTGGACCCCAGGATTACATATTAACAAATATAACTAATGGTAGTCCAGGATGCCATTAATTAATTTATTTTAACACTGAGCCCCAGAATTACATATTTACGAATTTAACTAATGGCAGACTAGGATTCCATTAATTTATTTATTTTAACACTGGACCCCAGGATTACATATTTACGAATATAACTAATGGTAGTCCAGGATGCCATTAATTAATTTATTTTAACACTGGACCGCAGGATTACATATTTACGAATATAACTAATGGTAGTCCAGGATGCCATTAATTTATTTATTTTAACACTGCTGGGGTCCAGGATTACATATTTACGAATATAACTAACGGTAGCCCAGGATGCCATTAATTTCTATTTTTAACAAAAATAAAATCACCGACAATGTTCTTCCCTAGCACAAATCATCGAAAATCAATCGTGTTGATAATTAATACATTCGTTACATTGACAATTATTAGAGTTTTTGAGTTGAGCCTTCCCCCACTTTCCTTTGGTCGATTCGGCTGAAAATGTATATGTATTTTCCTTATGAAGTTTTGGCTTTTTATGTAAAATTTCGTGTTTTTTCATTAGTTTGGCAGTTATTCGGGTTTTAGTGTTAATCACTACCAGTTAAGTTTTGATACATTCATTCCATTGGGAGTAATCGTGTTCACAGAATCAAGGAAAGAAATTTCGGTGAATATCAACTTCGAATTTCTGACCGATTACATAACTTCCCCTATATATTGGGTGAATCACAGCCAATGCACTTCCCCAGCGCGAATAATAAGTTTTTGCTGTGCCTGTGAAACCAACTTACCGAATTGGCCAAAAATTAATAGGTGTCACTCTCAAGAACGTCTCACTTAATTTTCATATTTAATTCCATCTTGATACATTCATTATATCAGCAGTATTAGACTTTTTGAGTTGAGTCGACTTCTCTAATTACCTTTTTTCTCTTTGACCGATTTGACTGAAAATCAATAGATATTGTCCTTTTTCCTCAATTTCATGACGATAAATTCATCACGGATACACAAAGAGAAAACATTTTTTTCATGTGAAAACCTCTATTCGCTCATTAAGCACAGTGATAGCCGGTCAAACTTTCTTGTGTTACAAAATACCATCAGATTTCTATCGATAATAACTACGAGACTAATAATGCGATAACAACGGTTGAGGTCACAATGTATAGAGCATGTCAGTACGTGTTTGCTGTGCAGTGTTTGTTTTGCCTGTGACGTTATCGGGCGCCGGATGATTGTTGCGAATTAACGTTGTGTAAAAGTAGAAATTAGTGTAGCATGATAACGCGTTTAGATAGGACGTTGATTCGGGTGTCATTGTAATGAGCTTGAGGTGCACTACTAAGACTCAAAGTGAAACAATAAAAATATTTGCCGAAATATATGTAAAAATAGGTATTAAATTGAAAATTGCAAAAAAATTAAAGATGTCTTATATGAATCGTAAATATGCGCGGAATTATAGAAAACTTAAATCAGAGGAAAGCTCGTATCAAAAGGAATTTAAAAAACCTAAAAAGTCTAGTGCCGAGCAAATGCAAGAGCAACGGCAGCATCGAAAAGAAAATGAAAAATTATTTTATCCCGTTGTTTTCACGGAAAGTCTACGGCATGAACCTTGACTACGCCTTAATGTTTTTTTCCCCCCATTTAAGGTGTCAGGAGATAGGAAAACATAAAATTCTGTTGAAATTTCAACATCGAAATTTTTGACCGATTACACAACTTCCCTTATGCTTCATTATAGCTGAGAAAGTAAAAAAATTGCCTTCAAAATTGCTTATAGCCCTCTGTTTCGATCCTTCTGTCAAAAAGTACAAACAATTTGTATCTTGAAAATATATCATGAGATTATTTTTCAAATTTTGAAAATAATAATGTAAAATAAAAATTAAATTGTGAATATTATTCGATATTGTGATGAATAACAAAGAGGAGGAAGAATTGTCTGGCAGCCCTGCCAACTATTGATTAACCAGACAGCTGAACCAACCAAAACACAGGGGAACCTTCAACTGACCAAGTAAGCAAATAGTTCTTCTCCATTATTTCTTGTTCAAATTTGGTTCAAAATGTTCAAAATTACAGGACCATTAAATGATTTTAGTTGTGTCAATGAAATATTACAGCCTCCTAGTTTTTACATTCTTTTACCTATAGTATAAAGAATTATTGTCAATAAAATATTACTTCCTTCTAATTTTTACTTTATTACACCTATAGTATAAGGAAGTATTGTCAATACAATATTACAGCCTCCAAATTTTTACTTTCTTATACCTTTAGTACAAGGAAATATTGTCAATGAAATATTACAGCCTCCTAGTTTTTACATTCTTTTACCTATAGTATAAAGAATTATTGTCAATAAAATATTACTTCCTTCTAATTTTTACTTTATTACATCTATAGAATAAGGAAGTATTGTCAATTCAATATTAGTCTCCTAATGTTTACTTTCTTATATCTATAGTATAAGGGAGTCAACGAAATATTACAGCCAACTAATTTTTATATTCTTATTATTTGTATACCTATAATATAAGGAAGTATTGTCAATGAGATATTACAGCCTTCTAATTTTTATTTTCTTATACCTATAATATAAGGACGTATTGTCAATACAATACTACAGTCTCCAAATTTTTACTTTCTGTACCTATAGTACAAAGAAGTATAGTCAATACAATATTACAGCCTTCTAATTTTTTACTTTATTAAACCTATAATATAAGGAAGTAATGTCTATACAATATTACAGCCTCCAAATTTTTACTTTCTTATACCTGTAGTATAAAGGAGTCAACGAAATATTACAGCCTCCTTATTTTTATATTATTATTATTTGTATACCTATAATATAAGGAAGTATTGTCAACGAAATATTAAGGCTTCTAAATTTTTATATTCTTTTGCCTATAGTATAAGGGAGTAATGCCAATGAAGTATTACAGTCTCTTAATATTAGCATACGAGGTATAGGGGAAGTTATGAAATTAATCAGAAACATTTTGTTTTCAGTTATATTTAGAAAGTAAAAAAATAATAAAAATAAAGAAAATAGATGTGATTTGATCATTACATGACTTTCTTATAACAATCACTCACTCTGGCTATAAGAATGTCACTCTCAGGATTACGGTGTACAATGAAACCGAAAAATACCACTGACTCATATACCAAGTAATGCCAGATTTTGAAAAGGGGGATGGGGAGAGAGTGATAAATGTTTTTTGTCGATTTCATAACTTCCCCTATACTTCGTAACAAAGAAGAGGAAATAAAACATTTTCTGGCCACAATGGCGCCCGACTCGAATGTCTTCTCTTTATCTCCAAATAGTTCACTAATTTCCTCAAACAGTTCTCTAAATAGTACGAACCTATAAACATATATACACTTCTCTATAAATAGATGATTAATGGTTCCTCCTCAAATATGTTATCCAGTTCTATGACTTTTTTCAGGGTTACTTAAGTTGAAAAAATGAAACTGTTATAACGAGTTTATGACTGAAATCTACTAGTGCTTATGTAGTCCAACCCTAAATCTAAGAAATACAACGCAATTCATAATCAAGTAATTTGGAATTGCACGAACTCAATTCGCAGTATATAATGTATCTACTATGTTATACTCATCTGATTGTACGATGTGTGTTCAAAAAATAATGGGAAACGGGTTTTGAAAATAATTTTATTTATTCGTCTACATCAATGGTAAACCCTTCAAAATAATCCCAATTAGATATTATACACTTATGCCAGCGCTTCTTCCAATCCTCGAAACACTTCTGGAACTCGATCTTTGGGATAGCATTTAGCTCTTTTAATTTCATCTATGCTTGTGAAACGACGGCCCTTTAAGGTTCTCTTTACTGTTGAGGACAGAAAAAAGTTACACGGAGCCATGTCTGGCGTATATGGAGGCTGGGGCATCATTACAGTGTTGTTTTTAGCCAAAAATTCACGAACAATGAAGTGTGAGCAGGAGCATTATCGTGGTGCAAAAGCCATGAATTTTTTCGCCACAAATTCGGGCGTTTTTTTGGATTGCTTCACGCAAACGGCGTCGCATTTGTAGGTAGTACTCCTTATTGATCGTTTGACCTTGTGGCAAGAACTCATGGTGCACTATGCCGTCAAAATCGAAAAACACAGTGAGCATGATCTTCACATTCGACCGCACTTGTCGAGCTTTTATACCACTCATACACCCTAGTTTTACTCATAGCTGACTCACCAAAAGCAACATCTAACATTTCTAAAACTTTGCTGAACTTTATTCCATTCTTATAGCAAAATTTAATGCAAATTCTCTGATCCGTTTTGTAAACAAATAAATAATCGCCGATCGTATCAAAACACATGTAGCCTCTTTAACCGCTGATTGCAGACTAAACATCCGGTTTGACTAACAATGTACAGATACTTTTCAGACATGTTTACCAAAAAAACCGCGCAAATCGGACTAATACAACCGGCGAAATTACAAAATTCCCGTTACTTTTTGAACACACTTCAGATATAACTTGAATGTGTACTAATTATTTATACAAATCCAGCATATCTCTGGATCTCCCTGCCTCCCCCAATCCGTCACTCTCCTCCCAGCCTCCCCCAATCCGTCACTCTCCTCCCTGCCTCCCCCAATCCGTCACTCTCCTTCCTGCCTCCCCCAATCCGTCACTCTCCTCCCTGCCTCCCCCAATCCGTCACTCTCCTTCCTGCCTCCCCCAATCCGTCACTCTCCTTCCTGCCTCCCTCAATCCGTCACTCTCCTCCCTGCCTCCCCCAATCCGTCACTCTCCTTCCTGCCTCCCCCAATCCGTCACTCTCCTCCCTGCCTCCCCCAATCCGTCACTCTCCTTCCTGCCTCCCCCAATCCGTCCCTCTCCTTCCATGACTTCCTTCAAATTCTCACTATACCAATTCCTCGTAGTTAGGTACACTGCTTTTGACCTAAATTTAAAAAATAATTTAAATTTACGGTAGCTTACTTATATATTAAATAAAACTTCGAGGTTTTTTTTATCATTTTTGTAAATCTTCTTAATTTCTTTCTCATGATTATAGATGAGATGTCAGCTAGATCCTCTTAAAGTGCAGACAAGAAGTTCCTCAAGTTCCTGACGATGACACGTACGAGATCAATCCAATGAGTACCTAATTAAATAATTTAATTGTATTATCACACTTTTCTATTTTAAAAAATGAGTGAAAACATGTTTTTTATTAATATATAAATTTTTATTATACTTAGTTATATATACGAGGGGTGAAAAGTTCCAGGACTTTTTGGAATGAGCGCCAAAGGATAGATTCTCTACAACCTACTTGTTGTGGAGTAACAGACGTTTTTCGAAATCGCTGGAGAGCTGAACAGCATTCCAGAAGATGATCTCAGGGTCCTTCCAGCAGGCGGTGGGAAGAATGTATAGCTTCCCAAGAGGAGTACTTTGAAGGGGACAATGTCCAATGATCATCCCTCATATATACTAACAATTTCTGTTTCTGCAAAATATTCTTCTCAGAGAGTGCTTGACTAATGAGCGCAAGATACCCGTTTCGAAACCCGGCCGAAGTCCTTAGGTTTTTTATCTGATGTGAAAAAAACGTTGAGCATGCCGCCCTTCGGATGGGACGTTAAGTGATGGTTCCGAGCCTATCAAATAACAGGTGCTCGTTAGACCTTGAAAAAATTTTTTTTTCTTAAATATATATTTATATATATAAGTATATATTTTTTTAAATTTTTTTATAGCTATATTTCATTTTTAAGTAAGATCCAATATTAAAAACAATTAAATAATAAAATCACTCAATGTAACTTTAGAAGTTATTCAACAACAATATGTTTAAATTTTCTTTCAGCAATATAGTATTTTTGTAAGGTAATTCAATCCGTTTAGGTGTCTCTTGTTGGGCATTAAAACGCAGACAGCGACGCAACCCGCCATGCAACTTTGTATAACGAGCGTCGCTCATTGTGTGTTTGGAGGGGGGAGGGGATGACAACATCTCGCCCCGGGCGCCAATAAACCACGCGACGGCCCTAACATGAGGTAGCGTTGTGTTGTCTACCGTGATTTCTGCTGGTCTTCGGATTTCTTCAATATTCTACTGACTCTACGTTAATCTTGATATACGTTTCACTTCTTTTCTGTTTCATATAATGTACTGACTTATAAAGTCCTTCAGACTTCAGAGTGAAGCCTCCTTCGACACACGTCCACCTTCTGCGACGTTGACTGACTAAGTCCACAGGACTACAACCTATCACAACTCCTTCCTTGTCCAGGCTACCTCCCTCTGGAACTCACTCCCTCTCCAGATTCGCCATGTTCCTAGTCTTATTTCTTTTAAATCCCAGCTCTTCCAGCACCTCCTTACTCATCAAACGTCTGATTCCCAGGGCTAGCGTCCTATGGGATAGTTCTCGTCTTCCCATGAGTCTCTCAGTCTATAGCTGGACTGATGTTACTCTTCAGTTTCATCATCCCAGTTGGATCACATGTAGGGTCATTATATATTTGGTCACTATTTGTTTAGGCACTATATAACTAGTCACTATATGTTTGGTCAGTATGTGTTTAGTCACTACATATTTTATTTTAGAAGTAATCATTCCTTTTTTTTTCTTTTCACTCATTTCTTTCAATTCCAAGCAGAATAATGTATAGGTGTGTGATATTCTGGATTTTGGATATATATCTGTAATTTAATGGATGTACCAGTGTGTATGACACATATTATATTTATTTATAATTATTAGGGCGCCGGTAGCTCAGTGGTATGCGTGCTTGACTTCTGAGCTCAAGGTCGTGGGTTCGTAACCCGACCGAGGCCCTTAGTTTATTTTATCTGGGAGGTAAAATAAACTTAAGCACGCCGTCCTTCGGATGGGACGTTAAGCGATGGTCCCGAGCCTGTACGATGTCAGGTACTCGTTAAAGACCCCTACCCTAGGTGAATAAAAATTTAGGGTAGGCAAAATTTAGGACTCCCACAGTAGAGTCGGGCTCATGTCCACCAGAGTGACGAAAGAGCGCTTTGGTAGTTGGCGATATGACCTCGTTGTTAAAGCCCGGGCATGAGTCATAAAACCTAACCTAAACCTATTTATTTATTTTATTATTTAATTTTTCTCTCTCTCTCAGTGACCCTTTCTGTCATTTATATTTACTTTTGCTATTATCTTTTTACTTTATAATTCTAATACTGTTCCTCATTTATTTTAATATGATCTGTTTATCCTTATTTCTAACTGCTTTTGTTTCTTTAGGTGCTATACTCCCTTATTTGTTATCTTTTATTCAACTTGTTTGATACTGGTATCTCTTTTGTTTATTTCTTATGCTGTTATTCTTAGGGGACGTATGTCCCAGAATAAAAATTGTTTTTTCATTTCATATATTTAAGTGATCCTGGCTGGATTCGTCTAGCTCTTCTGCCGGGATTTTCCTTCACACCGATTGGCTGCCCATGTCAGGTCCACATCCTTCCTTACGTGGTATTGCTGCTGACGTCATCGGACTTCTCCCTTCTTCCACTGATTTCCTGGCTTCCAATTTTTATATTTCCATCTGCATTTTCATTTTTATTTAAATTATTTTAAAACAATTAATGTCCATATTTTTGATAATACAAGTTAAAGCTCGGGCATGAGACAAAATATATATTGTATTAGGCACTGCCTTTATTCTTGTGACCAATTCTATTTCTTCTATTTCTATTCCTCTGTAATATTCTCAAAGTATTTTTAATGTTTCAGAATGACCGCCATGTACCATCCATTAGTAGCAATGAGACAAGAAACATACAACGACTACCGTCACATTATTAATTGTAAGTCATTCTATAATAACTGGAGGCCATTTTTTTTTTTTACTGCGAGATAAAAAAAATACCTTGAGCACGCCATCCTTCCTTGTCAGGTACTCGTTGAAAATATACTGTTAGGTAGGCAACATTTAGAGCTCATTAGAATCGCGCTCATGATCTCGTTAGAGACGCTTAGCCAAGGGAAGGGAAAAAACGTTGAGCACGCTGTCCCTAGTAGTTGAAGCCCGGGCATGGGTCAAAATAACTAAGTAATTGACTTATAGTTAACTATCACAGTTTTTGGTTTTCATTTAATTTTTATCTTTATATATGGTGTCTAATGAGCTCAGGATCGCAGGATCGAAATCTAATCAGTTATTTAATCTGAGATG
The DNA here is from genome assembly GCA_963662175.1 of Aradus depressus. NCBI lineage: Eukaryota > Metazoa > Arthropoda > Insecta > Hemiptera > Aradidae > Aradus > Aradus depressus. Next base: position 13,937,781 of record OY759226.1, on the reverse strand, counting down.
TAAAAGCCTTGAGCAGGTCGTTCTTCGGAGGGATCTTAAGCGATGGTGTCTATACAACAACCTTCCCAATATATCTAAATCTGTCTATGGTTGAATAATCTACTATAATCTACCAAAATTGCTGTCTTAATGTTTTTCAGAAAATATGTGAAAACCACAAAGCCCACCTATATTCTATAATTCTTTTTTGACAATTTTTGTGTCATACAATTTAAGTTAAGTGCTCCTTTAAGGCACGACTTAGCGAGATTGTTTAAATGTCCATCCTGAAAGCTGGAATAAATATAATTTTATTCTACAATATATTTAAAAAAATAATAATAAATAAAAATTACTAGTTTTGATTTTTAGAAAATGTATTTTTGTCGTTTTTAGCTCAAAGAAAGAGTGCCGTCGAAGTTCTTCAAGAAACGAAATCCCTCTATGTGAAATCTGCCGCTGCTCTTAAAAATCAAAGTCCAGAAGAAGCACAAAGAGGTAAGGGTTGTACTTCCATATGGACCCAAAATTTCAAATAGATATTTCGAGTTCTCCAATTTCATTTTTAAGAAGTAGAATTATACCAGGAGATTTTGAAATTTATGTTTATTAAATTCTTTAATATATTTTTTATTTTTATTTTTATTTTTTTTATTTTATCCATAAAGATGCAACTGTTGCTAGGGTGCAACAACCAGCATCTATGTTGGTCCTCGGGACGAAAATTTATGTTAATTATATGGACAAGGGAAAAAAAAAAATAAATAAATAAAAAGGAATTGAAAGACAACTTTGATGGAATGGGTAAGAAAGATGATAAAAGTAAAGGAAAATAATGTAAAAAAAAATAAAAAATAAATAAATATTAAGAACGAATAGGAATTAAGGTGGCAGTAAGTCGCGGTTCCACCTCCTCTTCAACCTTCGTGGGGGGTTTTGTGGTAAGTGTTGTGAAGATAAAGTACGTATTTCTGGATTTGTATGTGTGTAAAGTTTTCTAAAAAAACGTATGTAAGTAGTTTGTATTGTGTCGGGTACTGTGTGTATCATAAGATCGTTATGAAGTGTTCTGTTGTTTATGTATGGGGGGCACTGTGTTATCAGTCTGAAGGTTTTTGACTGAAATGCCTGAATTCGTTTGATGTTGGATGTTTTTGCTGAACCGTATATCTGTGATCCGTATGTCCATAATGGTCTAAGTAAGTAAGTATAACAGTTCCGTTTTTGTGTCATGTCTAATTTTGATCGTCTATTTAGAAGTCCGTAGAGTATTTTGAGTCGACGGTTCAGCGTGTTTCGTGTGAGACGTGTGTGAGGATTCCATGTCAGTCTTCGATCCAATGTCAGTCTTCGATCCATTGTCAGTCCTAGGTATCGTACAGTATTAGTTTGAGGGAGGGGCTTGTCGTAGATGAAAACGGGGGGGCATGTTTCTCGTCGAAGTGTAAATGTGATGTGCTGTGATTTTTCTGTATTTAGTTTGATTTTCCATGTGTTGCACCAGTTTTCAATTTGTGTGAGATGGTGTTGTAGTGTAAATGAGGCGTGTATGTGAAGGTCAGCAGCAGCTAAGATGGCGGTGTCATCGGCGTATGTAGCTGTCATTGTGTGGATGGAGGTGGGCATGTCAGATGTGTATATTGTATATAATAAAGGAGCTAAGACAGAACCCTGCGGTACACCCGCCAATATGGGTCTTATTGAGGAGATAGCAGAGCCCTGACGGACGGCGAAGTATCTGTTTGTTAGATATGAATGAATGATTAAATAATATGTGTGAGGAAGCAACGGTCTCAATTTATAAAGAAGTCCCGCGTGCCAAACTCGGTCAAAAGCCTGACTTACATCAAGGAACGCCCCCGTTGCATAAAACTTTCTTTCTAGGGCAGACGCCACGTAATCCACAACCCTGTGTAACTGGTGTATTGTGGAGTGTTCTGAGCGGAAGCCAAACTGATGATGAGGAAGTGTTTGCTGACTGGAAAGAATAGTTATGAGCCTTTTGTATAGTAATTTTTCGAAGAGTTTAGAACATAGTGGAAGAAGACTGATAGGTCGGTAGGAGGAAGGAGAGTGTTCTGGCTTCTTTGATTTTAGTATCATAAGAATGTGTGAGAGTTTCCATTGAATTGGAAAGCGTGTTGTGCGTAGTATGCAGTTAAACAGGGTTGTCAGGAACACGACAGCTTTCCGAGGTAATTCCTTGAGAACTTCAGCCGTAATGAGGTCATACCCTGGGGACTTCTTTTTGGGGAGGTGTTGAATTTCAAATGCGACTTCAGAAGGTGTGAATGATTTGGGAGGGAGTGAAAGGGGTAATGGGATATGTAGTGTTTGTGAGACATGTGTTTCATGTGTTAAATCATGCATGTCTGGATGAGGTGTGAAGGTTTGTGTGAGATGGGAGGCGAAGCGCTCTGCTTTCTCCTCGTCTGTTATGGCCCATGAGTCATTGTCATAGCGCAGAGGTACTGACGTTGCTGGTTGACGCAGCACCCGACGAGTTTTTCGCCAGAGACTGCCATTTTCAGCATTCAAGTTGGAGAAGTAAGTATCAAATTTAGCTTTTCGAAATAGTTTAATTTCCGTCTTCAGTTTGTTATTCAGTCGATTGTATATCTGTTTGTCAGTCGGTAGTCTGGAGGATTGCCATATCTGCCGTGCTCTCCGCTTCTCCCTGATCAATCTGCGAATGTACTCTGGGTAAGCCGGTAGATCTTGCCTGGAAGCCAGCTTTGAGGGAAATGATGAAGACCATGCGGCTTCCTGAACACTACATGTGTAGAACTCCACTGCCTGCTCTAGCTCCTCCTCTGTCTTTAGGGAATATGGAGCTATACAGGAATATACAGCTATTTTAGTAGATAGGCAGCAGCCAGAAACGAAGATGGTCAACCAAAGAAAGATTCAAATGCATCGGGAAAGTCCCATCCGAAGGACGACGTGCTCAAGTAATTTTTAACTTAAATGAAATGTCACCTACCCAGGTTTAGATACATAACATACGACTCATTATCGAGTACCTGACATACGAAAAGGCCCTCGATCATAGCTTGAAGCCCAATCCCAAGGACGACGTGCTCAAATATATTTTTATCTTCCCGATTAAAACATCTGACCTAAGTGACTTGGCTAGATTTCTAAATGGCGATCCTGAGCTCGGTAGATTCCATTCTTCAAATTTCTAGCTTTTAACTAGTTTTTTAGTTTTTAGATTTAATATTTGTTAAAACTGATGAACAACCGGAATATCTGAATCCTACATAAAAATCGAAATAAAAATGTTTTTCGAAAAAAGTCGGGAGAAATACCATTCTTCAATTTTCCTGATTTTTAACGGTTTATAGATTTAATATTTGTTAAAACTGATAGACAGATTCAGATATATCGGGAAAGTCCCATCCGAAGGACGACGTGCTCACGGTTTTTTGAATCTAAGTGAAATTTTAGCTACCTAGGTTTAGTTACATAACATACAACTCATTATCGATACCTGACATACAAAAAGGCCCTCGATCATAGCTTTTAGTCCAATCCGAAGGACGACGTGCTCAAATTTATTTTTATCCTCTCGATTAAAACATCTGACCTAAGTGCCTTGGCTAGATTTCTAAGTGGCGATCCTGAGCTCGGTAAACTCCATTCTTCAAATTTCTCGCTTTTAAACGGTTTTTAGTTTTAATATTTGTTAAAACTGATGAACAACCGGGATATCTGAATCCTACACGAAAATTGAAATAAAAATGTTTTTCGAAAAAAGTCGGGCTTAATACCATTCTTCAAATTTCCTGCTTTTTAACGGTTTATAGATTTAATATTTGTTAAAACTGATAGACAGATTCAGATATATCGGGAAAGTCCCATCCGAAAGACGACGTGCTCAAGGTTATTTTTAACCTAAGTGAAATTTCAGCTACCCAGGTTTAGATACATAACATACGACTTATTATCGAGTACCTGACATACGAAAAGGCCCTCGATCATAGCTTAAAGCCCAATCCCAAGGACGACGTGCTCAAATATATTTTTATCTTCCAGATTAAAACATCTGACCTAAGTGACTTGGCTAGATTACTAAATGGCGATCCTGAGCTCGGTAGACTCCATTCTTCAAATTTCTAGCTTTTAAACGGTTTTTAGATTTAATATTTGTTAAAACTGATGAACAACCGGGTTATCTGAATCCTACACAAAAATCGAAATAAAAATGTTTTTCGAAAAAAGTCGGGAGAAATACCATTCTTCAATTTTCCTGATTTTTAACGGTTTATAGATTTAATATTTGTTAAAACTGATAGACAGATTCAGATATATCGGGAAAGTCCCATCCGAAGGACGACGTGCTCACGGTTTTTTGAATCTAAGTGAAATTTTAGCTACATAGGTTTAGTTACATAACATACGACTCATTATCGAGCACCTGACATACAAAAAGGCCCTCGATAATAGCCTAAAGTCCAATCCGAAGGACGACGTGCTCAAATTTATTTTTATTTTCTCGATTAAAACATCTGACCTAAGTGCCTTGGCTAGATTTCTAAGTGGCGATCCTGAGCTCGATAGACTCCATATGTATGATAAAATAAGTTACCGTTTGGCTCCAACTAAAGTTATCAAGGAAGAAATGTGGAATCTAAGTGGGCTTTGGAGATGGTAGTTGGCAGGAGTGTTGGGTGATGTCACGTACCCTATGTTGAGCAGAACGTTCAAATCTATATTAATAAAGCTGAAACGGGGTTTGTGTGTTTGTATGTTTGTTCCAGCATCACGCCCATACGGCTGGACGGATTTTTATGAAACTTCACATGTAGCATTCTTTTGAGCCCGATTGAATAATAGGCTATGTCGCGTCCCAACATTTTGATGGGGAGGGGGGGTTGTAAGGGGGGCCTAAGTATATAAATAGTGCTAACTCATTAACTAATGGTCGAATTGTCATGAAATTTCACATGTAGTATTTTTAAAAGCCAAAAAGGAAAAAAAGGTGTGTGGCGTCCCAAAGTTTTGAACGGGAGGGGGGTTGTGGGGTAGGCGTAAATTTGAAGATAGTGATAGATCATTTACGAAAGATTCAGATGTATCGGAAAAGTCCCATCCGAAGGACAACGTGCTCAAATTTATTTTTATCTTCCCGATTAAAGAAAGTTACCGTTTGGTTTCAACTAAAATTATCAAGGAAGAAATGTGGAATATAAGTGGGCTTTGAGGTAACGTTTTGAAATATTTTCTGAAAAACAAATTAATACAGCTATGTTGGTAGTTAGGCAGCATCCAGAAACGAAGATGGTCAACCAAAGAAAGATTCAGATGTATCGGGAAAGTCCCATCCGAAGGACGACGTGCTCAAATTTATTTTTATCTTCCCGATTAAAACATCTGAGCTAAGTGACTTGGCTAGATTTCTAAATGGCGATCCTGAGCTCGGTAAACTCCATTCTTCAAATTTCTAGCTTTTAAACGGTTTTTAGATTTAATATTTGTTAAAACTGATGAACAACCGGGATATCTGAATCCTACACAAAAATTGAAATAAAAATGTTTTTCGAAAAAAGTCGGGCTAAATACCATTCTTCAAATTTCCTGCTTTTTAACGGTTTATAGATTTAATATTTGTTAAAACTGATAGACAGATTCAGATATATCGGGAAAGTCCCATCCGAAAGACGACGTGCTCAAGGTTATTTTTAACCTAAGTGAAATTTCAGCTACCCAGGTTTAGATACATAACATACGACTCGTTATCCAGTACCTGACATTCAAAAAGGCCCTCGATCATAGCTTGGAGTCCAATCCGAAGGACGACGTGCTCAAGTTATTTTTAACGTACATGAAATTCAACTACCCAGGTTTAGATACATAACATACGACTCATTATCGAGTACCTGACATACGAAAAGGCCCTCGATCATAGCTTAAAGCCCAATCCAAAGGACGACGTGCTCAAATTTATTTTTATCTTCCCGATTAAAACATCTGACCTAAGTGACTTGGCTAGATTTCTAAATGGCGATCCTGAGCTCGGTAGACTCCAATCTTCAAATTTCTAGCTTTTAAACGGTTTTTAGATTTAATATTTGTTAAAACTGATGAACAACCGGGATATCTGAATCCTACACAAAAATTGAAATAAAAATGTTTTTCGAAAAAAGTCGGGCTAAATACTATTCTTCAAATTTCCTGCTTTTTAACGGTTTATAGATTTAATATTTGTTAAAACTGATAGACAGATTCAGATATATCGGGAAAGTCCCATCCGAAAGACGACGTGCTCAAGGTTATTTTTAACCTAAGTGAAATTTCAGCTACCCAGGTTTAGATACATAACATACGACTCGTTATCCAGTACCTGACATTCAAAAAGGCCCTCGATCATAGCTTGGAGTCCAATCCAAAGGACGACGTGCTCAAGTTATTTTTAACGTACATGAAATTCAACTAAACCAGGTTTAGATACATAACATACGACTCATTATCGAGTACCTGACATACGAAAAGGCCCTCGATCATAGCTTAAAGCCCAATCCAAAGGACGACGTGCTCAAATTTATTTTTATCTTCGCGATTAAAACATCTGACCTAAGTGACTTGGCTAGATTTCTAAATGGCGATCCTGAGCTCGGTAAACTCCATTCTTCAAATTTCTAGCTTTTAAACGGTTTTTAGATTTAATATTTGTTAAAACTGATGAACAACCGGGATATCTGAATCCTACACAAAAATTGAAATAAAAATGTTTTTCGAAAAACGTCGGGCTAAATACCATTCTTCAAATTTCCTGCTTTTTAACGGTTTATAGATTTAATATTTGTTAAAACTGATAGACAGATTCAGATATATCGGGGAAGTCCCATCCGAAAGACGACGTGCTCAAGGTTATTTTTAACCTAAGTGAAATTTCAGCTACCCAGGTTTAGATACATAACATACGACTCGTTATCCAGTACCTGACATTCAAAAAGGCCCTCGATCATAGCTTGGAGTCCAATCCGAAGGACGACGTGCTCAAGTTATTTTTAACGTACATGAAATTCAACTACCCAGGTTTAGATACATAACATACGACTCATTATCGAGTACCTGACATACGAAAAGGCCCTCGATCATAGCTTAAAGCCCAATCCAAAGGACGACGTGCTCAAATTTATTTTTATCTTCCCGATTAAAACATCTGACCTAAGTGACTTGGCTAGATTTCTAAATGGCGATCCTGAGCTCGGTAGACTCCAATCTTCAAATTTCTAGCTTTTAAACGGTTTTTAGATTTAATATTTGTTAAAACTGATGAACAACCGGGATATCTGAATCCTACACAAAAATTGAAATAAAAATGTTTTTCGAAAAAAGTCGGGCTAAATACCATTCTTCAAATTTCCTGCTTTTTAACGGTTTATAGATTTAATATTTGTTAAAACTGATAGACAGATTCAGATATATCGGGAAAGTCCCATCCGAAAGACGACGTGCTCAAGGTTATTTTTAACCTAAGTGAAATTTCAGCTACCCAGGTTTAGATACATAACATACGACTCGTTATCCAGTACCTGACATTCAAAAAGGCCCTCGATCATAGCTTGGAGTCCAATCCAAAGGACGACGTGCTCAAGTTATTTTTAACGTACATGAAATTCAACTACCCAGGTTTAGATACATAACATACGACTCATTATCGAGTACCTGACATACGAAAAGGCCCTCGATCATAGCTTAAAGCCCAATCCAAAGGACGACGTGCTCAAATTTATTTTTATCTTCCCGATTAAAACATCTGACCTAAGTGACTTGGCTAGATTTCTAAATGGCGATCCAAGCTCGGTAGACTCCATTCTTCAAATTTCTAGCTTTTAAACGGTTTTTAGATTTAATATTTGTTAAAACTGATGAACAACCGGGATATCTGAATCCTACACAAAAATTGAAATAAAAATGTTTTTCGAAAAAAGTCGGGCTAAATACCATTCTTCAAATTTCCTGCTTTTTAACGGTTTATAGATTTAATATTTGTTAAAACTGATAGACAGATTCAGATATATCGGGAAAGTCCCATCCGAAAGACGACGTGCTCAAGGTTATTTTTAACCTAAGTGAAATTTCAGCTACCCAGGTTTAGATACATAACATACGACTCGTTATCCAGTACCTGACATTCAAAAAGGCCCTCGATCATAGCTTGGAGTCCAATCCAAAGGACGACGTGCTCAAGTTATTTTTAACGTACATGAAATTCAACTACCCAGGTTTAGATACATAACATACGACTCATTATCGAGTACCTGACATACGAAAAGGCCCTCGATCATAGCTTAAAGCCTAATCCGAAGGACGACGTGCTCAAATTTATTTTAATCTTCCCGATTAAAACATCTGACCTAAGTGACTTGGCTAGATTTCTAAATGGCGATCCTGAGCTCGGTAGACTCCATTCTTCAAATTTCTAGCTTTTAAACGGTTTTTAGATTTAATATTTGTTAAAACTGATGAACAACCGGGTTATCTGAATCCTACACAAAAATCGAAATAAAAATGTTTTTCGAAAAAAGTCGGGAGAAATACCATTCTTCAATTTTCCTGATTTTTAACGGTTTATAGATTTAATATTTGTTAAAACTGATAGACAGATTCAGATATATCGGGAAAGTCCCATCCGAAAGACGACGTGCTCAAGGTTATTTTTAACCTAAGTGAAATTTCAGCTACCCAGGTTTAGATACATAACATACGACTCGTTATCCAGTACCTGACATTCAAAAAGGTCCTCGATCATAGCTTGGAGTCCAATCCGAAGGACGACGTGCTCAAGTTATTTTTAACGTACATGAAATTCAACTACCCAGGTTTAGATACATAACATACGACTCATTATCGAGTACCTGACATACGAAAAGGCCCTCGATCATAGCTTAAAGCCCAATCCGAAGGACGACGTGCTCAAATTTATTTTTATCTTCCCGATTAAAACATCTGACCTAAGTGACTTGGCTAGATTTTTAAATGGCGATCCTGAGCTCGGTAGACTCCATTCTTCAAATTTCTAGCTTTTAAACGGTTTTTAGATTTAATATTTGTTAAAACTGATGAACAACCGGGTTATCTGAATCCTACACAAAAATCGAAATAAAAATGTTTTTCGAAAAAAGTCGAAAGAAATACCATTCTTCAATTTTCCTGATTTTTAACGGTTTATAGATTTAATATTTGTTAAAACTGATAGACAGATTCAGATATATCGGGAAAGTCCCATCCGAAGGACGACGTGCTCACGGTTTTTTGAATGTAAGTGAAATTTTAGCTACCTAGGTTTAGTTACATAACATACAACTCATTATCGATACCTGACATACAAAAAGGCCCTCGATCATAGCTTTTAGTCCAATCCGAAGGACGACGTGCTCAAATTTATTTTTATCCTCTCGATTAAAACATCTGACCTAAGTGCCTTGGCTAGATTTCTAAGTGGCGATCCTGAGCTCGATAGACTCCATATGTATGATAAAATAAGTTACCGTTTGGCTCCAACTAAAGTTATCAAGGAAGAAATGTGGAATCTAAGTGGGCTTTGGAGATGGTAGTTGGCAGGAGTGTTGGGTGATGTCACGTACCCTATGTTGAGCAGAACGTTCAAGTCTATATTAATAAAGCTGAAACGGGGTTTGTGTGTTTGTATGTTTGTTCCAGCATCACGCCCATACGGCTGGACGGATTTTTATGAAACTTCACATGTAGCATTCTTTGGAGCCCGATTGAATAATAGGCTATGTCGCGTCCCAACATTTTGATGGGGAGGGGGGGTTGTAAGGGGGGCCTAAGTATATAAATAGTGCTAACTCATTAACTAATGGTCAAATTGTCTTGAAATTTCACATGTAGTATATTTAAAAAACCAAAAAGGAAAAAAAGGTGTGTGGCGTCCCAAAGTTTTGAACGGGAGGGGGGTTGTGGGGTAGGCGTAAATTTGAAGATAGTGATAGATCATTTACGAAAGATTCAGATGTATCGGAAAAGTCCCATCCGAAGGACAACGTGCTCAAATTTTTTTTATCTTCATGATTAAAGAAAGTTACCATTTGGTTTCAACTAAAATTATCAAGGAAGAAATGTGGAATATAAGTGGGCTTTGAGGTAACGTTTTGATATATTTTCTGAAAAACAAATTAATACAGCTATGTTGGTAGTTAGGCAGCATCCAGAAACGAAGATGGTCAACCAAAGAAAGATTCAGATGTATCGGGAAAGTCCCATCCGAAGGACGACGTGCTCAAATTTATTTTTATCTTCGCGATTAAAACATCTGAGCTAAGTGACTTGGCTAGATTTCTAAATGGCGATCCTGAGCTCGGTAAACTCCATTCTTCACATTTCTCGCTTTTAAACGGTTTTTAGATTTAATATTTGTTAAAACTGATGAACAACCGGGATATCTGAATCCTACACAAAAATTGAAATAAAAATGTTTTTCGAAAAAAGTCGGGCTAAATACCATTCTTCAAATTTCCTGCTTTTTAACGGTTTATAGATTTAATATTTGCTAAAACTGATAGACAGATTCAGATATATCGGGAAAGTCCCATCCGAAAGACGACGTGCTCAAGGTTATTTTTAACCTAAGTGAAATTTCAGCTACCCAGGTTTAGATACATAACATACGACTCGTTATCCAGTACCTGACATTCAAAAAGGCCCTCGATCATAGCTTGGAGTCCAATCCGAAGGACGACGTGCTCAAGTTATTTTTAACGTACATGAAATTCAACTACCCAGGTTTAGATACATAACATACGACTCATTATCGAGTACCTGACATACGAAAAGGCCCTCGATCATAGCTAAAGCCCAATCCGAAAGACGACGTGCTCAAATTTATTTTTATCTTCCCGATTAAAACATCTGACCTAAGTGACTTGGCTAGATTTCTAAATGGCGATCCTGAGCTCGGTAGACTCCATTCTTCAAATTTCTAGCTTTTAAACGGTTTTTAGATTTAATATTTGTTAAAACTGATGAACAACCGGGATATCTGAATCCTACACAAAAATTGAAATAAAAATGTTTTTCGAAAAAAGTCGGGCTAAATACCATTCTTCAAATTTCCTGCTTTTTAACGGTTTATAGATTTAATATTTGTTAAAACTGATAGACAGATTCAGATATATCGGGAAAGTCCCATCCGAAAGACGACGTGCTCAAGGTTATTTTTAACCTAAGTGAAATTTCAGCTACCCAGGTTTAGATACATAACATACGACTCGTTATCCAGTACCTGAATTTCAAAAAGGCCCTCGATCATAGCTTGGAGTCCAATCCGAAGGACGACGTGCTCAAGTTATTTTTAACGTACATGAAATTCAACTACCCAGGTTTAGATACATAACATACGACTCATTATCGAGTACCTGACATACGAAAAGGCCCTCGATCATAGCTTAAAGCCCAATCCGAAGGACGACGTGCTCAAATTTATTTTTATCTTCCCGATTAAAACATCTGACCTAAGTGACTTGGCTAGATTTCTAAATGGCGATCCTGAGCTCGGTAGACTCCATTCTTCAAATTTCTAGCTTTTAAACGGTTTTTAGATTTAATATTTGTTAAAACTGATGAACAACCGGGTTATCTGAATCCTACACAAAAATCGAAATAAAAATGTTTTTCGAAAAAAGTCGGGAGAAATACCATTCTTCAATTTTCCTGATTTTTAAAGGTTTATAGATTTAATATTTGTTAAAACTGATAGACAGATTCAGATATATTGGGAAAGTCCCATCCGAAGGACGACGTGCTGACGGTTTTTTGAATCTAAGTGAAATTTTAGCTACATAGGTTTAGATACATAACATACGACTCATTATCGAGTACCTGACATACGAAAAGGCCCTCGATCAGAGCTAAAGCCCAATCCGAAGGACGACGTGCTCAAATTTATTTTTATCTTCCCGATTAAAACATCTGACCTAAGTGACTTGGCTAGATTTCTAAATGGCGATCCTGAGCTCGGTAGACTCCATTCTTCAAATTTCTAGCTTTTAAACGGTTTTTAGATTTAATATTTGTTAAAACTGATGAACAACCGGGATATCTGAATCCTACACAAAAATTGAAATAAAAATGTTTTTCGAAAAAAGTCGGGCTAAATACCATTCTTCAAATTTCCTGCTTTTTAACGGTTTATAGATTTAATATTTGTTAAAACTGATAGACAGATTCAGATATATCGGGAAAGTCCCATCCGAAAGACGACGTGCTCAAGGTTATTTTTAACCTAAGTGAAATTTCAGCTACCCAGGTTTAGATACATAACATACGACTCGTTATCCAGTACCTGACATTCAAAAAGGCCCTCGATCATAGCTTGGAGTCCAATCCGAAGGACGACGTGCTCAAGTTATTTTTAACGTACATGAAATTCAACTACCCAGGTTTAGATACATAACATACGACTCATTATCGAGTACCTGACATACGAAAAGGCCCTCGATCATAGCTTAAAGCCCAATCCGAAGGACGACGTGCTCAAATTTATTTTTATCTTCCCGATTAAAACATCTGACCTAAGTGACTTGGCTAGATTTCTAAATGGCGATCCTGAGCTCGGTACACTCCATTCTTCAAATTTCTAGCTTTTAAACGGTTTTTAGATTTAATATTTGTTAAAACTGATGAACAACCGGGTTATCTGAATCCTACACAAAAATCGAAATAAAAATGTTTTTCGAAAAAAGTCGGGAGAAATACCATTCTTCAATTTTCCTGATTTTTAACGGTTTATAGATTTAATATTTGTTAAAACTGATAGACAGATTCAGATATATTGGGAAAGTCCCATCCGAAGGACGACGTGCTCACGGTTTTTTGAATCTAAGTGAAATTTTAGCTACATAGGTTTAGATACATAACATACGACTCATTATCGAGTACCTGACATACGAAAAGGCCCTCGATCATAGCTAAAGCCCAATCCGAAGGACGACGTGCTCAAATTTATTTTTATCTTCCCGATTAAAACATCTGACCTAAGTGACTTGGCTAGATTTCTAAATGGCGATCCTGAGCTCGGTAGACTCCATTCTTCAAATTTCTAGCTTTTAAACGGTTTTTAGATTTAATATTTGTTAAAACTGATGAACAACCGGGATATCTGAATCCTACACAAAAATTGAAATAAAAATGTTTTTCGAAAAAAGTCGGGCTAAATACCATTCTTCAAATTTCCTGCTTTTTAACGGTTTATAGATTTAATATTTGTTAAAACTGATAGACAGATTCAGATATATAGGGAAAGTCCCATCCGAAAGACGACGTGCTCAAGGTTATTTTTAACCTAAGTGAAATTTCAGCTACCCAGGTTTAGATACATAACATACGACTCGTTATCCAGTACCTGACATTCAAAAAGGCCCTCGATCATAGCTTGGAGTCCAATCCGAAGGACGACGTGCTCAAGTTATTTTTAACGTACATGAAATTCAACTACCCAGGTTTAGATACATAACATACGACTCATTATCGAGTACCTGACATACGAAAAGGCCCTCGATCATAGCTTAAAGCCCAATCCGAAGGACGACGTGCTCAAATTTATTTTTATCTTCCCGATTAAAACATCTGACCTAAGTGACTTGGCTAGATTTCTAAATGGCGATCCTGAGCTCGGTACACTCCATTCTTCAAATTTCTAGCTTTTAAACGGTTTTTAGATTTAATATTTGTTAAAACTGATGAACAACCGGGTTATCTGAATCCTACACAAAAATCGAAATAAAAATGTTTTTCGAAAAAAGTCGGGAGAAATACCATTCTTCAATTTTCCTGATTTTTAACGGTTTATAGATTTAATATTTGTTAAAACTGATAGACAGATTCAGATATATCGGGAATGTCCCATCCGAAAGACGACGTGCTCAAGGTTATTTTTAACCTAAGTGAAATTTCAGCTACCCAGGTTTAGATACATAACATACGACTCGTTATCCAGTACCTGACATTCAAAAAGGCCCTCGATCATAGCTTGGAGTCCAATCCGAAGGACGACGTGCTCAAGTTATTTTTAACGTACATGAAATTCAACTACCCAGGTTTAGATACATAACATACGACTCATTATCGAGTACCTGACATACGAAAAGGCCCTCGATCATAGCTTAAAGCCCAATCCGAAGGACGACGTGCTCAAATTTATTTTTATCTTCCCGATTAAAACATCTGACCTAAGTGACTTGGCTAGATTTCTAAATGGCGATCCTGAGCTCGGTACACTCCATTCTTCAAATTTCTAGCTTTTAAACGGTTTTTAGATTTAATATTTGTTAAAACTGATGAACAACCGGGTTATCTGAATCCTACACAAAAATCGAAATAAAAATGTTTTTCGAAAAAAGTCGGGAGAAATACCATTCTTCAATTTTCCTGATTTTTAACGGTTTATAGATTTAATATTTGTTAAAACTGATAGACAGATTCAGATATATCGGGAATGTCCCATCCGAAAGACGACGTGCTCAAGGTTATTTTTAACCTAAGTGAAATTTCAGCTACCCAGGTTTAGATACATAACATACGACTCGTTATCCAGTACCTGACATTCAAAAAGGCCCTCGATCATAGCTTGGAGTCCAATCCGAAGGACGACGTGCTCAAGTTATTTTTAACGTACATGAAATTCAACTACCCAGGTTTAGATACATAACATACGACTCATTATCGAGTACCTGACATACGAAAAGGCCCTCGATCATAGCTTAAAGCCCAATCCGAAGGACGACGTGCTCAAATTTATTTTTATCTTCCCGATTAAAACATCTGACCTAAGTGACTTGGCTAGATTTCTAAATGGCGATCCTGAGCTCGGTACACTCCATTCTTCAAATTTCTAGCTTTTAAACGGTTTTTAGATTTAATATTTGTTAAAACTGATGAACAACCGGGTTATCTGAATCCTACACAAAAATCGAAATAAAAATGTTTTTCGAAAAAAGTCGGGAGAAATACCATTCTTCAATTTTCCTGATTTTTAACGGTTTATAGATTTAATATTTGTTAAAACTGATAGACAGATTCAGATATATTGGGAAAGTCCCATCCGAAGGACGACGTGCTCACGGTTTTTTGAATCTAAGTGAAATTTTAGCTACATAGGTTTAGATACATAACATACGACTCATTATCGAGTACCTGACATACGAAAAGGCCCTCGATCATAGCTAAAGCCCAATCCGAAGGACGACGTGCTCAAATTTATTTTTATCTTCCCGATTAAAACATCTGACCTAAGTGACTTGGCTAGATTTCTAAATGGCGATCCTGAGCTCGGTAGACTCCATTCTTCAAATTTCTAGCTTTTAAACGGTTTTTAGATTTAATATTTGTTAAAACTGATGAACAACCGGGATATCTGAATCCTACACAAAAATTGAAATAAAAATGTTTTTCGAAAAAAGTCGGGCTAAATACCATTCTTCAAATTTCCTGCTTTTTAACGGTTTATAGATTTAATATTTGTTAAAACTGATAGACAGATTCAGATATATAGGGAAAGTCCCATCCGAAAGACGACGTGCTCAAGGTTATTTTTAACCTAAGTGAAATTTCAGCTACCCAGGTTTAGATACATAACATACGACTCGTTATCCAGTACCTGACATTCAAAAAGGCCCTCGATCATAGCTTGGAGTCCAATCCGAAGGACGACGTGCTCAAGTTATTTTTAACGTACATGAAATTCAACTACCCAGGTTTAGATACATAACATACGACTCATTATCGAGTACCTGACATACGAAAAGGCCCTCGATCATAGCTTAAAGCCCAATCCGAAGGACGACGTGCTCAAATTTATTTTTATCTTCCCGATTAAAACATCTGACCTAAGTGACTTGGCTAGATTTCTAAATGGCGATCCTGAGCTCGGTACACTCCATTCTTCAAATTTCTAGCTTTTAAACGGTTTTTAGATTTAATATTTGTTAAAACTGATGAACAACCGGGTTATCTGAATCCTACACAAAAATCGAAATAAAAATGTTTTTCGAAAAAAGTCGGGAGAAATACCATTCTTCAATTTTCCTGATTTTTAACGGTTTATAGATTTAATATTTGTTAAAACTGATAGACAGATTCAGATATATCGGGAATGTCCCATCCGAAAGACGACGTGCTCAAGGTTATTTTTAACCTAAGTGAAATTTCAGCTACCCAGGTTTAGATACATAACATACGACTCGTTATCCAGTACCTGACATTCAAAAAGGCCCTCGATCATAGCTTGGAGTCCAATCCGAAGGACGACGTGCTCAAGTTATTTTTAACGTACATGAAATTCAACTACCCAGGTTTAGATACATAACATACGACTCATTATCGAGTACCTGACATACGAAAAGGCCCTCGATCATAGCTTAAAGCCCAATCCGAAGGACGACGTGCTCAAATTTATTTTTATCTTCCCGATTAAAACATCTGACCTAAGTGACTTGGCTAGATTTCTAAATGGCGATCCTGAGCTCGGTAGACTCCATTCTTCAAATTTCTAGCTTTTAAACGGTTTTTAGATTTAATATTTGTTAAAACTGATGAACAACCGGGTTATCTGAATCCTACACAAAAATCGAAATAAAAATGTTTTTCGAAAAAAGTCGGGAGAAATACCATTCTTCAATTTTCCTGATTTTTAACGGTTTATAGATTTAATATTTGTTAAAACTGATAGACAGATTCAGATATATTGGGAAAGTCCCATCCGAAGGACGACGTGCTCACGGTTTTTTGAATCTAAGTGAAATTTTAGCTACATAGGTTTAGTTACATAACATACGACTCATTATCGAGCACCTGACATAGAAAAAGGCCCTCGATCATAGCCTAAAGTCCAATCCGAAGGACGAAGTGCTCAAATTTATTTTTATCTTCCCGATTAAAACATCTGACCTAAGTGCCTTGGCTAGATTTCTAAGTGGCGATCCTGAGCTCGATAGACTCCATATGTATGATAAAATAAGTTACCGTTTGGTTCCAACTAAAGTTATCAAGGAAGAAATGTGGAATATAAGTGGGCTTTGGAGATGGTAGTTGGCAGGAGTGTTGGGTGATGTCACGTACCCTATGTTGAGCAGAACGTTCAAGTCTATATTAATAAAGCTGAAACGGGGTTTGTGGGTTTGTGTGTTTGTATGTTTGTTCCAGCATCACGCCCATACGGCTGGACGGATTTTTATGAAACTTCACATGTAGCATTCTTTTGAGCCCGATTGAATAATAGGCTATGTCGCGTCCCAACATTTTGATCGGGAGGGGGGGGGTTGTAAGGGGGGCCTAAGTATATAAATAGTGCTAACTTATTAACTAATGGTCGAATTGTCATGAAATTTCACATGTAGTATTTTTAAAAAACCAAAAAGGAAAAAAAGGTGTGTGGCGTCCCAAAGTTTTGAACGGGAGGGGGGTTGTGGGGTAGGCGTAAATTTGAAGATAGTGATAGATCATTTACGAAAGATTCAGATGTATCGGAAAAGTCCCATCCGAAGGACAACGTGCTCAAATTTATTTTTATCTTCCCGATTAAAGAAAGTTACCGTTTGGTATCAACTAAAATTATCAAGGAAGAAATGTGGAATATAAGTGGGCTTTGAGGTAACGTTTTGACATATTTTCTGAAAAACAAATTAATACAGCTATGTTGGTAGTTAGGCAGCATCCAGAAACGAAGATGGTCAACCAAAGAAAGATTCAGATGTATCGGGAAAGTCCCATCCGAAGGACGACGTGCTGAAATTTATTTTTATCTTCCCGATTAAAACATCTGAGCTAAGTGACTTGGCTAGATTTCTAAATGGCGATCCTGAGCTCGGTAAACTCCATTCTTCACATTTCTCGCTTTTAAACGGTTTTTAGATTTAATATTTGTTAAAACTGATGAACAACCGGGATATCTGAATCCTACACAAAAATTGAAATAAAAATGTTTTTCGAAAAAAGTCGGGCTAAATACCATTCTTCAAATTTCCTGCTTTTTAACGGTTTATAGATTTAATATTTGTTAAAACTGATAGACAGATTCAGATATATCAGGAAAGTCCCATCCGAAAGACGACGTGCTCAAGGTTATTTTTAACCTAAGTGAAATTTCAGCTACCCAGCTTTAGATACATAACATACGACTCGTTATCCAGTACCTGACATTCAAAAAGGCCCTCGATCATAGCTTGGAGTCCAATCCGAAGGACGACGTGCGCAAGTTATTTTTAACGTACATGAAATTCAACTACCCAGGTTTAGATATATAACATACGAATCATTATCGAGTACCTGACATACGAAAAGGCCCTCGATCATAGCTTAAAGCCCAATCCGAAGGACGACATGCTCAAATTTATTTTTATCTTCCCGATTAAAACATCTGACCTAAGTGACTTGGCTAGATTTCTAAATGGCGATCCTGAGCTCGATAGACTCTATATAGAAGATAAAATAAGTTACCGTTTGGTTCCAACTAAAATTATTAAGAAAGAAATGTGGAATCTAAGTGGGCTTTGAGGTACCGTTTTGACATATTTTCTGAAAAACAAATTAATACAGCTATTTTGGTAGATAGGCAGCAGCCAGAAACGAAGATGGTCAACCAAAGAAAGATTCAGATGTATCGGGAAAGTCCCATCCGAAAGACGACGTGCTCAAGTAATTTTTTACCTAAATGAAATGTCACCTACCCAGGTTTAGATACATAACATACGACTCATTATCGAGTACCTGACATACGAAAAGGCCCTCGATCATAGCTTAAAGCCCATTCCGAAGGACGACGTGCTCAAATTTATTTTTATCTTCCCGATTAAAACATCTGACCTAAGTGAATTGGCTAGATTTCTAAATGGCGATCCTGAGCTCGGTAGACTCCATTCTTCAAATTTCTAGCTTTTAAACGGTTTTTAGATTTAATATTTGTTAAAACTGATGAACAACCGGGTTATCTGAATCCTACACAAAAATCGAAATAAAAATGTTTTTCGAAAAAAGTCGGGAGAAATACCATTCTTCAATTTTCCTGATTTTTAACGGTTTATAGATTTAATATTTGTTAAAACTGATAGACAGATTCAGATATATTGGGAAAGTCCCATCCGAAGGACGACGTGCTCACGGTTTTTTGAATCTAAGTGAAATTTTAGCTACATAGGTTTAGATACATAACATACGACTCATTATCGAGTACCTGACATACGAAAAGGCCCTCGATCATAGCTAAAGCCCAATCCGAAGGACGACGTGCTCAAATTTATTTTTATCTTCCCGATTAAAACATCTGACCTAAGTGACTTGGCTAGATTTCTAAATGGCGATCCTGAGCTCGGTAGACTCCATTCTTCAAATTTCTAGCTTTTAAACGGTTTTTAGATTTAATATTTGTTAAAACTGATGAACAACCGGGATATCTGAATCCTACACAAAAATTGAAATAAAAATGTTTTTCGAAAAAAGTCGGGCTAAATACCATTCTTCAAATTTCCTGCTTTTTAACGGTTTATAGATTTAATATTTGTTAAAACTGATAGACAGATTCAGATATATAGGGAAAGTCCCATCCGAAAGACGACGTGCTCAAGGTTATTTTTAACCTAAGTGAAATTTCAGCTACCCAGGTTTAGATACATAACATACGACTCGTTATCCAGTACCTGACATTCAAAAAGGCCCTCGATCATAGCTTGGAGTCCAATCCGAAGGACGACGTGCTCAAGTTATTTTTAACGTACATGAAATTCAACTACCCAGGTTTAGATACATAACATACGACTCATTATCGAGTACCTGACATACGAAAAGGCCCTCGATCATAGCTTAAAGCCCAATCCGAAGGACGACGTGCTCAAATTTATTTTTATCTTCCCGATTAAAACATCTGACCTAAGT
The DNA here is from genome assembly GCA_963662175.1 of Aradus depressus. Lineage (NCBI taxonomy): Eukaryota > Metazoa > Arthropoda > Insecta > Hemiptera > Aradidae > Aradus > Aradus depressus. The sequence goes on along the minus strand of OY759226.1, from coordinate 13,917,909 downwards.
GACTTGGCTAGATTTCTAAATGGCGATCCTGAGCTCGGTACACTCCATTCTTCAAATTTCTAGCTTTTAAACGGTTTTTAGATTTAATATTTGTTAAAACTGATGAACAACCGGGTTATCTGAATCCTACACAAAAATCGAAATAAAAATGTTTTTCGAAAAAAGTCGGGAGAAATACCATTCTTCAATTTTCCTGATTTTTAACGGTTTATAGATTTAATATTTGTTAAAACTGATAGACAGATTCAGATATATCGGGAATGTCCCATCCGAAAGACGACGTGCTCAAGGTTATTTTTAACCTAAGTGAAATTTCAGCTACCCAGGTTTAGATACATAACATACGACTCGTTATCCAGTACCTGACATTCAAAAAGGCCCTCGATCATAGCTTGGAGTCCAATCCGAAGGACGACGTGCTCAAGTTATTTTTAACGTACATGAAATTCAACTACCCAGGTTTAGATACATAACATACGACTCATTATCGAGTACCTGACATACGAAAAGGCCCTCGATCATAGCTTAAAGCCCAATCCGAAGGACGACGTGCTCAAATTTATTTTTATCTTCCCGATTAAAACATCTGACCTAAGTGACTTGGCTAGATTTCTAAATGGCGATCCTGAGCTCGGTACACTCCATTCTTCAAATTTCTAGCTTTTAAACGGTTTTTAGATTTAATATTTGTTAAAACTGATGAACAACCGGGTTATCTGAATCCTACACAAAAATCGAAATAAAAATGTTTTTCGAAAAAAGTCGGGAGAAATACCATTCTTCAATTTTCCTGATTTTTAACGGTTTATAGATTTAATATTTGTTAAAACTGATAGACAGATTCAGATATATCGGGAATGTCCCATCCGAAAGACGACGTGCTCAAGGTTATTTTTAACCTAAGTGAAATTTCAGCTACCCAGGTTTAGATACATAACATACGACTCGTTATCCAGTACCTGACATTCAAAAAGGCCCTCGATCATAGCTTGGAGTCCAATCCGAAGGACGACGTGCTCAAGTTATTTTTAACGTACATGAAATTCAACTACCCAGGTTTAGATACATAACATACGACTCATTATCGTGTACCTGACATACGAAAAGGCCCTCGATCATAGCTTAAAGCCCAATCCGAAGGACGACGTGCTCAAATTTATTTTTATCTTCCCGATTAAAACATCTGACCTAAGTGACTTGGCTAGATTTCTAAATGGCGATCCTAAGCTCGGTACACTCCATTCTTCAAATTTCTAGCTTTTAAACGGTTTTTAGATTTAATATTTGTTAAAACTGATGAACAACCGGGTTATCTGAATCCTACACAAAAATCGAAATAAAAATGTTTTTCGAAAAAAGTCGGGAGAAATACCATTCTTCAATTTTCCTGATTTTTAACGGTTTATAGATTTAATATTTGTTAAAACTGATAGACAGATTCAGATATATTGGGAAAGTCCCATCCGAAGGACGACGTGCTCACGGTTTTTTGAATCTAAGTGAAATTTTAGCTACATAGGTTTAGATACATAACATACGACTCATTATCGAGTACCTGACATACGAAAAGGCCCTCGATCATAGCTAAAGCCCAATCCGAAGGACGACGTGCTCAAATTTATTTTTATCTTCCCGATTAAAACATCTGACCTAAGTGACTTGGCTAGATTTCTAAATGGCGATCCTGAGCTCGGTAGACTCCATTCTTCAAATTTCTAGCTTTTAAACGGTTTTTAGATTTAATATTTGTTAAAACTGATGAACAACCGGGATATCTGAATCCTACACAAAAATTGAAATAAAAATGTTTTTCGAAAAAAGTCGGGCTAAATACCATTCTTCAAATTTCCTGCTTTTTAACGGTTTATAGATTTAATATTTGTTAAAACTGATAGACAGATTCAGATATATAGGGAAAGTCCCATCCGAAAGACGACGTGCTCAAGGTTATTTTTAACCTAAGTGAAATTTCAGCTACCCAGGTTTAGATACATAACATACGACTCGTTATCCAGTACCTGACATTCAAAAAGGCCCTCGATCATAGCTTGGAGTCCAATCCGAAGGACGACGTGCTCAAGTTATTTTTAACGTACATGAAATTCAACTACCCAGGTTTAGATACATAACATACGACTCATTATCGAGTACCTGACATACGAAAAGGCCCTCGATCATAGCTTAAAGCCCAATCCGAAGGACGACGTGCTCAAATTTATTTTTATCTTCCCGATTAAAACATCTGACCTAAGTGACTTGGCTAGATTTCTAAATGGCGATCCTGAGCTCGGTACACTCCATTCTTCAAATTTCTAGCTTTTAAACGGTTTTTAGATTTAATATTTGTTAAAACTGATGAACAACCGGGTTATCTGAATCCTACACAAAAATCGAAATAAAAATGTTTTTCGAAAAAAGTCGGGAGAAATACCATTCTTCAATTTTCCTGATTTTTAACGGTTTATAGATTTAATATTTGTTAAAACTGATAGACAGATTCAGATATATCGGGAATGTCCCATCCGAAAGACGACGTGCTCAAGGTTATTTTTACCCTAAGTGAAATTTCAGCTACCCAGGTTTAGATACATAACATACGACTCGTTATCCAGTACCTGACATTCAAAAAGGCCCTCGATCATAGCTTGGAGTCCAATCCGAAGGACGACGTGCTCAAGTTATTTTTAACGTACATGAAATTCAACTACCCAGGTTTAGATACATAACATACGACTCATTATCGAGTACCTGACATACGAAAAGGCCCTCGATCATAGCTTAAAGCCCAATCCGAAGGACGACGTGCTCAAATTTATTTTTATCTTCCCGATTAAAACATCTGACCTAAGTGACTTGGCTAGATTTCTAAATGGCGATCCTGAGCTCGGTAGACTCTATATAGAAGATAAAATAAGTTACCGTTTGGTTCCAACTAAAATTATTAAGAAAGAAATGTGGAATCTAAGTGGGCTTTGAGGTACCGTTTTGACATATTTTCTGAAAAACAAATTAATACAGCTATTTTGGTAGATAGGCAGCAGCCAGAAACGAAGATGGTCAACCAAAGAAAGATTCAGATGTATCGGGAAAGTCCCATCCGAAAGACGACGTGCTCAAGTAATTTTTTACCTAAATGAAATCTCACCTACCCAGGTTTAGATACATAACATACGACTCATTATCGAGTACCTGACATACGAAAAGGCCCTCGATCATAGCTTAAAGCCCATTCCGAAGGACGACGTGCTCAAATTTATTTTTATCTTCCCGATTAAAACATCTGACCTAAGTGAATTGGCTAGATTTCTAAATGGCGATCCTGAGCTCGGTAGACTCCATTCTTCAAATTTCTAGCTTTTAAACGGTTTTTAGATTTAATATTTGTTAAAACTGATGAACAACCGGGATATCTGAATCCTACACAAAAATCGAAATATAAATGTTTTTCGAAAAAAGTCGGGAGAAATACCATTCTTCAAATTTCCTGATTTTTAACGGTTTATAGATTTAATATTTGTTAAAACTGATAGACAGATTCAGATATATCGGGAAAGTCCCATCCGAAAGACGACGTGCTCAAGGTTATTTTTAACCTAAGTGAAATTTCAGCTACCCAGGTTTAGATACACAACATACGACTCATCATCCAGTACCTGACATAGAAAAAGGCCCTCGATCATAGCCTAAAGTCCAATCCGAAGGACGAAGTGCTCAAATTTATTTTTATCTTCCCGATTAAAACATCTGACCTAAGTGCCTTGGCTAGATTTCTAAGTGGCGATCCTGAGCTCGATAGACTCCATATGTATGATAAAATAAGTTACCGTTTGGTTCCAACTAAAGTTATCAAGGAAGAAATGTGGAATATAAGTGGGCTTTGGAGATGGTAGTTGGCAGGAGTGTTGGGTGATGTCACGTACCCTATGTTGAGCAGAACGTTCAAGTCTATATTAATAAAGCTGAAACGGGGTTTGTGGGTTTGTGTGTTTGTATGTTTGTTCCAGCATCACGCCCATACGGCTGGACGGATTTTTATGAAACTTCACATGTAGCATTCTTTTGAGCCCGATTGAATAATAGGCTATGTCGCGTCCCAACATTTTGATCGGGAGGGGGGGGTTGTAAGGGGGGCCTAAGTATATAAATAGTGCTAACTTATTAACTAATGGTCGAATTGTCATGAAATTTCACATGTAGTATTTTTAAAAAACCAAAAAGGAAAAAAAGGTGTGTGGCGTCCCAAAGTTTTGAACGGGAGGGGGGTTGTGGGGTAGGCGTAAATTTGAAGATAGTGATAGATCATTTACGAAAGATTCAGATGTATCGGAAAAGTCCCATCCGAAGGACAACGTGCTCAAATTTATTTTTATCTTCCCGATTAAAGAAAGTTACCGTTTGGTATCAACTAAAATTATCAAGGAAGAAATGTGGAATATAAGTGGGCTTTGAGGTAACGTTTTGACATATTTTCTGAAAAACAAATTAATACAGCTATGTTGGTAGTTAGGCAGCATCCAGAAACGAAGATGGTCAACCAAAGAAAGATTCAGATGTATCGGGAAAGTCCCATCCGAAGGACGACGTGCTGAAATTTATTTTTATCTTCCCGATTAAAACATCTGAGCTAAGTGACTTGGCTAGATTTCTAAATGGCGATCCTGAGCTCGGTAAACTCCATTCTTCACATTTCTCGCTTTTAAACGGTTTTTAGATTTAATATTTGTTAAAACTGATGAACAACCGGGATATCTGAATCCTACACAAAAATTGAAATAAAAATGTTTTTCGAAAAAAGTCGGGCTAAATACCATTCTTCAAATTTCCTGCTTTTTAACGGTTTATAGATTTAATATTTGTTAAAACTGATAGACAGATTCAGATATATCAGGAAAGTCCCATCCGAAAGACGACGTGCTCAAGGTTATTTTTAACCTAAGTGAAATTTCAGCTACCCAGCTTTAGATACATAACATACGACTCGTTATCCAGTACCTGACATTCAAAAAGGCCCTCGATCATAGCTTGGAGTCCAATCCGAAGGACGACGTGCTCAAGTTATTTTTAACGTACATGAAATTCAACTACCCAGGTTTAGATACATAACATACGACTCATTATCGAGTACCTGACATACGAAAAGGCCCTCGATCATAGCTTAAAGCCCAATCCGAAGGACGACGTGCTCAAATTTATTTTTATCTTCCCGATTAAAACATCTGACCTAAGTGACTTGGCTAGATTTCTAAATGGCGATCCTGAGCTCGGTAGACTCCATTCTTCAAATTTCTAGCTTTTAAACGGTTTTTAGATTTAATATTTGTTAAAACTGATGAACAACCGGGTTATCTGAATCCTACACAAAAATCGAAATAAAAATGTTTTTCGAAAAAAGTCGGGAGAAATACCATTCTTCAATTTTCCTGATTTTTAACGGTTTATAGATTTAATATTTGTTAAAACTAATAGACAGATTCAGATATATTGGGAAAGTCCCATCCGAAGGACGACGTGCTCACGGTTTTTTGAATCTAAGTGAAATTTTAGCTACATAGGTTTAGTTACATAACATACGACTCATTATCGAGCACCTGACATAGAAAAAGGCCCTCGATCATAGCCTAAAGTCCAATCCGAAGGACGAAGTGCTCAAATTTATTTTTATCTTCCCGATTAAAACATCTGACCTAAGTGACTTGGCTAGATTTCTAAATGGCGATCCTGAGCTCGGTAGACTCCATTCTTCAAATTTCTAGCTTTTAAACGGTTTTTAGATTTAATATTTGTTAAAACTGATGAACAACCGGGTTATCTGAATCCTACACAAAAATCGAAATAAAAATGTTTTTCGAAAAAAGTCGGGAGAAATACCATTCTTCAATTTTCCTGATTTTTAACGGTTTATAGATTTAATATTTGTTAAAACTGATAGACAGATTCAGATATATTGGGAAAGTCCCATCCGAAGGACGACGTGCTCACGGTTTTTTGAATCTAAGTGAAATTTTAGCTACATAGGTTTAGTTACATAACATACGACTCATTATCGAGCACCTGACATAGAAAAAGGCCCTCGATCATAGCCTAAAGTCCAATCCGAAGGACGAAGTGCTCAAATTTATTTTTATCTTCCCGATTAAAACATCTGACCTAAGTGCCTTGGCTAGATTTCTAAGTGGCGATCCTGAGCTCGATAGACTCCATATGTATGATAAAATAAGTTACCGTTTGGTTCCAACTAAAGTTATCAAGGAAGAAATGTGGAATATAAGTGGGCTTTGGAGATGGTAGTTGGCAGGAGTGTTGGGTGATGTCACGTACCCTATGTTGAGCAGAACGTTCAAGTCTATATTAATAAAGCTGAAACGGGGTTTGTGGGTTTGTGTGTTTGTATGTTTGTTCCAGCATCACGCCCATACGGCTGGACGGATTTTTATGAAACTTCACATGTAGCATTCTTTTGAGCCCGATTGAATAATAGGCTATGTCGCGTCCCAACATTTTGATCGGGAGGGGGGGGTTGTAAGGGGGGCCTAAGTATATAAATAGTGCTAACTTATTAACTAATGGTCGAATTGTCATGAAATTTCACATGTAGTATTTTTAAAAAACCAAAAAGGAAAAAAAGGTGTGTGGCGTCCCAAAGTTTTGAACGGGAGGGGGGTTGTGGGGTAGGCGTAAATTTGAAGATAGTGATAGATCATTTACGAAAGATTCAGATGTATCGGAAAAGTCCCATCCGAAGGACAACGTGCTCAAATTTATTTTTATCTTCCCGATTAAAGAAAGTTACCGTTTGGTATCAACTAAAATTATCAAGGAAGAAATGTGGAATATAAGTGGGCTTTGAGGTAACGTTTTGACATATTTTCTGAAAAACAAATTAATACAGCTATGTTGGTAGTTAGGCAGCATCCAGAAACGAAGATGGTCAACCAAAGAAAGATTCAGATGTATCGGGAAAGTCCCATCCGAAGGACGACGTGCTGAAATTTATTTTTATCTTCCCGATTAAAACATCTGAGCTAAGTGACTTGGCTAGATTTCTAAATGGCGATCCTGAGCTCGGTAAACTCCATTCTTCACATTTCTCGCTTTTAAACGGTTTTTAGATTTAATATTTGTTAAAACTGATGAACAACCGGGATATCTGAATCCTACACAAAAATTGAAATAAAAATGTTTTTCGAAAAAAGTCGGGCTAAATACCATTCTTCAAATTTCCTGCTTTTTAACGGTTTATAGATTTAATATTTGTTAAAACTGATAGACAGATTCAGATATATCAGGAAAGTCCCATCCGAAAGACGACGTGCTCAAGGTTATTTTTAACCTAAGTGAAATTTCAGCTACCCAGCTTTAGATACATAACATACGACTCGTTATCCAGTACCTGACATTCAAAAAGGCCCTCGATCATAGCTTGGAGTCCAATCCGAAGGACGACGTGCGCAAGTTATTTTTAACGTACATGAAATTCAACTACCCAGGTTTAGATATATAACATACGAATCATTATCGAGTACCTGACATACGAAAAGGCCCTCGATCATAGCTTAAAGCCCAATCCGAAGGACGACATGCTCAAATTTATTTTTATCTTCCCGATTAAAACATCTGACCTAAGTGACTTGGCTAGATTTCTAAATGGCGATCCTGAGCTCGATAGACTCTATATAGAAGATAAAATAAGTTACCGTTTGGTTCCAACTAAAATTATTAAGAAAGAAATGTGGAATCTAAGTGGGCTTTGAGGTACCGTTTTGACATATTTTCTGAAAAACAAATTAATACAGCTATTTTGGTAGATAGGCAGCAGCCAGAAACGAAGATGGTCAACCAAAGAAAGATTCAGATGTATCGGGAAAGTCCCATCCGAAAGACGACGTGCTCAAGTAATTTTTTACCTAAATGAAATGTCACCTACCCAGGTTTAGATACATAACATACGACTCATTATCGAGTACCTGACATACGAAAAGGCCCTCGATCATAGCTTAAAGCCCATTCCGAAGGACGACGTGCTCAAATTTATTTTTATCTTCCCGATTAAAACATCTGACCTAAGTGAATTGGCTAGATTTCTAAATGGCGATCCTGAGCTCGGTAGACTCCATTCTTCAAATTTCTAGCTTTTAAACGGTTTTTAGATTTAATATTTGTTAAAACTGATGAACAACCGGGATATCTGAATCCTACACAAAAATCGAAATATAAATGTTTTTCGAAAAAAGTCGGGAGAAATACCATTCTTCAAATTTCCTGATTTTTAACGGTTTATAGATTTAATATTTGTTAAAACTGATAGACAGATTCAGATATATCGGGAAAGTCCCATCCGAAAGACGACGTGCTCAAGGTTATTTTTAACCTAAGTGAAATTTCAGCTACCCAGGTTTAGATACACAACATACGACTCATCATCCAGTACCTGACATACAAAAAGTCCCTCGATCATAGCTTGACGTCCAATCCGAAGGACGACGTGCTCAAGTTATTTTTAACGTAAATGAAATTTCAACTACCCAGGTTTAGATACATAACATACGACTCATTTTCGAGTACCTGACATACGAAAAGGCCCTCGATCATAGCTTAAAGCCCAATCCGAAGGACGACGTGCTCAAATTCATTTTTATCTTCTCGAATAAAACATCTGACTTAAGTGACTTGGCTAGATTTCTAAATGGCGATCCTGAGCTCGGTAGACTCCATTCTTCAAATGTCTAGCTTTTAAACGGTTTTTAGATTTAATATTTGTTAAGGATGACTTGGCCAACTACCGGATGACGTGAACAACACGTTTTTGTGCTCCTCAATATTTGTTTTCTTTGAAGGCTATTTGAAATTTATTGTTTAAAATATTTTCGATTCTTTTTTTTTTTAAAGAGAACTGTGGTTAATTTCTGTTTGAATTTTATGTTATGTGTTCATTCGAAACTTGAAACTTTGTGTTCATCAGAAACTTGAAAAAATAACCTTACTTAAAATATTTCAATTTAATTCAGTTTATTCCTTTTACTTTATTTTATCTTTACTTTCTTTTGTTCGTTTCATGTTTTAATTTGATGTTATTGTTTCGTGTGTGTGTTTTCCTTTTTTTCTTTTTTACTTTTCTGATGAGTAAGTTTTAACTTACAATCAGTCATGGGTGAGGAAGGTAAAAAAGCAGAAACCACGACTCCTGAGGCTACTCCCTCCACTTCTGTATGGCAGGAAGTGTTTGTCAGGGACCGGAAGAGACCAGCTGCAGACACCAGAGACCCCAGAAAGGCTGCGCGGCTGAACAGCAACATTCAGAAGGTACCCCTTAATAACCACTATACACCATTGTCGCAAGATGAAGCAATGGAGTCATCATCAAATAGCCAACAAATAGTAAATGAAAAACCACCTCCCATTTTCATCAAAGAAAACATTAATAGTTATAAAAACTTTTTATCTTTATTAGAAAATACTTGTGATCAAAATTCATTTATTTTAAAATCTACAGCTAATGGAATCATACTCTACCCTACCACACCGGCCCATTATAGATCATTTGTACATTTACTAGACAAAGAGAAGGTCATGTACCACACATACCAACTCAAGTCTGACAGAGTACCGAGGGTAGTGATCCGCGGCCTCCATCCATCCACAGATCATGCAGATCTGAAAGCAACTCTTCTGTAGAAGGGATATCCGGCTCGAGCTGTTATGAACGTATTCAAAAAAACATGGGTTCGGGAACCCAGTGCTACACATTCAGAGCCTGTTAAAGTACCTCTGCCTATCTTTTTTGTTGACGTGGACCCAAAACACTACAACGAAAAAATCTTCGATATCCGGAGTTTACTTTACTCAAAAGTAACCATTGAAGAACCCTACAAAAGGCACTCTATCGTCCAGTGTAAACGTTGTCAAGGTTACGGGCACAAGCCGTTTGGTTCCAACTAAAATTATCAAGGAAGAAATGTGGAATATAAGTGGGCTTTGAGGTACCGTTTTGAGATATTTTCTGAAAAACAAATTAATACAGCAATGTTGGTAGATAGGCAGCGACCATAAATGAAGATGATCAACCAAAGACAAATTCAGAGTTATCGGGAAAGTCCCAACCGAAGGACGAAGTGCTCAAGGATATTTAAAAAAATAAATAATATAAGTCAGTTAAAACAACTAAGAGCCCCGTCTAGATTTCCAACTTGCGATCCTGAGCTCAGTAGACACCAAATATAAAGAAAAAATACGTTTCCGTTTGGCTCCAACTAAAATTATCAAGGAAGAAATCTATATTAATAAAGCTGAAACGGGGTTTATTTGTTTGTTTGTTCCAGCATTACGCCCAAACGGCTCGACGGGTTTTTATGAAACTTCACATGTAGCATTCTTATGACCCCAGTTGAATAATAGGCTATGTGGCGTCCCAAATGGGAGGGGTGTGGTGGGGATAGGCCTAAATATAAAGATACCGGTAGCTCATTAACTTATGGTCGGATTATCATGAAATTTCACATGTAGTATTCTTAAAGGCCAAATAGAAAAATAGGGTTTGTGACCTCTCAAGATATTGAACGAAAGGGAGGATAGTGGGGGTAGACTTAAGTATATAAATAGTGGTAGCTCATTAACTAATGGTCGGATTGTCATGTAATTTCACATGTAGTAATTTCAAAACAAAATTTGAAAATTCGTTGTGACGTTTCAACTTTTTGAACCTGAGGGGTGGGGTGCATTAAGCTGAAGGAATTTCACATGTAGCTTTCTCTTCTTCTGTACACCGGTATTAAGCAGATACTAGCTGTGGTGTCTGCCGTTGAAGTACTATAAGGCTTATTCTATATGAATAATTGAAAATTATAACATCATGAATGTACTGTCGAAGAATTTAATTGGATTCGAATGAGATATATTAGGTGAAAAGTCAAAGTTCCCCGAGCAACGTCGGGTATTACTGCTAGTACATATATATATAGTGTAAACTCCATTTAACGTCACTCGATTTAACGACAAACTCCCTAAAACTTCGAAATTACTTGAATCTGGTTGGTTTACCTTGTTGTCCATACAATGATACACTCTATGTAGCATCACACCCACTCTAAATAACAACAATACGTCATTACTAAGCAATAAACAGTACTTTCAAGTTGCCGAAATTAATAACAACTGCAGCTGTGTACGTTCTTTTGTTTGTTATTTTGTTTTTTTTGTTTGTATAATAGTAAAATACTATTAAATCTAATGTAACATTTACTGATTTTACTTCTCTTAATTTAACGACAAGTCTCAATAACGCCAAAAAATGCGCAGTCCCTTAAGTGTCGCTATATAGAGTTTACACTGTATATATACCTATATATATATATATATATACATATGTATATATATATATATATATATATTTTTTTTTTTTATTTTTTTTTTTTTTTAAACATGAAATTCCGTTGAAAACTCAGTATCGAATTTCTGATGATTATATAACTTCCCCTATACTTCGTATATCTGGCGAAGGGATATTATTGTAATTCTAACCAATTCTATAAACATATATTTCACATTCTCGTGTATAAATTGTTTGTTGTTGTTTGATGTTTTAAGATGTTCGACTTCCTGGTCATTACACCTACATGTTTATTCTTCATTGATACTGTTTACCAAATCGGTTTATCTCTGGACTACATGCACTGAGTATTTAAATTTTTTTTTTTTTTTTTTTTTAACAATACGGTTCATACGTATTGTATATATCTATATTAATAAAGCTGAAACGGGGTTTGTTTGTTTGTATGTATGTATGTTTGTTCCAGCATCACGCCCAAACGGCTGGACGGATTTTTATGAAACTACCCATGTAGCATCCTTTTGAGCCCGATTGAATAATGGGCTATGTGGCGTCCCAAAATTTTGAACGGGAGGGGGGGTTGTGGGGGGGCCTAGTTATAAATATAGTCCTAGCTCATTAACGGTTGGTCATATTGTCACGAAATTTCACAGGTAGTATTCTTAAAGGCCAAATTGAAAAATATTGTGTGTGGTGTCCCAAAATTTTTAACGGGAGGGGGGGTTGTGGGGGGAAGCCTAAATATAAAGATAGTGATGGGTCATTAACGGATGATCAGATTGTCATGGAATTTCACATGTAGTATTTTTAAAGGCCAAATAGAAAAATAGGGTGTGTGACGGCTCAAAAATTTGAACAGGAGGGCGGGTTGTGGGGGGGCCTAAATATAAATATAGTGCTAACACTTTAACGGTTGGTCGGATTATTATGAAATTTCGGATGTAGTATTCCTGAATGCCAAATAGAAAAATAAGGTGTGTGGCGCCCCAAAGTTTTGAACGGGAGGGGGGGGGGGTTGTGGGGGGGCCTAGGTATAAATATAGAGCTAGCTCATTAACGGTTGGTCGCATTGTCACGAAGTTTCACATATAGTATTCCTGAAGGCCAAATAGACAAAAAGGGGTGTGGCGTCCTAAAAATTTGAACAAGAGAGGGGGTTGTGGGGGTAGGCCTAAGTATAAATATAGTGCTAGCTCATTCTCATCACGGTTTCGGAAGGGAGGGCCTCTTCTAAGTCCGTTAGGACCACTGACAGCTTATATAAATAGGTAAACAATTTGTCCAGGGCAAAGTGAGCAGAGGGCAAAAGTGAGCAGGGGGCAAAAAGTGAGCAGGGGGCAAGGGGGCAAATTAAAATTGCCTTTTTATTTTTTTTCTCATCGAATAATGGGAGTAGGGAGCTGATATTTTCAGGAAAAATTTTTTTTTACATGTGCGAACTGTTGGCCAATCGCTCATTCGAAAATCGTTCGGGGCAGTTTTCGCACTCTTATCCGGCTAGAACCTTTCCTAGCATCCTTAAACGTTCTGCTCAACATAGGGTACGTGACATCACCCAACACTCCTGCCAACTTCCTACTACCATCTATCGACTTAACAAATATTAAATCTATAAACCGTTAAAAAGCGAGAAATTTGAGAATGGAGTCTACCGAGCTCAGGATCGCCACTTAGAAATCTAGCTGAGGCACTTAATTCAGATATTTTAATCGGGAAGTTAAAAATAACTTTGAGCACGTCGTCCTTCGGATGGGACTTTCCGGATATATCTGAATCTGTCGTATCAGTTTTAACAATTATTAAACCTATAGACCGTTAAATAGCGCGAATTTTAAAAAAAACATTTTTATTTTGATTTTTGTGTAGCATTCGGATAATCCGGTCGTTCTATATCAGTTTTAACAAATATTAAATCTATAAACCGTTAAAAAGCGAGAAATTTGAGAATGGAGTCTACCGAGCTCAGGATCGCCACTTAGAAATCTAGCTGAGGCACTTAGGTCAGATGTTTTAATCGGGAAGGTAAAAATAACTTTGAGCACGTCGTCCTTCGAATGGGACTTTAAGCGATGATCCAGGGCTTTTTCGAACGTGAGGTACTTGATAATGAGACGTATGTTATGTAAATAAACCTGGGTAGGTGAAATTTCACTTAGGTTGAAAATAACCTTGAGCACGTCGTCCTTCGGATGGGACTTTAAGGTATGCTCCAGGGCCTTTTCGAATGTGAGGTACTCGATAATGAGACGTATGTTATGTAAATAAACCTGGGTAGGTGAAATTTCACTTAGGTTGAAAATAACCTTGAGCATGTCGTCCTTCGGATGGGACTTTAAGCGATGATCCAGGGCTTTTTCGAATGTGAGGTACTCGATAATGAGACGTATGTTATGTAAATAAACCTGGGTAGGTGAAATTTCACAGGTTGAAAATAGCCTTGAGCACGTCGTCCTTCGGATGGGACTTTCCGGATATATCTGAATCTGTCGTATCAGTTTCAACAATTATTAAGCCTATAAACTGTTAAATAGCGCGAATTTTTTGAAAAACATTTTTATTTCAATTTTAGTGTAGGATTCAGATATCCCGGTCGTTCTCTATCAGTTTTAACAAATATTAAATCTATAAACCGTTAAAAAGCGAGAAATTTGAAGAATGGAGTCTACCAAGCTCAGGATCGCCACTTAGAAATCTAGCTGAGGCACTTAATTCAGATATTTTAATCGGGAAGTTAAAAATAACTTTGAGTGCGTCGTCCTTCGAATGGGACTTTAAGCGATGATCCAGGGCTTTTTCGAACGTGAGGTACTTGATAATGAGACGTATGTTATGTAAATAAACCTGGGTAGGTGAAATTTCACTTAGGTTGAAAATAACCTTGAGCACGTCGTCCTTCGGATGGGACTTTAAGGTATGCTCCAGGGCCTTTTCGAATGTAAAGTACTCGATAATGAGACGTATGTTATGTAAATAAACCTGGGTAGGTGAAATTTCACAGGTTGAAAATAGCCTTGAGCACGTCGTCCTTCGGATGGGACTATCCGGATATATCTGAATCTGTCGTATCAGTTTTAACAATTATTAAGCCTATAAACCGTTACATAGCAAGGGGGCAAATGAAAATTGCCTTTTTATTTTTTTTCTCATCGAATAATGGGAGTAGGGAGCTGATATTTTCAGGAAATTTTTTTTTTTACATGTGCAAACTGTTGGCCAATCGCTCATTCGAAAATCGTTGGGGGCAGTTTTCGCACTCTTATCCGGCTAGGACCTTTCCTAGCATCCTTAAACGTTCTGCTCAACATAGGGTACGTGACATCACCCAACACTCCTGCCAACTTCCTACTACCATCTATCGACTTAACAAATATTAAATCTATAAACCGTGAAAAAGCGAGAAATTCTACCAAGCTCAGGATCGCCACTTAGAAATCTAGCTGAGGCACATAAGTCAGATGTTTTAATCGGGAAGTTAAAAATAACCTTGAGCACGTCGTCCTTCGGATGGGACTTTAAGCGATGATCCAGGGCTTTTCCGAATGTGAGGTACTCGATAATGAGACGTATGTTATGTAAATAAACCTGGGTAGGTGAAATTTCACAGGTTGAAAATAGCCTTGAGCACGTCGTCCTTCGGATGGGACTTTCCGGATATATCTGAATCTGTCGTATCAGTTTCAACAATTATTTAGCCTATAAACCGTTAAATAGCGCGAATTTTTTGAAAAACATTTTTATTTCAATTTTAGTGTAGGATTCAGATATCCCGGTCGTTCTCTATCAGTTTTAACAAATATTAAATCTATAAACCGTTAAAAAGCGAAAAATTTGAAGAATGGAGTCTACCGAGCTCAGGATCGCCACTTAGAAATCTAGCTGAGGCACTTAATTCAGATATTTTAATCGGGAAGTTAAAAATAACTTTGAGCACGAAGTCCTTCGGATGGGACTTTAAGCGATGATCCAGGGCTTTTTCGAACGTGAGGTACTTGATAATGAGACGTATGTTATGTAAATAAACCTGGGTAGGTGAAATTTCACTTAGGTTGAAAATAACCTTGAGCACGTCGTCCTTCGGATGGGACTTTAAGGTATGCTCCAGGGCCTTTTCGAATGTAAAGTACTCGATAATGAGACGTATGTTATGTAAATAAACCTGGGTAGGTGAAATTTCACAGGTTGAAAATAGCCTTGAGCACGTCGTCCTTCGGATGGGACTTTCCGGATATATCTGAATCTGTCGTATCAGTTTTAACAATTATTAAGCCTATAAACCGTTAAATAGCAAGGGGGCAAATTAAAATTGCCTTTTTATTTTTTTTCTCATCGAATAATGGGAGTACGGAGCTGATATTTTCAGGAAATTTTTTTTTTTACATGTGCAAACTGTTGGCCAATCGCTTATTCGAAAATCGTTGGGGGCAGTTTTCGCACTCTTATCCGGCTAGAACCTTTCCTAGCATCCTTAAACGTTCTGCTCAACATAGGGTACGTGACATCACCCAACACTCCTGCCAACTTCCTACTACCATCTATCGACTTAACAAATATTAAATCTATAAACCGTGAAAAAGCGAGAAATTCTACCGAGCTCAGGACCGCCACTTAGAAATCTAGCTGAGGCACTTAAGTCAGATGTTTTAATCGGGAAGTTAAAAATAACCTTGAGCACGTCGTCCCTCGAATGGGACTTTAAGCGATGCTCCAGGGCTTTTTCGAATGTGAGGTACTCTATAATGAGACGTATGTTATGTAAATAAACCTGGGTAGGTGAAATTTCACTTAGGTTGAAAATAACCTTGAGCTCGTCGTCCTTCGGATGGGACTTTAAGCGATGATCCAGGGCTTTTTCGAACGTGAGGTACTTGATAATGAGACGTATGTTATGTAAATAAACCTGGGTAGGTGAAATTTCACTTAGGTTGAAAATAACCTTGAGCACGTCGTCCTTCGGATGGGACTTTACGGTATGCTCCAGGGCCTTTTCGAATGTAAAGTACTCGATAATGAGACGTATGTAATGTAAATAAACCTGGGTAGGTGAAATTTCACAGGTTGAAAATAGCCTTGAGCACGTCGTCCTTCGGATGGGACTTTCTGGATATATCTGAATCTGTCGTATCAGTTTCAACAATTATTAAGCCTATAAACCGTTAAATAGCGCGAATTTTTTGAAAAACATTTTTATTTCAATTTTAGTGTAGGATTCAGATATCCCGGTCGTTCTCTATCAGTTTTAACAAATATTAAATCTATAAACCGTTAAAAAGCGAGAAATTTGAAGAATGGAGTCTACCAAGCTCAGGATCGCCACTTAGAAATCTAGCTGAGGCACTTAATTCAGATATTTTAATCGGGAAGTTAAAAAAAACTTTGAGCACGTCCTCCTTCGAATGGGACTTTAAGCGATGATCCAGGGCTTTTTCGAACGTGAGGTACTTGATAATGAGACGTATGTTATGTAAATAAACCTGGGTAGGTGAAATTTCACAGGTTGAAAATAGCCTTGAGCACGTCGTCCTTCGGATGGGACTTTCCGGATATATCTGAATCTGTCGTATCAGTTTTAACAATTATTAAGCCTATAAACCGTTAAATAGCAAGGGGGCAAATTAAAATTGCCTTTTTATTTTTTTTCTCATCGAATAATGGGAGTAGGGAGCTGATTTTTTCAGGAAAATTTTTTTTTACATGTGCAAACTGTTGGCCAATCGCTTATTCGAAAATCGTTGGGGGCAGTTTTCGCACTCTTATCCGGCTAGAACCTTTCCTAGCATCCTTAAACGTTCTGCTCAACATAGGGTACGTGACATCACCCAACACTCCTGCCAACTTCCTACTACCATCTATCGACTTAACAAATATTAAATCTATAAACCGTGAAAAAGCGAGAAATTCTACCGAGCTCAGGACCGCCACTTAGAAATCTAGCTGAGGCACTTAAGTCATATGTTTTAATCGGGAAGTTAAAAATAACCTTGAGCACGTCGTCCTTCGAATGGGACTTTAAGCGATGCTCCAGGGCTTTTTCGAATGTGAGGTACTCGATAATGAGACGTATGTTATGTAAATAAACCTGGGTAGGTGAAATTTCACAGGTTGAAAATAGCCTTGAGCACGTCGTCCTTCGGATGGGACTTTCCGGATATATCTGAATCTGTCGTATCAGTTTCAACAATTATTAAGCCTATAAACCGTTAAATAGCGCGAATTTTTTGAAAATTTTTATTTCAATTTTAGTGTAGGATTCAGATATCCCGGTCGTTCTCTATCAGTTTTAACAAATATTAAATCTATAAACCGTTAAAAAGCGAGAAATTTGAAGAATGGAGTCTACCAAGCTCAGGATCGCCACTTAGAAATCTAGCTGAGGCACTTAATTCAGATATTTTAATCGGGAAGTTAAAAATAACTTTGAGCACGTCGTCCTTCGAATGGGACTTTAAGCGATGATCCAGGGCTTTTTCGAACGTGAGGTACTTGATAATGAGACGTATGTTATGTAAATAAACCTGGGTAGGTGAAATTTCACTTAGGTTGAAAATAACCTTGAGCACGTCGTCCTTCGGATGGGACTTTAAGGTATGCTCCAGGGCCTTTTCGAATTTCACAGGTTGAAAATAGCCTTGAGCATGTCGTCCTTCGGATGGGACTTTCCGGATATATCTGAATCAGTAGTATCAGTTTTAACAATTATTAAGCCTATAAACCGTTAAATAGCGCGAAATTCCCCAGGTGATCCTTCGGCATACAGACCCCTCTGCCTCCTTGATACAGCGGGGACGGTGCTGGAAGGCATCATCCACGAGAGGTTGCGCGAGCATGTGGAGGCTGGCCTAACCGACAATCAGTATGTGTTTCGACCAGGGAGGTCAACAACAGATGCAGTGGAAGAGGTGAAGAATCTGGTGTGTGCAGCAATAACCGGGACGCTAAGGAACCGGAAGCGTTGCCTTATGGTCACGTTGGACATCAGCAATGCGTTCAACTCGGCTCGGTGGGACAAGATCTGGGAGAGCCTCTTACGGGACTTCAAGATCCCCAGGTATCTGATGAAGATCATCAGGAACTACCTAAGCGAGAGGATGCTGTTCGCGGACACCACTGACGGAACCAGGGAATTCAAGGTCACTACAGGAGTTCCACAAGGGTCAGTCCTTGGCCCCACACTGTGGAACATCCTGTACAATGGCTTGCTGAGCCTGCCAATGCCAGAAGACCTTACCTTGGTGGCGTATGCTGACGATGTAGGGATCGTCATAGTGGCTGATGATCTGGAAAACCTGGAACGCAAATTCCAGGCTGCCATGGAGCGGATACACCATTGGATGAGCTCTGTGGGCCTTTCCCTGGCCATCCACAAGACGGATGCAGTACTCTTCACCGGGAGGAAGGCCAGAACCAACATGTCACTGACCTTCCAGGGTTATACTATCGAGACCCAACCGGCAATCAGGTACCTGGGAGTAATGCTGGATCAGAGGCTCACCTTTAGGGAGCACCTCAAATACGTGGGAGCGAAGGCCGCCAGGACATCGGCGGCGATTTCGAGAATTCTGCCCAACGTCGGTGGCCCTAGGCAGAGCAGGAGAAGACTGCTGGCAGGAGTCAGCACTTCCATCCTTCTGCACGGGGCCCCGACATGGGCAGATGCAACGAGGATTACCTCATACCTGAGGCTGATCGCCCCCGCTCACAGGCGAAGCGCACTGAGAGTCGCATGCGCCTACCGAACAGTTTCTGGCGACGCTGCCTATGTAATTGCTGGGCTGCCCCCCATTGACCTCTTGGCACGGGAACGTACGCGACACTTCAAAAGGAAACAAGACCCGGTTCAGGTGGAAGAGGTGGTGCAGCGCTTCGACCACAGGGGAAACCGGGTCTTCTATCAGGACGCGGGGGCCAGCCCTGGTCCAGCAGAGCCAGAGAGGGTCAGGACAATTAGGGAGTGGCAGGAAGAATGGGACAAGTCCACAAAGGGACGGTGGACCCATCGGCTCATCCCTCGAGTCGAGCCTTGGCTCACCAGAAAGCATGGGGAGGTGAATTACCACCTCACCCAGGTACTCACGGGACACGGTGGGTTCCGGGGGTACCTCCACAAAATCGGGGCAGCAACAACACCAGACTGCCCCGCGTGCCTTGGTGAGACGGAGTCGGCGGAGCATGTCCTCCTCAAATGCCCCAGATTTGAGGAGGGAAGGAAAAATCTGGAGTGCAGCATGGGCGCCCCACTGACTGCTACCAGTTACGTGGACGCTATGCTGCGCTCCCAGGAGTCGTGGGATGAAGGCTGCGATTTTGCAGCGCTCATCATGGGCGGGTTGGCCCTTCAGGAGAGGGCTGACAAGGAACAGTAGCGGTAATAAAACAGAAGAAGGGGCGTTACCAGCCACCCTTCCTCCCTTCTGCGAAGTAATGACAGACCGTCAGTTCCGCGGAAGGGAATCAGGATCGGCAAGGAGGGGGTTTTAGTGGGTATGGTGATGGTGAACCGTCTCGAGTCCCACACTATCCAGGGCTACCTTCCCTGGATGTGCGTCACAGCATTTCCCCCTCCAATGCAAAAAAAAAAAAAAAAAAAAAAATAGCGCGAATTTTTTGAAAAACATTTGTATTTCAATTTTAGTGTAGGATTCAGATATCCCGGTCGTTCTCTATCAGTCTTAACAAATATTAAATCTATAAACCGTTAAAAAGCGAGAAATTTGAGAATGGAGTCTACCGAGCTCAGGATCGCCACTTAGAAATCTAGCTGAGGCACTTAGGTCAGATGTTTTAATCGGGAAGTTAAAAATAACTTTGAGCACGTCGACCTTCGGATGGGACTTTAAGCGATGATCCAGGGCTTTTTCGAATGTGAGGTACTCGATAATGAGACGTATGTTATGTAAATAAACCTGGGTAGGTGAAATTTCACTTAGGTTGAAAATAGTCTTGAGCACGTCGTCCTTCGGATGGGACTTTCCGGATATATCTGAATCTGTCGTATCAGTTTTAACAATTATTAAACTTATAAACCGTTAAATAGCGCGAATTTAAAAAAAAAACATTCTTATTTTAATTTTTGTGTAGCATTCAGATAATCCGGTCGTTCTATATCAGTTTTAACAAATATTAAATCTATAAACCGTTAAAAAGCGAGAAATTTGAAGAATGGAGTCTACCGAGCTCAGGATCGCCACTTAGAAATCTAGCTGAGGCACTTAGGTCAGATGTTTTAATCGGGATATATCTGAATCTGTCGTCTCAGTTTTAACAATTATTAAGCCTATAAACCGTTAAACAGCAAGGGGGCAAATTAAAATTGCCTTTTTATTTTTTTTCTCATCGAATAATGGGAGTAGGGAGCAGATATTTTCAGGAAAATTTTTTTTTTACATGTGCAAACTGTTGGCCAATCGCTCATTCGAAAATCGTTGGGGGCAGTTTTCGCACTCTTATCCGGCTAGAATCTTTCCTAGCATCCTTAAACGTTCTGCTCAACATAGGGTACGTGACATCACCCAACACTCCTGCCAACTTCCTACTACCATCTATCGACTTAACAAATATTAAATCTATAAACCGTGAAAAAGCGAGAAATTCTACCGAGCTCAGGATCGCCACTTAGAAATCTAGCTGAGGCACTTAATTCAGATATTTTAATCGGGAAGTTAAAAATAACCTTGAGCACGTCGTCCTTCGGATGGGACATTAAGCGATGATCCAGGGCTTTTTCGATCGTGAGGTACTCCACAAAGAGACGTATGTTATGTAAATAAACCTGGGTAGGTGAAATTTCACTTAGGTTGAAAATAACCTTGAGCACGTCGTCCTTCGAATGGGACTTTAAGCGATGCTCCAGGGCTTTTTCGAATGTGAAGTACTCGATAATGAGACGTATGTTATGTAAATAAACCTGGGTAGGTGAAATTTCACTTAGGTTGAAAATAGTCTTGAGCACGTCGTCCTTCGGATGGGACTTTCCGGATATATCTGAATCTGTCGTATCAGTTTTAACAATTATTAAACTTATAAACCGTTAAATAGCGCGAATTTTTAAAAAAAACATTCTTATTTTGATTTTTGTGTAGCATTCAGATAATCCGGTCGTTCTATATCAGTTTTAACAAATATTAAATCTATAAACCGTTAAAAAGCGAGAAATTTGAGAATGGAGTCTACCGAGCTCAGGATCGCCACTTAGAAATCTAGCTGAGGCACTTAGGTCAGATGTTTTAATCGGGAAGTTAAAAATAACTTTGAGCACGTCGTCCTACGGATGGGACTTTCCGGATATATCTGAATCTGTCGTATCAGTTTTAACAATTATTAAGCCTATAAACCGTTAAATAGCAAGGGGGCAAATTAAAATTGCCTTTTTATTTTTTTTCTCATCGAATAATGGGAGTAGGGAGCTGATATTTTCAGGAAAATTTTTTTTTTACATGTGCAAACTGTTGGCCAATCGCTCATTCGAAAATCGTTGGGGGCAGTTTTCGCACTCTTATCCGCTAGAACCTTTCCTAGCATCCTTAAACGTTCTGCTCAACATAGGGTACGTGACATCACCCAACACTCCTGCCAACTTCCTACTACCATCTATCGACTTAACAAATATTAAATCTATAAACCGTGAAAAAGCGAGAAATTCTACCGAGCTCAGGACCGCCACTTAGAAATCTAGCTGAGGCACTTAAGTCAGATGTTTTAATCGGGAAGTTAAAAATAACCTTGAGCACGTCGTCCTTCGAATGGGACTTTAAGCGATGCTCCAGGGCTTTTTCGAATGTGAGGTACTCGATAATGAGACGTATGTTATGTAAATAAACCTGGGTAGGTGAAATTTCACTTAGGTTGAAAATAACCTTGAGCACGTCGTCCTTCGGATGGGACTTTAAGCGATGCTCCAGGGCTTTTTCGAATGTGAGGTACTCGATAATGAGACGTATGTTATGTAAATAAACCTGGGTAGGTGAAATTTCACAGGTTGAAAATAGCCTTGAGCACGTCGTCCTTCGGATGGGACTTTCCGGATATATCTGAGTCTGTCGTATCAGGTTCAACAATTATTAAGCCTATAAACCGTTAAATAGCGCGAATTTTTTGAAAAACATTTTTATTTCAATTTTAGTGTAGGATTCAGATATCCCGGTCGTTCTCTATCAGTTTTAACAAATATTAAATCTATAAACCGTTAAAAAGCGAGAAATTTGAAGAATGGAGTCTACCGAGCTCAGGATCGCCACTTAGAAATCTAGCTGAGGCACATAGGTCAGATGTTTTAATCGGGAAGTTAAAAATAACTTTGAGCACGAAGTCCTTCGGATGGGACTTTAAGCGATGATCCAGGGCTTTTTAGAATGTGAGGTACTCGATAATGAGACGTATGTTATGTAAATAAACCTAGGTAGGTGAAATTTCACAGGTTGAAAATAGCCTTGAGCACGTCGTCCTTCGGATGGGACTTTCCGGATATATCTGAATCTGTAGTATCAGTTTTAACAATTATTAAGCCTATAAACCGTTGAATAGCGCGAATTTTTTGAAAAATCATTTTTATTTCAATTTTAGTGTAGGATTCAGATATCCCGGTCGTTCTCTATCAGTTTTATCAAATATTAAATCTATAAACCGTTAAAAAGCGAGAAATTTGAAGAATGGAGTCTACCAAGCTCAGGATCGCCACTTAGAAATCTAGCTGAGGCACTTAATTCAGATATTTTAATCGGGAAGTTTAAAAAAACTTTGAGCACGTCGTCCTTCGAATGGGACTTTAAGCGATGATCCAGGGCTTTTTCGAACGTGAGGTACTTGATAATGAGACGTATGTTATGTAAATAAACCTGGGTAGGTGAAATTTCACAGGTTGAAAATAGCCTTGAGCACGTCGTCCTTTGGATGGGACTTTCCGGATATATCTGAATCTGTCGTATCAGTTTTAACAATTATTAAGCCTATAAACCGTTAAATAGCAAGGGGGCAAATTAAATTTGCCTTTTTATTTTTTTTCTCATCGAATAATGGGAGTAGGGAGCTGATATTTTCAGGAACATTTTTTTTTACATGTGCAAACTGTTGGCCAATCGCTCATTCGAAAATCGTTGGGGGCAGTTTTCGCACTCTTATCCGGCTAGAACCTTTCCTAGCATCCTCAAACGTTCTGCTCAACATAGGGCACGTGACATCACCCAACACACCTGCCAACTTCCTACTACCATCTATCGACTTAACAAATATTAAATCTATAAACCGTGAAAAAGCGAGAAATTCTACCGAGGTCAGGACCGCCACTTAGACATCTAGCTGAGGCACTGAAGTCAGATGTTTTAATCGGGAAGTTAAATATAACCTTGAGCACGTCGTCCTTCGGATGGGACTTTAAGCGGTGATCCAGGGCTTTTTCGAACGTGAGGTACTCGATAATGAGACGTCTGTTATGTAAATAAACCTGTGTAGGTGAAATTTCACTTAGGTTGAAAATAACCTTGAGCACGTCGTCCTTCGAATGGGACTTAAAGCGATGCTCCAGGGCTTTTTCGAATGTGAGGTACTCCACAAAGAGACGTATGTTATGTAAATAAACCTGGGTAGGTGAAATTTCACTTAGGTTGAAAATAACCTTGAGCACGTCGTCCTTCGGATGGGACTTTAAGCGATGCTCCAGGGCTTTTTCGAACGTGAAGTACTCGATAATGAGACGTATGTTATGTAAATAAACCTGGGTAGGTGAAATTTCACTTAGGTTGAAAATAGTCTTGAGCACGTGGTCCTTCGGATGGTACTTTCCGGATATATCTGAATCTGTCGTATCAGTTTTAACAATTATTAAACTTATAAACCGTTAAATAGCGCGAATTTAAAAAAAAAAACATTCTTATTTTGATTTTTGTGTAGCATTCAGATAATCCGGTCGTTCTCCATCAGTTTTAACAAATATTAAATCTATAAACCGTTAAAAAGCGAGAAATTTGAGAATGGAGTCTACCGAGCTCAGGATCGCCACTTAGAAATCTAGCTGAGGCACTTAGGTCAGATGTTTTAATCGGGAAGTTAAAAATAACTTTGAGCACGTCGTCCTACGGATGGGACTTTCCGGATATATCTGAATCTGTCGTATCAGTTTTAACAATTATTAAGCCTATAAACCGTTAAATAGCAAGGGGGCAAATTAAAATTGCCTTTTTATTTTTTTTCTCATCGAATAATGGGAGTAGGGAGCAGATATTTTCAGGAAAATTTTTTTTTTACATGTGCAAACTGTTGGCCAATCGCTCATTCGAAAATCGTTGGGGGCAGTTTTCGCACTCTTATCCGGCTAGAACCTTTCCTAGCATCCTTAAACGTTCTGCTCAACATAGGGTACGTGACATCACCCAACACTCCTGCCAACTTCCTACTACCATCTATCGACTTAACAAATATTAAATCTATAAACCGTGAAAAAGCGAGAAATTCTACCAAGCTCAGGATCGCCACTTAGAAATCTAGCTGAGGCACTTAATTCAGATATTTTAATCGGGAAGTTAAAAATAACCTTGAGCACGTCGTCCTTCGGATGGGACATTAAGCGATGATCCAGGGCTTTTTCGATCGTGAGGTACTCCACAAAGAGACGTATGTTATGTAAATAAACCTGGGTAGGTGAAATTTCACTTAGGTTGAAAATAACCTTGAGCACGTCGTCCTTCGAATGGGACTTTAAGCGATGCTCCAGGGCTTTTTCGAATGTGAAGTACTCGATAATGAGACGTATGTTATGTAAATAAACCTGGGTAGGTGAAATTTCACTTAGGTTGAAAATAGTCTTGAGCACGTCGTCCTTCGGATGGGACTTTCCGGATATATCTGAATCTGTCGTATCAGTTTTAACAATTATTAAACTTATAAACCGTTAAATAGCGCGAATTTTTAAAAAAAACATTCTTATTTTGATTTTTGTGTAGCATTCAGATAATCCGGTCGTTCTATATCAGTTTTAACAAATATTAAATCTATAAACCGTTAAAAAGCGAGAAATATAAACCGTTAAATAGCGCGAATTTAAAAAAAAAAACATTCTTATTTTGATTTTTGTGTAGCATTCAGATAATCCGGTCGTTCTCCATCAGTTTTAACAAATATTAAATCTATAAACCGTTAAAAAGCGAGAAATTTGAGAATGGAGTCTACCGAGCTCAGGATCGCCACTTAGAAATCTAGCTGAGGCACTTAGGTCAGATGTTTTAATCGGGAAGTTAAAAATAACTTTGAGCACGTCGTCCTACGGATGGGACTTTCCGGATATATCTGAATCTGTCGTATCAGTTTTAACAATTATTAAGCCTATAAACCGTTAAATAGCAAGGGGGCAAATTAAAATTGCCTTTTTATTTTTTTTCTCATCGAATAATGGGAGTAGGGAGCAGATATTTTCAGGAAAATTTTTTTTTTACATGTGCAAACTGTTGGCCAATCGCTCATTCGAAAATCGTTGGGGGCAGTTTTCGCACTCTTATCCGGCTAGAACCTTTCCTAGCATCCTTAAACGTTCTGCTCAACATAGGGTACGTGACATCACCCAACACTCCTGCCAACTTCCTACTACCATCTATCGACTTAACAAATATTAAATCTATAAACCGTGAAAAAGCGAGAAATTCTACCAAGCTCAGGATCGCCACTTAGAAATCTAGCTGAGGCACTTAATTCAGATATTTTAATCGGGAAGTTAAAAATAACCTTGAGCACGTCGTCCTTCGGATGGGACATTAAGCGATGATCCAGGGCTTTTTCGATCGTGAGGTACTCCACAAAGAGACGTATGTTATGTAAATAAACCTGGGTAGGTGAAATTTCACTTAGGTTGAAAATAACCTTGAGCACGTCGTCCTTCGAATGGGACTTTAAGCGATGCTCCAGGGCTTTTTCGAATGTGAAGTACTCGATAATGAGACGTATGTTATGTAAATAAACCTGGGTAGGTGAAATTTCACTTAGGTTGAAAATAGTCTTGAGCACGTCGTCCTTCGGATGGGACTTTCCGGATATATCTGAATCTGTCGTATCAGTTTTAACAATTATTAAACTTATAAACCGTTAAATAGCGCGAATTTTTAAAAAAAACATTCTTATTTTGATTTTTGTGTAGCATTCAGATAATCCGGTCGTTCTATATCAGTTTTAACAAATATTAAATCTATAAACCGTTAAAAAGCGAGAAATTTGAGAATGGAGTCTACCGAGCTCAGGATCGCCACTTAGAAATCTAGCTGAGGCACTTAGGTCAGATGTTTTAATCGGGAAGTTAAAAATAACTTTGAGCACGTCGTCCTACGGATGGGACTTTCCGGATATATCTGAATCTGTCGTATCAGTTTTAACAATTATTAAGCCTATAAACCGTTAAATAGCAAGGGGGCAAATTAAAATTGCCTTTTTATTTTTTTTCTCATCGAATAATGGGAGTAGGGAGCTGATATTTTCAGGAAAATTTTTTTTTACATGTGCAAACTGTTGGCCAATCGCTCATTCGAAAATCGTTGGGGGCAGTTTTCGCACTCTTATCCGCTAGAACCTTTCCTAGCATCCTTAAACGTTCTGCTCAACATAGGGTACGTGACATCACCCAACACTCCTGCCAACTTCCTACTACCATCTATCGACTTAACAAATATTAAATCTATAAACCGTGAAAAAGCGAGAAATTCTACCGAGCTCAGGACCGCCACTTAGAAATCTAGCTGAGGCACTTAAGTCAGATGTTTTAATCGGGAAGTTAAAAATAACCTTGAGCACGTCGTCCTTCGAATGGGACTTTAAGCGATGCTCCAGGGCTTTTTCGAATGTGAGGTACTCGATAATGAGACGTATGTTATGTAAATAAACCTGGGTAGGTGAAATTTCACTTAGGTTGAAAATAACCTTGAGCACGTCGTCCTTCGGATGGGACTTTAAGCGATGCTCCAGGGCTTTTTCGAATGTGAGGTACTCGATAATGAGACGTATGTTATGTAAATAAACCTGGGTAGGTGAAATTTCACAGGTTGAAAATAGCCTTGAGCACGTCGTCCTTCGGATGGGACTTTCCGGATATATCTGAGTCTGTCGTATCAGTTTCAACAATTATTAAGCCTATAAACCGTTAAATAGCGCGAATTTTTTGAAAAACATTTTTATTTCAATTTTAGTGTAGGATTCAGATATCCCGGTCGTTCTCTATCAGTTTTAACAAATATTAAATCTATAAACCGTTAAAAAGCGAGAAATTTGAAGAATGGAGTCTACCGAGCTCAGGATCGCCACTTAGAAATCTAGCTGAGGCACATAGGTCAGATGTTTTAATCGGGAAGTTAAAAATAACTTTGAGCACGAAGTCCTTCGGATGGGACTTTAAGCGATGATCCAGGGCTTTTTAGAATGTGAGGTACTCGATAATGAGACGTATGTTATGTAAATAAACCTGGGTAGGTGACATTTCACAGGTTGAAAATAGCCTTGAGCACGTCGTCCTTCGGATGGGACTTTCCGGATATATCTGAATCTGTAGTATCAGTTTTAACAATTATTAAGCCTATAAACCGTTGAATAGCGCGAATTTTTTGAAAAACATTTTTATTTCAATTTTAGTGTAGGATTCAGATATCCCGGTCGTTCTCTATCAGTTTTAACAAATATTAAATCTATAAACCGTTAAAAAGCGAGAAATTTGAAGAATGGAGTCTACCAAGCTCAGGATCGCCACTTAGAAATCTAGCTGAGGCACTTAATTCAGATATTTTAATCGGGAAGTTTAAAAAAACTTTGAGCACGTCGTCCTTCGAATGGGACTTTAAGCGATGATCCAGGGCTTTTTCGAACGTGAGGTACTTGATAATGAGACGTATGTTATGTAAATAAACCTGGGTAGGTGAAATTTCACAGGTTGAAAATAGCCTTGAGCACGTCGTCCTTTGGATGGGACTTTCCGGATATATCTGAATCTGTCGTATCAGTTTTAACAATTATTAAGCCTATAAACCGTTAAATAGCAAGGGGGCAAATTAAATTTGCCTTTTTATTTTTTTTCTCATCGAATAATGGGAGTAGGGAGCTGATATTTTCAGGAACATTTTTTTTTACATGTGCAAACTGTTGGCCAATCGCTCATTCGAAAATCGTTGGGGGCAGTTTTCGCACTCTTATCCGGCTAGAACCTTTCCTAGCATCCTTAAACGTTCTGCTCAACATAGGGCACGTGACATCACCCAACACACCTGCCAACTTCCTACTACCATCTATCGACTTAACAAATATTAAATCTATAAACCGTGAAAAAGCGAGAAATTCTACCGAGGTCAGGACCGCCACTTAGACATCTAGCTGAGGCACTGAAGTCAGATGTTTTAATCGGGAAGTTAAATATAACCTTGAGCACGTCGTCCTTCGGATGGGACTTTAAGCGGTGATCCAGGGCTTTTTCGAACGTGAGGTACTCGATAATGAGACGTCTGTTATGTAAATAAACCTGTGTAGGTGAAATTTCACTTAGGTTGAAAATAACCTTGAGCACGTCGTCCTTCGGATGGGACTTTAAGCGATGATCCAGGTCTTTCTTCGAATGTGAGGTACTCGATAATGAGACGTATGTTATGTAAATAAACCTGGGTAGGTGAAATTTCACAGGTTGAAAATAGCCTTGAGCACGTCGTCCTTCGGATGGGACTTTCCGGATATATCTGAATCTGTCGTATCAGTTTCAACAATTATTAGGCCTATAAACCGTTAAATAGCGCGAATTTTTTGAAAAACATTTTTATTTCAATTTTAGTGTAGGATTCAGATATCCCGGTCGTTCTCTATCAGTTTTAACAAATATTAAATCTATAAACCGTTAAAAAGCGAGAAATTTGAAGAATGGAGTCTACCAAGCTCAGGATCGGCACTTAGAAATCTAGCTGAGGCACTTAATTCAGATATTTTAATCGGGAAGTTAAAAATAACTTTGAGCACGTCGTCCTTCGAATGGGACTTTAAGCGATGATCCAGGGCTTTTTCGATTGTAAAGTACTTGATAATGAGACGTATGTTATGTAAATAAACCTGGGTGGGTGAAATTTCACAGGTTGAAAATAGCCTTGAGCACGTCGTCCTTCGGATGGGACTTTCCGGATATATCTGAATCTGTCGTATCAGTTTTAACAATTATTAAGCCTATAAACCGTTAAATAGCAAGGGGGCAAATTAAAATTGCCTTTTTATTTTTTTTCTCATCGAATAATGGGAGTAGGGAGCTGAAATTTTCAGGAAATTTTTTTTTTACATGTGCAAACTGTTGGCCAATCGCTCATTCGAAAATCGTTGGGGGCAGTTTTCGCACTCTTATCCGGCTAGAACCTTTCCTAGCATCCTCAAACGTTCTGCTCAACATGGGGTACGTGACATCACCCAACACTCCTGCCAACTGCCTACTACCATCTATCGACTTAACAAATATTAAATCTATAAACCGTGAAAAAGCGAGAAATTCTACCGAGCTCAGGACCGCCACTTAGAAATCTAGCTGAGGCAGTTAAGTCAGATGTTTTAATCGGGAAGTTAAAAATAACCTTGAGCACGTCGACCTTCGAATGGGACTTTAAGCGATGCTCCAGGGCTTTTTCGAATGTGAGGTACTCGATAATGAGACGTATGTTATGTAAATAAACCTGGGTAGGTGAAATTTCACTTAGGTTGAAAATAACCTTGAGCACGTCGTCTTCGAATGGGACTTTAAGCGATGCTCCAGGGCTTTTTCGAATGTGAGGAACTCGATAATGAGACGTATGTTATGTAAATAAACCTGGGTAGGTGAAATTTCACTTAGGTTGAAAATAGCCTTGAGAACGTCGTCCTTCGGATGGGACTTTCCGGATATATCTGAATCTGTCGTATCAGTTTTAACAATTATTAAGCTTATAAACCGTTAAATAGCGCGAATTTAGATGAATGGGATAGTATGATGTTTGCTCGACTTTTTTTGAAAAACATTATTATTTCAATTTTAGTGTAGGATTCAGATATCCCGGTCGTTCTCTATCAGTTTTAACAAATATGAAATCTATAAACCGTTAAAAAGCGAGAAATTTGAAGAATGGAGTCTATGGATGGCGGACCCCGCAGCTAGTATATTTATATGTATATTATATATATATATATATATATATATATATATATATATATATATATATATATATATATATATATATTGTGTTATGTTTGCATATTTGTTTGGACAAAACAAGCATTGTTGAGTTGGTGGAGTGTGACGTATAAAAAATACACACATTTAAATTATTACTAGGTGTGAAATGCATTCTGCTGTTTGCAAAAACTGAGCTGAGTCAGTCTAAATTTATTGAATCATACTGTTAATGTGGTCGGTTAACATACAAGTAGTGCATATGAAATGGGGCATATGAACTGGTTTGTGATCACTGGATGGAACCGTACGGTTTTCAAGTTTCCAACGTGAACATCTGTTCGACCAAACGACACAATTTCTAAATCACCAATGATAGTTTTCTTAGGTTTGAAGTCAGTTGACATAGGCGTTATGGTGAACGGTTTGAAATGTGACTGTGGTGCATGATTCCTTTGGGTATCCGGTGAAGGAAGGATACGGCTCAAGAAAAAGTTGCGTCCGATGGTAAACCGAAAAGGGCTTGGCCCGAATTTTTACATTTGAATAAGGATTACATTTCAATGAGGATTTCGTTTTTTGGTGATTATTCCTCTGTGGTATGTTCGGTTTCAAATTTTTTTAGTAAACCATCGTCACCATGTCCACTACCATCGTGGCAAATTTCAATGTGATCGGTAAAGGGGTTTAGGAGGAGTACGAGTACAACGAAATACATGAGTCGTCTAAGAAAGAGCTTAAAGGTAAACTCAGCTCAAATATTTAAAAATTAATTATAGTATTTATTTTTCTATAAAATCCAAGAAGCAACTGAATTAGTAAATAAATAATATGAATGCATTTTCTTTTAAAACAAATGAGTAGAAAACAAAACATGGCCATCAGCTGATTTTGAATTAGTGTAGAGAGAATGGTGTGTGGTCTGGGTTGAGATGTGAAGGTGGACAGAGAGTTGTTGTTTAGGCTTAAGATGTAATGAACTAAGTAAGTGTGAATTAACAGTAAAATTGATGCGCAAAGAAGGTACTGTAATTTATTTATATGTACAAAATATATATGCCCAAAAAGTATATAACTTTGATTTGAAGAATGGCCAAAATATATTTAAAAAAAGAAGGATTGAAATAGTTTTAAGAATTATATTTAATATTTTTTTAAATTTAGAAGAACATATGGCATCTCTTTAGAAATCCAAATGAAAAGTTTGTTAATTTAATTTTTTTTAAATTACTTGCACTTTCTTAAAAATTGTCTTGAACTGTTGATACTTTTTTAGGGCCCTTTTCAGAAATTACTGTAGATATCAGAATTTGGTAAAAAGACCAGAGATAAAATTTCTACAGGAAATGTGGTAATTTATTGTTTATTTGATTATTGTTTATATTATTATTAATTCAATTATTTTTATAGTATTTATACATTTATTTTTTTAACTTCAATTATTTTACCACTTTATGTTTGTATATTTGTTTGGGCCAAACTAGCATTGTTAAGTTGGTGGGGCTTGGCTGGGGGGCGTGGCCCGCACTGTTTACGAAGCAGTATTAGTGCCGGGATAGACTCAGTCGCTCTAAAGACACAATAGTGTTTGTCGTCCATTTTTATTTGTGTAAAACTTTTCTTTTCAGTCAGTTTATTGTTTTTTTTTCTTCCTTTTTTTTATTAACTAATGGAAAATAATTTTTCAGATGATTTTACTTATAGTCCACGTTTTCCACATCAAAGACGACAGCAACGATCCTGTGATTTGGAAGCAAAACTGAGACGTCTGATTGATTCCAAGGAAAATTTGGTTGAGGTAATCTTTAAAGAAACTTAACTATCAATTAAATGAAAATCGCTTTCTAGGACAGAGAAAATTCTCCTCAGAGCTATAAGACTCCTCTCTGATAAGATAACATTCACTCCCCTTCATTCATTTTTTTCTGCTATATCAATTTGTAAATTCATTTCTTCGTTTTTTCCATATTCATCACTCTTTCATCTATTTTCCTAAATTCATTTAATTTAACACTTATCTCTAAATTAATCTGTCCAATAATTGATTCATTATCGAAATTATCTCGACATAAAAAATCAAACATGAAACATTAAAGGAGGATGAGTAGCGCATGGTTACAAGTCAACTACGAGTTTTGGTTGTCGATGCATTAGCTGTTGTGTGCTATGTGTTTGTATACGATTTATTCGTTAAAATAATACGTTTGATTATTAATTTATTACGTTTAGATTTATTCTGAGTTAGTGTTAAATAGTTAAAAATGCTGGTAACATTTGTAATTAACAGTGCAATACCTGATCAATAAAATATACCTAATTTTGAAAAATTTTTAGGCTTAAAATTTTTATTAACCTAAAATTTACCTATTTTAAAATAATAAAAATTAAATAAAAAGTATATATATTTTTATTTATTTAATTCGCATGGTTAATGAAGACAAAAGAAGTTTTTTTGTATTATTTTACTATATTTTAGAATAATGACTTGTATTTATTTGTCTTAAGGATGTTTGGGAGAAGTCAGATGTACAGTACAAAAGTCTTCCCAATTTGAGTGCGTCAAGCAGGGAGAGTTTGAGTAGTACTCTTCACAATGCGCCCAGGTATATAATTATATTAAATACAATTCAAGGGTTCAGAAAACACGAAATTTTGGTGAAAATTCAACTTCGACTCATAGTTAACTCCCAGGCATGTGTCACAATAACTAACTGATACACCTGAGGAATTTAAAAATATATATACATATATTTTAAAATTTTATTTCTTATTATTAATTTTAAAAATATATTGTGATAATTAATTTTAAAATGTAACATTAAAATGAAAATAATTGAAATAATAAAATAAACAACTAATAAAAATTAAATATAACAAAATAACCACATTTCCTGTAGAAATTATAGCTGATTTACTAAATTTTGATTTCTACAGTAACTTCTGAAAAGGGCCCTAAAAAAATAACGGAAGTGCAATTTTTAAGAAAGTGCATGTATTTAAAAAAATTGCAATCAATAATTATCTTATTTGGATTTCTTCTAAAAATAATAATGAGGAGCCATATTGTTTTCCTAAATTTGCAAAAATGTTCAATCTAATCCAAATGTATAAATTATCTTATTGGGTTCACAGGGAAAAGAATAGCACAGAATAAGAGAACAAATAATTTTTTTTTTACCTAAATCTACATTATAAATGAATTATTATTAAAGTATTTTATTAATAATATTTATAAATTTTTCAGCACCAATGCGCAAGATCCGTCCAGATCTCCCAGCTCAATGTCTGTACGTATATTTATATTAATTAAGCATGATTATTGTTTTTTCTTCTGCATTGTTACTATAATATTATTTATTCTTTATTATATACATAAATTATTACAATATAGGCGTAAATATTTTAGGAAAGTGATTCATCAAGCAGTAAAAGCTATGGAAAACCTCCTTCGTTAACCAAATCTAGCGGAAGTCTGGGCGGATCGGTGGGAAAAGTCGAAGCCAGGTGAGAATGCAGGTTTAATAACACTGTTCAAAAAAAAAAATTAAATTCATTTTTCTTATGGATTCTTATGGGAAAATGCCTCCTGGATTCAAATCTGTAATTAGTTTTTCTGTGTCAGGCATAGTTTTGAAGTTATACGCAATTTCAGTTATTTCAAAATTGTTACACTTCTTATTTCCACGCTGTGTATTTATAAAGGCAAAACATGCAACTATCAATATTTTAGTCACTTATAAAATTATTTAGAAACATTTTGGACAGTATAAAACAAAAACATGAAGGAACCCATAAATTATTATCATATTTTGTATAAAAAAAACTTATTTAAGATTAGAAAATATGAAAAAAATCATCTTTTACCCAATAATTTAAAAGGCTCATTTTTTTTCTCTTGTGTTCAATTTTGCAGTCTCGAATAATGTTCCAGCAGTAGTCAGCAAGCATTGCAGGCATCCATTTCCCTTCATACCGCTTTTCCATGGTGATTAGATCTTTCTCCAAGGGACAAATGTAGAAAGATATTCTATTCTTTTTGAATTCTTATAATTTCTGAATAAGCCGTGACAAATAAAGAGATTCAAGAGTAACAGGAAATAAGGGCGACTTATGCGACAGTACATGCTTTTGTAAATATCGAATAATTAATAATTGTTTTTTTTTTAATTTTTTAGATTAAGTTGGCGAGAATCAGTTGCAAAAATTGAATTAACAAGATCCAAGTCAGATCCTGGAGAAGTCCAAACTTTTCAAGAGGAACTTCCCACTAAACTGGAAGAGTTCTTTTTATATTTAGGACTCACCAGTGAAGGATACAGGTGAGTTGAAAATTTTATTTATTTTTATTATACTTTAGGTTTAGGTTTTATGACTCATGCCCGGGCTTTAACTACGAGGTCATATCGCCTACTACCAGAGTGCTCTTTCGTCAGTCTGGTGGGCATGAGCCCGACTCTACTGTGGGAGTCCTAAATTTTTATTCACCTAGGGCAGGGGTCTTTAACGAGTACCTGACATCGTACAGGCTCGGGACCATTGCTTAACGTCCCATCCGAAGGACGGCGTGCTTAAGTTTATTTTACCTCCCAGATAAAATAAACTAAGGGCCTCGGTCGGGTTCGAACCCACGTTCTTGAGCTCAAAAGGTAAGCACGCATACCACTGAGCTACCGGCGCCCCTTATTATACTTTATTTTTCATTAATTAATAAGAAACCGTCGGTGAATCATCGGAAATCTACTTAAATTATTTGTAATCCGTGTTCCTTTTAAACCCTTATAATAAAATGAAAATAAATTTTTATTATGGGAACGAATTCCCCTAATAATAAATACATACAGAGTCAAAGAGAAAGAAACAATAAAATATAATATCAGTTAGCACTAAAAAACAAACAAAACAAAAAAACTTAAAAATAAAAAAAACGTATGTATTTAAAAAAATATTGTCTATTTCACAAATAATATATAATATGGGAGTACTTTCGGTATTGCTACCTTCTTCAGCCACGACTTAACAAATACTAAATTGAAGTTCAACTAGGTAGTTTACAATCCAGAGGGTAGGTAGGTATCCTTTTTCAGCCCACACTTTTTTTTTTTTTTTTATACATATATAAAAGTGTTTCAAAAAATTGTTTTTCTTTATTTCCATCAAGTGTTTCACAATATCTCTGTAAAAATGAGGAGTTTGGAGCCAGAGCGGACCAACCCACAATTTTTCGGAAAATGAGTTATTTGAGTTATTACCATCCTGATGTTGGCATAGGTTCCCTTTTTCAAAACCAGTGTGGATCACTTAGTTTCTTCACTTCAGTGATAGATAGCAGCACTTTAAAGTTTAGTCCACAAATATTTTGTGCATATATTTTCAAAGTCACAATGGATCATACGGCCTTCAAAAACTTTATAGAACACAAAAAGGGATCACTCATCCAATACTATTCTAAAATTTCAAATATAAATAAATATTTGGGGCCCATTTATGGAGATAAACAAAATGTACTCAATTTTCAATTGCCATTTTCTTCCTGGTCAGTTTCAACCAGTTGGTCCGCTCTCGCTCCAAACTCCTCAAATGTTAAATATCATCTAAAAAAACTTAAATTAGTGCTATTGTGGAGAGTAGCGTACAATAATAAATATACATATAAATGAGGGCGCCGGTAGCTCAGTGGTACGCGTGCTTGACTTCTGAGCTCAAGGTCGTGGGTTCGTAGCCCGACCGAGGCCCTTAGTTCATTTTATCTGGGAGGTAAAATAAACTTAAGCACGCCGTCCTTCGGATGGGACGTTAAGCGATGGTCCCGAGCCTGTACGATGTCAGGTACTCGTTAAAGACCCCTACCCTAGATGAATAAAAATTTAGGGTAGGCAAAATTTAGGACTCCCACAGTAGAGTCGGGCTCATGTCCACCAGAGTGACGAAAGAGCGCTCTGGTAGTAGGCGATATGACCTCGTAGTTAAAGCCCGGGCATGAGTCATAAAACCTAACCTATACATATAAATAGATAAAACAAATAGATAAATAATTAAATAAACACTTTAACTAAATGGAAAATAGATATATAGTACAAAAAGAAGGAGAGGAGATGCATTAAAAATATAAAAGAGGAGAAGAAATAATATTGATTTAAGAGAAACAGATGCAATACTAAAATGAAGTGAATAAATAAACTACTAGAGATAGTAGGAATTGAAGGTAAATGTAGGAAAATACAAAAGAAGATGAATGAAAGGATACTCTGAGGGAGAGGATTATATATCGAAGAGGAATTGGAACAGAGAGGTTTTGAAGGAAGTCATGGGAGGAGAGTGAGAGGGGTAGGGAGTTGTAGAGAGAAGAGCGATGGGATGGGATGAAGAGATCCCTACTTAGGCGGGCATTACACTATAAAAGTTCTTTGACAAAAATCTTTTATAAAAGTTGGATCGAATTTTTTTTTAAATTTCTTTTATAAAGTATCTTTTATGACTACAAAATTTAATATTACACTATGTAAAATATTTTATAAATCTTAGTTTTTTGTTTCAAGACAGTACTAGTAAGTTGTGTGCAAGTGACTGTTGTGTCGCAAAAATGGATGACGTTTTAATACCAATTGCCGCAGGTTTTGCGACTGCTGCAATAGCAATAGCTGTAGCGGTAAAAAATAAACATAAGAATGTAAAGAAACGTTTGTGGGTATGACCTTGGGTTGTGCGGCGCGAGTTTATGAGCATCCATCAGAATTTACTGAAAGAACTGTCCATGGAAGATACAAAAAGTTACTTGAACTATTTGAGGATGAATAAAAAAAACCTTCGATTACTTGCTTCTGAAGGTGGCACCAATAATATCTCGGGAAATGATACATTTGCGTAAACCAATACCCCCTGAGGAACGACTTATGGTTACTCTGCGATTTCTTGCCACAGGCGAGAGCTACTCAAGCCTTCAATACAGTAGTTGCATACCTCGGGAGGGAGATATGCGCACGCGCGGCATGCGTACAACGTGAAGAAAGGAAACAGCAGGAGTGGGAGAGACAACATTTATCAAATATTGGATGAGAATGCAAACTATGATAAAAGAACTTTTATAAAAGACAAATTTTATAAAACTTGAGCTATTATTCTATCACATTTGGCGGGAATTACACTATAAAAGTTCTTTGACAAAGATCTTTTATAAAAGAACTTTTACCAAAAATGTGATAGTATAATAGCTCAAGTTTTATAAAATGTGTCTTTTATAAAAGAACTTTTACCAAAAATGTGATAGTATAATAGCTCAAGTTTTATAAAATGTGTCTTTTATAAAAGAACTTTTACCAAAAATGTGATAGTATAATAGCTCAAGTTTTATAAAATGTGTCTTTTATAAAAGAACTTTTACCAAAAATGTGATAGTATAATAGCTCAAGTTTTATAAAATGTGTCTTTTATAAAAGAACTTTTACCAAAAATGTGATAGTATAATAGCTCAAGTTTTATAAAATTTGTCTTTTATAAAAGTTCTTTTATCATAGTTTGCATTCTCATCCAATATTTGATAAATGTTGTCTCTCCCACTCCTGCTGTTTCCTTTCTTCACGTTGTATGCGTGCCGCGCGTGC
Source organism: Aradus depressus (assembly GCA_963662175.1). Classification (NCBI taxonomy): domain Eukaryota; kingdom Metazoa; phylum Arthropoda; class Insecta; order Hemiptera; family Aradidae; genus Aradus; species Aradus depressus. Next base: position 13,879,868 of record OY759226.1, on the reverse strand, counting down.
GCATATCTCCCTCCCGAGGTATGCGACTACTGTATTGAAGGCTTGAGTAGCTCTCGCCTGTGGCAAGAAATCGCAGAGTAACCATAAGTCGTTCCTCAAGACTTTTTTTATTTTGTCTATATTGTATTTCTTTTATAAACTAATTATAACGTAATGTTTTTTTTATTTTAATAAAACAAAGTGTTGTGTATTTTTGCAGATGGCTGACCCGGGCTGACTCAGCTGCCTCCTCTCCTGTGTACTTTTCCTCTGTAGGTGGTTCAAGAGGCTGCAGCCCCCCATGTGGAGTCGGCCTGGAGCCTCCAGGTGATTCGGACCAGATCTCAGCCTCCATATCCATAGTGGAGCGAAACGCCCGCATCATCAAATGGCTGGTGGCCTGCTCCAAGTCCTAGCGAGGTAAGTTGAACCACTGGTGTGTACACCTAGGGATCTGAGCACCACAGTGTTCTTGACCCTTCCATGGTATTGCTGGACTCGTCCTCCTTGCCTTACCTGGATTTGGAGGTACCAAGTCTTTCATGAATGACTCTCGTTGTCTATTCTTCTAAAATCTCTATTAAAAATGTGAAATTTCGTCGGAGCATATCCCAGCTTGTCATTTTCTTCAAATCAATTATTATTATTTGTATAAAAACAGCTGTTAGGAGTGAAGTAACTTAAATAGTGAATAAATACACAAAGATGGACTAGTCGCATTTTGTTTTAAAACGAAATGTGAAAAACCAATGAATGGAGAACAAAAGACGACGATAAGCTGTTTTAAATAGTGTGAAACAGTCTTGTGGAAGTGGACAGTCTAGAGAGAGAAGTGTTTTTAGGGTTAAAGTGTGGTGAACCAGTCTAATTAAGAGAAGATGTAGTGGAGATGTAGTAGTGAGAATAACAGTGTAGTAGATGCGCAAAGGTACTTTTATTTACTTATATGTTTATATGCCCAAAATAGACCAAAAAGAAACTAAAGTAGATATAGAAATTTGTTTGTAACATTTTTTTTTGTAATTTGATTTTTTATTTGTTATTGATATATTGATTTTATTTATAATTTAGGTTAAGATAAATAAACCCAATATTTGTTCTCGTATTCTATGCTATTCATTTTCCCTGTGAACACAGTAAGATAATTTATACCTTTGGATTAGATTGAACATTGTTGCAAATTTAGAAAAACAATATGACATCTCATTATCATATTTAGAAGAAATCCAAATGAAATAATTACATTCAAATTAAAATTTAGTAGAAGACCAGCTATAATTTTTACAGGAAATGTGGTAATATTTATTTGTATTTATTTATTATTAATTTTATTATTTTAATTATTATTTTTATATTTATATTTTATTTAATATTTTTAATAATTATGACAGGGGATTACAATTAGTTGCCAAAGCTCTGGACTCGTGTCAGTAGGGTTTCCCAATATGTTTAACTGATTGATGGAATCATTTAATAGATATGCTCTGATTTCGGCGCCAGAAAGTACTTGACTGTCGGAGAAAACTCTCATTTCTACATCGCTATTCATTACTTCTCTCCTAGATGCGGATTTCAGGATTGCCATCACCATTGTATATAAAATAACGCGGCGTCCAGTAGGCGATATGTGTGTCCAGTAGCGATATAAAATACACACATTTAAATTATTAATATTAAAAAATTAATTATATTTATTTTTCTATAAAATCCAAGAAGCAACTGAATTAGTAAATAAATAATATGAATGCATTTTCTTTTAAAACAAATGAGTACAAAACAAAACTCGGCCATCAGCTGTTTTTGAATTAGAGAAGAGTCGAGGTCTGAGTAAATGGTTTGTGGTCTGGGTTGAGATGTGAAGGTGGACAGAGAGTTGTTGTTTAGGCTTAACTTGTGAATTAACAGTAAAATTGATGCGCAAAGAAGGTACTGTAATTTATTTATATGTACAAAATATATATGCCCAAAAAGTATATAACTTTGATTTGAAGAATAGCCAAAATATATTTTAAAAAAGATGGATTGAAATAGTTTTAAGAATTTAGTTTTTACGATTTTTCTTTTCATTTTTGTTTCGATGTTTAGTTTTTAATTTTATAATGTAGATGTAAGAAAATAAACCCAATTAATTGTTCTCGTAAACTCTATTCTATTCATTTTCCCTGTTGGCCCAGTAAAGATAATTTAAAAACCTTTGGATTAGATTTATTATTATTGAAAAAAAATGTAGAAAAACAATATGGGACCTCTTTAGAAATTCAAATGAAAAGTTTGTTAATTGCATTTTTTTTTTAAATACGTGCACTTTCTTAAAATTTGCACGTCTTGAACTTGTGATATTTTTTTAAGACTCTTTTCGAAAACTACTGTAGAAATCAAAATTTAGTAAAAAGACCAGAGATAAAATTTCTACACGAAATGTGGTAATTCTAATTAATTTTTAGGTATTTGTTTATTTAATTATTATTTCATTATTATTAATTCAATTATTATTTATTTAGTTTTATTTAACAAAACAATTTCTTTGACCACATCATTTTTTTTTAAAATAGATATTAATATATTTTCAGAGAGATATTAGTGGCAACACTGTCAGATAAGAAAACGCTGAAGAACACTTCCTAAATAGTTAGAACTCGAGCTAGTTTTCGATAGATTTAAGTTATATTTATGCAATTAACTGCCCGTAACATGTTTTTCTTACAATCATGTTACATTTATATAATTCAGTGTCCATTATATGTTTATTATAGTCAATTATTAGTTAACTGTGGTTATATTTCTAAATTGTACTTCTTTATACTTAACATTTTTTTGCATAAATATTGTGTAACACTTAATAAAAAATAAAGAAAAACTTATGTTTTTTAAAAAAATATTTTTTATTTCACAAAATATATAAAGTATATCGGAGTACTTTCATTATTGCTATAGTCTTCAGTCACGAATTAACAAATACTATAATTTTGAAATATCAAAATATATATATTTTTTAAATACGTTTCTTTTTATTTTGTACTTGTTTATGTTTGCATATGAAAATTTACATTGAAAAATTTTAGCAAATCCATAAATTTTTAATTCTTAATACAATCAGTTAAGTCCTTTAAAATGAAACAGAAGATAATTTTTTCCTTGGAAATTACACTCCAATATTAAATCTTCAACCTAGTCCTCTAATATCATATGAATTGTAAGTTAATTTTTTTTTATTTATTCCCAGAAAATGATTTTTAATGACCTATTAAACGACACGAAAAAAATTATATATATATATATATATATGTATGTATGTATGTTTATTTTTAATAATAGTTACAGAGAGAGCTCAGTGATATGCGTGCTTGCTAACTAAGCTCAAGCTCGCGAGTTCGAAACCCGGCCGAGGCCCTTAGTTTATTTATCTGAGAGGCAAAAAACACTTGAGCACGCCGTCCTTCAGATGGGATGTTAAGCTATGATCCCTAGCCTGTATGATGTCAGGTACTCGATAAATACCTCAATCCTAGGTGGATAAAAATTTTGGATAGGCAAACTTTTGGACTCCCACAGTAGAGTCGGGCTCATGTTCACCAGAGTGACAAAAGAGTGGTCTGGTAGTAAGCGATATGACCTTGTTAAAGCCCGGGCATGAGTCATAATAACTAATTATTATTGAAAAGCAAATACCATAGTGTCTATTTTCTTTGAAATTCGAAAAAACTGAAAACTTGGAGATTTGATAATAAAATCATAATTTTTCATCAGTTTCGTCTGTCACGGTGGTCATATAAAAACATATTTTTATGAAATTTTTTTCACTCTTTCAGTATATCATTGTATAATGGTAACAATAAATTTCAATACGAAATGGTGTTAATTGTAATGTGATAATATAGGATAGAAAATAGATTAATATATATAGTCATTTTAGCGAAAACAAATTATTTTATGTATTAAGTGTTGCATGAAAAAAAAAAACAGAATTCCAAACTTAAAATTTAAATTCAAAAATATTTTATTAAATTCATATTACAGACCATTTTTTGCTCAAAAAATATTCAAAACTTTATCACTTTTTTTTTTCAAAATTGTAATTTTCAGACTGTTTTTCACCTGACCAACGTATTAAATATATTGTTAATTAATATTATTTTGAGATAATTTTAAGTCTTCTTACGTTTTGTCTCGATATTTTATTGTAATGTTATTTTCTTTTTTTTGATAAGTGTGGAACCACTCTAAATGTTATTGATGTTATAATCTTCTGCTATTACTTTTTATGTGTATTTTATTGCTATTTTTAATTATTATTATTATTATTTTTTTATTTATTCTAAATATTTCTAAAAAGCACTGAGCTCAAAAAGTGTTATTTCAATGTTAAAACGGTTTCCAATGATAGATAATCGTTAGTTAAGCCTTAATGAAGAAAAAAAAGATAGGTTCAGTCGATGTGAATATATATATATATATCGTATATATATATATATATGTATGTATATATATATATATATATATATATATATATATATATATATATATATATATATATATATATATATATATATATATATATATATATATATCGTATATATATATATATATATATATATATATATATATATATATATATATATATATATATATATATATATATATATATATATATAGTATATATATACACGATATATCTCGATATATATATACGATATATCTCCGAAACATTATGACCTGTAAATCATTCAAAATTACTAAAATGTTTCAAATTTCATGTCAAACACGGTTATACCTCGACTAATAAATAGCCAAGCGAAATGGATGGGTGGTTGTGATATAGACTATGAGGTGTATCATTGTGGTGGGTCGTTGCGGCCATAGAAGCGAACTAGGCGGCCGCATATGGGCGGCAAAATCTGAGGGAGTTTCTACGGTTACTAAGGTGACTAAATTATTATTTTTTTAATTACAAGTATGGAACAGGAGTCAAATTTTTAATTATTTTACGTGTTCTTCTATATTATCTTCTCTCATTGCTTTTCTGCCTTCCACAACTCGTTCCTTGGCCAAGCCTCCTCTCCTGCTCTGGCTGCTTTCAAATCCTCCGTCCACCAAAGATACCAGATCCCGTTCTTCGGACCTCTTCATCTCTTCTGGACCTCTTCATCCATTACTCCTTTGCCTTCCACAACTCCTTCCTTGGCCAAGCCTCCTCTCCTGCTGTGGCTGCTTTCAAATCCTCCCTCCACCAAAAACACACCAGATCCCGTTCTTCGGACCTCTTCATCTCTTCTGGACCTCTTCATCCGTTACTCCCCTGCCTTCCACAACTCTTTCCTTGGCCAAGCCTCCTCTCCTAGCATCCCCCTTTCGATCTGTGGCTTCCTTCGAATCCTTCGTCCACCAAAGATACCAGATCCCGTTCTTCGGACCTCTTCATCTCTTCTGGACCTCTTCATCCGTTACTCCTCTGTCTTCCACAACTCGTTCTTTGGCCAAGCCTCCTCTCCTAGCATCCCCCTTTCCATCTGTGGCTTCCTTCGAATCCTTCGTCCACCAAAGATACCAGATCCCGTTCTTCGGACCTCTTCATCTCTTCTGGACCTCTTCATCCGTTACTCCTCTGTCTTCCACAACTCGTTCTTTGGCCAAGCCTCCTCTCCTAGCATCCCCCTTTCCATCTGTGGCTTCCTTCGAATCCTTCGTCCCCCAAAGATACCAGATCCCGTTCTTCGGACATCTTCATCCGTTACTCCTCTGTCTTCCACAACTCGTTCTTTGGCCAAGCCTCCTCTCCTAGCATCCCCCTTTCCATCTGTGGCTTCCTTCGAATCCTTCGTCCACCAAAGATACCAGATCCCGTTCTTCGGACCTCTTCATCTCTTCTGGACCTCTTCATCCGTTACTCCTCTGTCTTCCACAACTCGTTCTTTGGCCAAGCCTCCTCTCCTAGCATCCCCCTTTCCATCTGTGGCTTCCTTCGAATCCTTCGTCCCCCAAAGATACCAGATCCCGTTCTTCGGACCTCTTCATCTCTTCTGGATCTCTTCATCCCTTTACTTTACTTTTACTTTATCTGAGAGGTACGCCGTCCTTCGAATATAGATAAAGCCCAGGCATAACTAACTAAATTTTAAATTCCAACCCTTCTCCTTGCATAAAACGACAAAACCTGACTATGAAAACAGATCAGATTATGATCTGTATCATATTCATCTCGACTGAACCTATACTTTATTAGTAATAATAACAATGTATATATTTTTTAGAAATTATATTTTGTTTACACCCCTAGGGTGGTATGATACATTTCTGTTTTGTTTTAAAATACAAATAAAGGATACTTTGATTAAAGCATTGATTTCTCTTGATTCCTGAAATGTAACCTAATGTTTTTTGATAGTTTGAATAAGTGATCGACAACATTTTGGACTTGTAGGCTGCATTATGCCCTAATTAATCAAGTGCGAGTCGCATAATATACTGTTTTCAAAGTGTGGAAATTATGGCATGAAAAAATGCACCTGATAGTTCATGATCAGTCTGTCTCCCTCTATTATTTTTTCGCAGTATTAAATTTATAATTTTTTATTTATTCATTTGTAATATATATTAGTCGTGAACTTGCCGATCTTTTTTTCGGCCTTGGCGATCCAGAATGCCTCCACTGGGACGATTGAACCTTAGTTTCAACGTCATATCTTTAAACCCATGTTTCTTCAACTGTTTTGACACGTTTCAGTAGTTGTGCATCGTTATTGACTTCATTTAGCGACTACTGAGTCGTATAACGACTAGGTTAAAAATGAAAATAACAAGTTCATAAAATAGTCCTTATCGGATATGATGGGATAACGGCTAGATGTTGAGGTGATGGTTCCTCGGTGATAGGATGCACCGACTGGTGATAGGAATGTGGCGGTGATGACAGGGCTGAACAGATAGATATATATATATATATGTACGATGCGGTCTTGGTGACTCCTAGTAGAGTATTGGTCTATTTTAGTAAATATTAGATGTAGGCTTAGTAGGGAGGAGTTTGTAAACAGTCCGACTTCAATCCAAAATAACAAACTCAAACAGATACCAAATTAAAATGTTAAAATTTCAAAATAATGCCGAAACAACATTCATTACGTCAGTTATTAGAGTTTTTGTGTTAAGCCACCCCATAATCACCTTCTTCCCTTTGGCTGAAGATCAGATATTTGTCATTCTTAGGTTCGGGTTACACATATAAAATTTCGTGGCGATACATTCATTCTATCGGGAATTTACATTCAGTATTGAATTTCTGACTGATTCTTCTCCTAAACTTTGCACAGCTGAGAAAAATTAAAATTAAAAATAATTTTTATCAGTTACAACATTGTTGCAGGGCAGGCTTCAATTGTTCTTAACGAAGATACGATGAACTGCAAATTTTAATAATAAGAGGAAGAGGTATACAGAATGAAACAAATACAGTTTAAATAAAACGGATAGAACGTATAGAAAAGATTTATTACATAAATATATCGTTAAAATTTTATTTATCCGTCTGTTTAGTACGGAAAAGTTAAAGCCAAAAAACTATATTTGGATTGTTTTGCAAAATATCTCCATGAACATTATTATCTTAAACAAAACTAACAGAAACTTAAGTACTTCTTCCTTATCTCTACATTTTTTTGGTAAAAGTTAGTACCATATAATATATACCTATATACTTTATTTTACTACACATATGTAATATATTAATTCAAATTTGATTTTTAAAGCAAAGCTTGAGGTTTTGTTTCACATTTGAAATTATGAAACAAACATTTTGCAGGATCAAAAATAGAAATTTTACTTTAAATGTGAAAAATTTAAGTAAGTGCAAGAGATGGATATAAATAGGCACAGAAGACTTGCATCAGTTTTCTGGAATTAGAAAAAAATAATGCTGTTGTTGAGCGCCTAAATAAATTCTATTCTCCTAATAATTAATTAAATAAAAATAAACAAAAGTAATTTATAGTCCTGACTATGAACAATTGTGACATGAACGCAAGCGCAGATCCAGAGGGACGATCAAGGTTTTGTGAAGTTTTTTAAAGACATAATAAAGAAACAAAATAAACTAACTTTAATTTATGATATTCTTCACTATATAATTGTACTTAATACATTTTAACAATGTTATATTTTCGGGGGGGATTTTGTTCCGAAGTTAATGAAAAATAATAAATATTTCATTAAACATTTTTTTTCTTCTCAAATCATAAATATTACCTATCACAGAAATAATTAAAAAATAATAAAATAAAATATGTTTGTATTACAGAATAAAGTGCATTCTCTCTTAATTGAATTTACTTATTAACACACACTAGACCAGGATTGCTTCATTTCGAATTCCGTTTATGAATAATGAAAGTTGTACAAGCAAAAAATAATAATTATTAAAATAACAGTATGAATACATCGATTTACTCATGTCCATCATTGGTCGTCATGAGGTTAAGATTAAAATTATCTAAAGCTATTTAGTGATTTTCATATTTCCTTGTAGCCATTCGGTTTCTTTTTGTTTTTTCCTTGTATGATGGAATTATTCACAGCTTCTTTGCTTGCAATCTAGAGCTGAGACTTTTCAATATCAAAATATTTATATCTTCCTTGAATTGTTCAGACGATATACATACAGAAGAGCAATAATTGCAACTATTTAGTTCTTCTATTGAATGTTTAAATTCAGCACACATTTATGTATATGTTAATTGTATGTAACAATAAGTCATGACTATGAACAATTGTGACATGGACGCAGGTACAGATCCAGAGGGGCAATCAAGGTTTTGTGAATTTTTTAAGGACATTATACTGAACAAAGATTGTACGCAGCTTAGTCTCAACAAAGATTATACGACTTTTCAATATCAAATATTTATATCTTCCTTGAATTGTTCAGACGATATACATACAGAAGAGCAATAATTGCAACTATTTAGTTCTTCTATTGAATGTTTAAATTCAGCATACATTTTGTTATAATTGTGTGTATAAGAACAATGATTGGTTTAGATCGGTTCTTCATTTGCATGTTTTGACCGTATATGACTAAGTAATTCCGAAGTCCTCACACATTTATAGCAGAAGTTACAATTAACTAGTTTTTCTATAGTATGTCTAGCTTCAATATGTTTTCTCAATCGATATGACCATACAGAACTATAATCACATACATTACATTTAAATGGTCTTTCATTTGTATGTTTTAATTGTACATGATCCCTCAATTTACAAGCAGTATAAAACGATAATATGCACTCATCGCATTTGAATGGTTTGTCTTCGGTATGTTTAGCTAGAGTATGCACTTTTAATTCATTTAATTTAACACAAGTATAACTACACAAAGTGCATTTAATCGGTTTTTCTTTCATGTGTTTACGTTGAATGTGATATTTCAATGAATAAGAATGGGCACAACTGTAAGGGCACAATTCACATTTATATGCCCTCTCTTTATGTTTTGATATTATATGACTTTTTAAATGTTGACGTAAAATGCACCTATAATCACACAACTCACAGCCATAAGGTTTTTCTTTGGTATGTTTTGCTTTAATATGATATTGCAAAGACTTATTTTCTAAACAACTAAAAGAACAAATATTACAGTTAAATGGTTTTACATTCTTATGTTTCGATTTTATATGACGTTTGAAAATTACAGGTCTAAAAGTTTTGTACGGACAAAAGTTACAATAATAATATTTTCGTTCGCTATGTTCGAAAATTTTATGATATTTCAAGGACATCCATGTTGTACAACTGAAAGTACAAGATGTACAATTATATACTTTCATTTTGGTATGTTTATTGGGAATGTGTTTCTTTACAATGACTTTACTATCTTTTAGCTTAGGATGCTTGGACAGAATGTGCCTATTGATCAATGATGTCGAGGAGGACTGAAATGCACAAAACTGACAATAATAGTTTCCCCTTTTATATACAATTCCATTTGCAATATGCTCTCGTTGAATATGACTCCTCAGTGTGCGCAAACTGTAGCATGTATAACTGCAATAGTAGCAAGTCACTTTATGCACCTCCTGACCTGCTTCTGAAACATAATAATTTTAATAAAAATCTAAATAATAATAATTAAGGCACGAATTTTTAGGGTTTTGCATATTTTTTTGCCGCGTTAAAAACACTAATATCTAATGTTGTTAATTGAGAATTCAATTTTTTGAGACCTTCTCCTTTAATTTTGTTATGTATTATAAATACACACTTTTTGGCCTTATGGTCTCCCTTTCTACATTTATTTTTATTTTTCCATCAGAATTTCAACCATATTTCGTCCCTTGGCACATTCTCAAGTATTCTTCTTTAATATTTATATTAATATTTGTTTATTTCCAGTTATAAAAACTTCGTCATATATTATCACACCTCACTCGTTCCTCCATTCTACTCCCCTATAATCAAACATGATAAGTAAGTACTTTCAGCATTTCTCACAAAATATCTATTATTCCCAATATGTCAAATCTTAATATCTAAGCAAATGTGGACGCTTCTAACCCAAGCAAGCATTCTGATCCCGAATAAAGTGGTTTTATTTTACATATGAATGCATATTTCATGGGTTAGTGCATATAATGACATTTAAGACCTAAAAATGGTCTTAATTTGAATATTTTAGTAAAAATGTATAATAAACAAATATATATATATATATTCCAATGCATTCAGTGGGATTGGGAACATAAATTCAATATGCATAGTGGTTATTTTGAGCTCTATTAGTGGAGAAATTTGGTCCTAATTGGGAAAATACTTTTTTACCGATAGTGGTATCCAAAATAAGTTTCCAAATAACCGGCTACAAAACCTGTGGCGGTTCTGGAGGACCACTCCAAAATATTGGAGAATATATAAAGGTAAATAGTAAGATTGATGAAGTTCATATACCGGGTGATTCATTTAACCTGAAAAACAAGAATAAATCGAAAAATAAGCTTTATCAAAAAAAATAATTCAAACGAAAGTTGCAGGGTTTAAAGGGGGGCTTATAATGGTAATACGAAATTTAACTTTGAATGGCGTTTTCAGGGTCAAATCAACGGCAACTTCGATTTTTTCAATAGGAACCCATAGTTTTAATTGCATACTTGTATTCTACGTAAAAAAAATACGTATCTTTTGTAGGAAAAGTTTCGTTTGAAAATGTCAATTTTTTATGGTTTTGAGAATATAAGAAACGAGACTATCCTAACCGATGGATTGGTCGAGGTGGTCCAGTAAACTGGCCAGCTAGGTCACCGGACTTAACTTCGCCAGATTTTTTTCTATGGGGATATTTAAAAGAACAAGAATACAAAAATGTGGCAACTACAACTGAAAATATATGAGAGAGAATCAGAAATGCATGTCGAGAAATTGACAGAAAAACTTTATTAAGGACGGTGCAATGTTTCATTACACGTGTTGAATAATGTATTGAAGTTCAGGGACATCATTTTGAACATTTATTAAGATGATAATTAATTGTTGATAATTGGTGTGAAATTATTCAATTAAAATTTGTTTTCAAAATTTTGTGTAAAATATTGATTCTTTGTGCATCAAATTTGTGTTTTAAATTCTCAAAACCATAAAAAATTGACATTTTCAAACAAAACTTTTCCTACAAAAGATACGTATTTTTTTCATGTAGAATACAAGTATGCAATTAAAACTATGGGTTTCCATTGAAAAAATCGAAGTTGCCCTTGATTTAACCCTGAAAACGCCACTCGAGGTTAAATTTCGTATTACCATTATATGTCCCTCTTTAAACCCTGCAACTTTTGTGAACAATTTTTTTCGATAAAGCTTATTTTTCGACTTATTCTTGTTTTTAAGGTTAAATGAATCACCCGGTATAAAAGAATGTAATGAACAAAAGAAAACCGGGGGGAGATGGAGTTGGTCAACTGAAAAATAATAAGAGATAACAAAACATAAGATAAATATAAATAAAACTTAACTTCGAATATAACGTTTAACATAAAAATAAAAGATCAAAAAAATGGTAAAATAATAATCGGTTAAAATGCCTTCTACGCCGCACTGAGATGAGGAGGGGGGCTGCTAGCTGATGAAATGATGGACGTGATGGGACGATGTGGTGATGGTTGAGCAGGCGAAAAAATGCACGATGCGGTCTTGGAGACTCCTAGCAAGGTACTGAGAAGCTTAAGGCCTACTTTAGTAAACATTAGAGAATGAGTAGGATTAGTGAGGAGGAGACCGTAAACAGTCCGACTTGAGTCCAAAATAAACAATACAATAATAAAAATACTTAAATGGAAGAACTGTTGAAATTTCCAAATAATGCCGAAACATTAAGAGTTTCTAAGATCGCGGGTTCATCGGATGGGATGTTAAGCAGATGGTCCCAAGCCTGTACGATGTCAGGTACTCGTTGAAGACCCCTAACCTAGGTGCATAAAAATTTAGGATAGGACTCCCATAATAGAGTCGGACTCATGTCCACCAGAGTGACGAAAGAGCGCGTGTCTATATTTCGACTGGATTCGACTTTTTATGTTGCACTTTTAATGTTGTGATCGTCGGAGAAAGTGTAAAATATTTCGACTGTATTATCGTGTAATATATTTCGTCACATATGAATGTAAAGGTAAATATATAATAAAACCAATAACAATAAAACAACTCTAAAAAACATAACATTGTATTTTTACATTATTGATCATATTTACCGAGTTTAACTAAAATATGAATATTACTAACTATAAAATGACCTTTCGGTAAGAAACTTTTAGGTTAAGATGCTTCGATAGCTTAAATTTGTCACAATAAATACAATTTGTGGTAAAAGAAAATAATATAGCAGTGCAAATCTGAAAAAAAATATAATTATTTTAGCTATCACCAATCTAATATTTCATTTATAAAAGAAATTGAAGAAAAATAAATTTGAAAGTTTAATTCCTCACTACTTTTCTTATTGTAACATTATAAAACAAATGTTAACCAAAATCAGTGCACAAGCAGTAAATTTTTGAAACTAAAGCAGATGTTTACACATTAATTCTCGAGAGTATCGCGTCACTCTCACGTGTTATTTTTTATCTCATAGGAGCTAGCCTTAGGAATCAGAGGTCTGCTGAGTTAGGAGGTAATGGAAAAGTAGGGACTTAAATGAAAGAAGAATAGGAGCATGTATGAATCTGGAGAGGGAGAGAGTTCCAGAGAGAGTTAGCCTGGATAAGGAAGGAGTTGTGGTAGGTTGTCCTGTGGAAAGGGAGGTAAAGATCAGAGGGACGGGATCTGGAGTGGGAGAGAGTTCCAGAGGGAGTTAGCCTGGATAAGGAAGGAGTTGTAGTAGGTTGTCCTGTGGAAAGGGAGATAAAGATCAGAGGGACGGGATCTGGAGTGGGAGAGAATTCCAGAGGGAGTTAGCCTGGATAAGGAAGGAGTTGTAGTAGGTTGTCCTGTGGAAAGGGAGATAAAGATCAGAGGGACGAGATCTGGAGTGGGAGAGAATTCCAGAGGGAGTTAGCCTGGATAAGGAAGGAGTTGTAGTAGGTTGTCCTGTGGAAAGGGAGATAAAGATCAGAGGGACGGGATCTGGAGTGGGAGAGAATTCCAGAGGGAGTTAGCCTGGATAAGGAAGGAGTTGTAGTAGGTTGTCCTGTGGAAAGGGAGATAAAGATCAGAGGGACGAGATCTGGAGTGGGAGAGAGTTCCAGAGGGAGTTAGCCTGGATAAGGAAGGAGTTGTAGTAGGTTGTCCTGTGGAAAGGGAGATAAAGATCAGAGGGACGGGATCTGGAGTGGGGAAGAATTCCAGAGGGAGTTAGCCTGGATAAGGAAGAAGTTGTGGTAGGTTGTTTTCCTGTGGAAAGGGAGATAAAGATCAGAGGGACGGGATCTGGAGTGGGAGAGAGTTCCAGAGGGAGTTAGCCTGGATAAGGAAGGAGTTGTGGTAGGTTGTTTTCCTGTGGAAAGGGAGATAAAGATCAGAGGGACGGGATCTGGAGTGGGAGAGAGTTCCAGAGGGAGTTAGCCTGGATAAGGAAGGAGTTGTGGTAGGTTGTTTTCCTGTGGAAAGGGAGATAAAGATCAGAGGGACGGGATCTGGAGTGGGAGAGAGTTCCAGAGAGAGTTAGCCTGGATAAGGAAGAAGTTGTAGTAGGTTGTCCTGTGGAAAGGGAGGTAAAGATCAGAGGGACGGGATCTGGAGTGGGAGAGAGTTCCAGAGAGAGTTAGCCTGGATAAGGAAGAAGTTGTAGTAGGTTGTCCTGTGGAAAGGGAGGTAAAGATCAGAGGGACGGATCTAGTGACTTTCAACCTTCTAATAATTTATGCAAACGAGGATACTTACTTTGATTATAACTAAAATCAGTTTCCAGTATAACCTCCGGTTCCATTGTACCATCAAACGTGTCAGTAAAAACATCTGAAAATGAAAAAAAAAATAATAATATTTATAGACAAAATTGTAAGAGGGACGCCTATATTGGGTATTTTTTAAAAATCATTTGACTTTTATAAGTACCAGAACAAACAAAGACCGTTTGACGTAGAACTAGGTCAATCCCCGCGCTGATTCGAGGGTATTATCGGAAAGCAACGAAAACATGTTAACAAATATAAAGAAAAACAAATGTTTTAAAAAAAATATTGTCAATTTCACAAGATATATAAAATATATGGCAGCACTTTCGGTATTGCTACCAACCTCAGCCACGACTCAACAAATACTAAATGGAAGTTCAAACAGTTTACAATGCAAACTGTCCCCTTTTTCAGCCCCCATGGGGTTTTTTCCAGTGTTCACAACTTGAAGCGATGCAACTATCGTACCAGTAGTGTAGAATTATCGTACATGAAGCAAAATTATCGTACTTTTCAAAATAATGACTATAATTAATAAATAAATCTTATTAAACGTAATATCAATATTTTTGCGCATGCTTTCAAGTTAATTACTTGTAAACTATTGCTCCGAAATTAAAATAACCTTTTTTAACTATATTTTTTACATATGGGACAGGCCTCAACTACTCCAACATTTTAAATTCGATTGGAAAAACTGCACTGTTTTTAAGATCCAGCGGACTAATATTTCGAATTTATAATCAAAGATTTTTTTCATTTTATCTCAATATATTCTGTAGGTATTCTCGAGAACTACTTAATGACATTTTACATATAATCTTCAAGTAATAAAATAACAAAATCTTAGAACCTTAAACCTATCATTGGTATTCACTTCAGATCATTTCTATTCTTACTTAGGTGTTATATACTTTACAGCTAATGAAATAAAGTGTTTGATCGGCATACTTACTCGTTAATATAAAAACATAATAATTGAATATAAAAGCATAATCACGTTTAATGTTCAGTCACTGTTTTCTTCGAATCACTATTTTAAATCTTGAACGCTAGTTCGTTAGCTCAATACAATAAAGAGAATAACTGCCAACATTCGAACACAAAATACGCAAAGTGTGTAAAGTCTTAGCATAATCGAAATCGAACGACTATATCGATATCATTTGTTCGCTGAACGAACCAATAGATAGCGCTGTGAGCAAAAAGAAAGAAAAAATATTCTCGAATAAAAAAAAATATTCGCGCTATTGTCTATGAGGGCAGGAATAAAATAAATTTTCAATGCATCATAATGAAAATTATCGTACAATCTGCGTACGATAATAATGTGATATCGTACATCGTACGTAGGCATGAAATTATCGCATATGTACGATAATTATCGTACGGTTGCGAACATTGGGTTTGTCCCTCACGTACAGTTGTCATAAAAATATGGAAAATATTAAAATAAAATGTTGTCTCAAATTGAAAACATGTCACACTTTGAACGATTATATATTATAATCATAAAGAGAATCATAAAGTATATTTTTTTAAACAAAATTACAAAAAAAAAAATTTAAATATAACCTTTAAATTATTTACACTTAAACAAACTAAAATATTATATCTATACAAAAATACATGTATTCAGTTTTGATTAGATATGATATTTTAGTTTGTTTAGGTGTAAATAGTTTAAAGGTTATTGTTTGTTTAGTCACAGTTTTAATGTTCATATATTTTAGTCAAATCTAGCATACATCATAATAATGTAAATACGTCAATACAAGCCCTGAAGAAGGCACTCAGGGCCGAAAGCTTGGCAGAAATTCCACAAGTTTTCATCGACCACAAGCCTCATCTCTCTTCCTTCGTAATTAAATTTGCTAGGTTATAAAAACCACGAAAATAAATCGGGGGAAAATATATTGTTGTGAATTCATCTTCAAAATTTTTCTACATAACCCAAAATTGAAACTCAATTTTCATAAAAATTGATGATAGGACCTTTTTCTACTCAGTCAATCTACACCCGGATAGTTTACAAGCTAACTGAAGAATAATCTTCTAAAAGTCACCGGTAGATTAGGAGAATAATCTACCACCATTTCGGATTACTTTAAGAACATGCCTAAAACTCTTACCTTCTATATTGTCGTCTTCAGGGGTTTGTTCCTCTTCCACAGGCTCCATTTTAGCTTGGAAATAATTCAATACATCTGTGAACCAACGAATAATAATAATTATAAAATTATATATATAAAACATTAGAGGGCGCCGGTAGCTCAGTGGTATGCGTGCTTGACTTCTTGAGCTTCTTTCTTGAGCTCAAGGTTGTGGGTTCGTAGCCCGACCGAGGCCCTTAGTTTATTTTATCTGGAAGGTAAAATAAACTTAAGCACGCCGTCCTTCGGATGGGACGTTAAGCGATGGTCCCGAGCCTGTACGATGTCAGGTACTCGTTAAAGTCCCTCACCCTAGATGAATAAAAATTTAGGGTAGGCAAAATTTAGGACTCCCACAGTAGAGTCGGGCTCATGTCCACCAGAGTGACGAAAGAGCGCTCTGACCTCGTAGTTAAAGCCCGGGCATGAGTCATAAAACCTAACCTAAACTATAAAACATTAACTCATTAATTAACTTGACTTCTGGCCAGACTGGTAAGACAAGTCATAATCATAGAATTCCCGTTTCCTTAACCGCTTTACATAGAAATGTTACCCGAGACTTTGTTCAACACCGACTACCGGAATTCGCTTTAATGAATTAGCTTCTTTATAGACATAGAGATTTCAGAATATATTATTAAATCTTTGAATTGCAGATTGCTGGCAATCAATAATATTCATTTACAAACAAATCTATGCAGAACAAAGTTCATTAATTGGCGCTTTATAACGGATATTAAACAATTAAAATACAAATAAAAAAAAAATTGAGACATGAAACGGTAGCAGACTGTCTGTCATAAATAATAAAAGAAATGAAAAAGAAGTAATTCAACTGACATAGAAAATAGATTGGTTTTCAGGTGTCCGTTTTCGATGACCTTTTTTTTTTTGGAGGGGACTCTAATTCATTCATAGTTATTAGGGTTGAATATTCAAAGGTAGAATTGTGTGGGAACATAAACATATTATGTTATAAGTTAATTAAGTCAAATTGAAATCCTGGCCTTTCGACCGCATTCGCGGGAAAGTAATAGGTGTCATCTTTATAGGGCTTTGATATGGCATATATTTCGTGTCCAATACATTTATTACAATGGTAGCTATTAGAATTTTTGGGTTAAGCCCGCCCTAAATTCCCTCTTCCCTTTGGCTAAAAAAACATCCAATCATCCTTAAGCCTGCCATACACGGTCAGTTTGGTGTGTCTGATAGGTCTGGTGTCTACACTTTGATTTGTTTGTATAAATAAGTTATAATAAATTAAATTAAAAATGTCAAGTAACGAGGAATTGTTGTTATATGGTGCTATTTACATTGTTGCATCCAAAAAAAGAAATCAAAGAAAAATTTGGGTTAAAGACTGGCTTTCAAAAAGGGCGAAATATTCACATATAAATATTTTGGAGGAGCTCAGGTTTCATCCAAAAGATTGGAATAATTATTTGAGAATGGACGAAGAAACTTATCTTCAACTATATTCATTAGTGTCTCCTTTAGTAAAAAAGCAAGACACAAATATGAGAAATGCAATAACCAGTCATGAAAGACTGACAGCAACTCAAACTATTAATTTTTTTTGTTACAGTCTCCTTACATGCTTTGGCATCAATTTCTCTAACTTTATTTCCAAGCAACTCGTAGGAAGGTCCTTTTTTAATTTATTGTGGTAATCTTTTGATACAGCCTTCCATAAACATTCTTCTTGCCTCAATAAATCTATAAACTCAATTAAAAAGTCTTTACTCCAAGTAGACATAATCAATTCGTCTTTTTATTTTTTTTTAAACAATAAAAAACAACACACACTAAACAATAATTATTAATAAACTTTTAAAACTTAATTTTATTTATTGAAAACAAAGAAATCAAAATATACATAAAATAATTATTTTAACTTTTGATAATTGATAACGCCGGAGCATGCGCAGAATGGCTAGTTTGAAGAAATGAACTGATTCAAACCCCACACACAGTCAAATAGGCTTGTCGTCAGTTCGATGTGTCACACCATTGGATGGAATTTCATCAAACCATCAGTTAATTTTTTTGGCATGATGTCATGCCATTTCTACCCCATACACGTCAGTTTGGTGTGTCAGTTTGGCTTGAACACATCGAACTGACCGTGTATGACCCCCTTTAGAAGATTCTGGATACACATAAAATTCCGTGTCAATACACTCATTCTAAACAACCCGACCGAGGCCCTTAGTTTATTTTATCTGGGAAGTTAAATAAACTTACTAAAGCACGCTCCGTCCTTCGGATGGGACGTTAAGCGATGGTCCCGAGCCTGTACGATGTCAGATACTTGTCAAAACCCCTACCCTAGGTGAATAAAAACTTAGGGTAGGCAAAATTTAGAACTCCCACAGTAGAGTCGGGCTCATATCCACCAGACGAAAGAGTGCTCTGGTAGTTGGCGATATGACCTCGCAGTTAAAGCCCGGGCATGATTCATAAAACCTAACCTAACCTTCTATCAGGAGTGTAATTTCATATCATGTTCAAAGCCACTCAAACTTTTTTTTTGTAATTTTTGGAATTAGGAGGTAAGAAAACATGAAATTTCGTTCAAAACTCTACATCGAATTTCGGCCTTCCCCTATACCTCGCATAGGTAGAACGCAAGATTGCAGACGAAACTACATTCGAGAACTGCAAACATTTTTAGTGTGAATATTACAAGAAAAAACAAGTGAAAAATTTGTCATTATGTCAAAGCAAATATTTCATGGCAACAGAAGAACTTTAAAACTAAAACTAAACATGAAACACTTTTTTCTGTTCTTATCCAGTGTTATTACTAGTCAGTTGGTTATTAACTACAAGGTCATATCGCTAACTACCAGAGCACTCTTTCGTCTGGTGGACAAGAGCCCGACTCTACTATGGGAGTTCTAAATTTTGCCTACCCTAAGTTTTTATTCACCTAGAGAACGAGTATCTGATATCGTACAAGCTCGGGACCATCGCTTTATGTCCTGTCCGAAGGACGGCGTGCTTATTTTTTTTTTACCTCCCAGAGAAAATAAACAAGTGCCTCAGCCGGGTTTCGAACCCACGAACTTGAGCTCAGTAAGCAAGCATAACACTGAGCTACCGGCGCCCTACCTTATCACTGCAGTATTATCACTTTCAGATTATGTTTTTACATAGTGCATTGTAATTGCATATTTTAGAAACAATATTCTGCATTGCGACATTAGTTAAGCGCGATATAAAACATAGGTAGTTTTACCTTCTATGGTATAGTTGAGCTCTTCATGAGGTATCACTTGTTCTTCCACTGAGGTTTCAAGTTTAACTTTGAAAACACTCATTATACCTGTGAACCATTAATTTCATATTATAAAATAATAGTTTGAGAAAAAAATAACTAATAAAATAATAAGGTTTTAAAATATGAGATAAAATGGCAGGTCAAATCGGAATTTACAATATATGAAGAAAGCAATTGAAACGACGATGGGAAGAATGTTGAGCAAATTTCACAGCTCAAAGTTTGAAACCAAAAATGTATTCTTTATACAGCAAGTTTCCAATTTCCTTTACACCAAAAACTATCACTTGTCACAGTGAAAAAGAAAAAATTGATAACCATGGACAATACATTAATCCTCTGGACCAATTATATACTTAGAAAAAGTTAAGGAATTACTTACACACAACCTCAAATTTCCAAATGTTTTTCTTGTTATAAATAAACAATTTCAAATAATTGACTTACTTGCACACAATATTAAAGAACAAATGACGAACAGTAGTGTGCAGGAATTAGTGACGGGTAGATTGTAACGAATTCGTTACTTGAATCGAGTACTTGGTTGTATCGAATCGAATCGATTCGATACTTGTCAAAACAAGTCGATACTCGTTACTTTTACGAGGGGCCCTGGGATCGGTTGTATTGTATTGGTTTGATTGAGATTCGGGTTGCTATCGTTACTCGTTACTTATGCTCTCCTATCCCCACTCTAAAGGGATGGATGGTAGCTGTTAGCACCACTGATTGAACTGTTGATTCACGTGAACACTGTTAACAATATTGTTCGTGGCTCGTGCCTGCCTTTTGTTTTTGTTTACCTACAAAAAATATTCAACAAAGTGCCTTTTGGTTTACATATTTTTTTTTCTATTCTACTTTTTTGTCAACTTCTAGGTTGAGGAACGCGGACATATTGTGGAATTTGTAATAAATAAATAAAACAAGCTTATTTTTTGAAATGTTGTCTATTCCACTAAAGATATTTATAAAAATACAACAACCGCTTTCGGCTTCACACCATCGTCAGGTCTAGTTATGAACTAAGTTAGATTGCAGAGTGCGACCCCTCCAATACCTCTCTGGTGAAAGGTGTTCGATGTTCCACAGAGCTTACACAATTCCAATGAGCCAACAATCAAAATATAAAGAAATCAAGATCATTAAGGAAATAGCCAAAAACAATAGCTACCCACAAAAAACAATAAATAAAATTGAAAAGAGGGTCAAAACTCATAATTTTAGGAATAAACTGACCAAACTAGAAAAACTAAATAAAGACTCCACTAATAGATGGGTCAGCTTAACCTATTACGGAAAAATTTCAGAGAAAGTAGGTAAATTGTTAAAAAAAAAGAAGGTTTTAATATCGGGTTTAAAACTATCAATCCCATAAGCCAGTGCTTAGAGAGAGGTAGGGACAAAACCGATATTGAGAATAAAAGCGGAGTTTACAGCTTAGAGTGCGCGACGTGCAATCAATTATACATTATAGGACACATATACATAGGACAGACGGGACGTTTTAAAGACAGGATCAAGGAACACACAGCCGAAATAAAAAACCGAGGCAACCGTTCTACATTCGCGACTCACATTATCGACAATAGCCACACTTTTGACCCATCTACAGGCATAAAATATCTCCATTGTTGCTCTAAAAGCAGGCTACTTAATAGCCTAGAACAATTAGAAATAAATAAAGCTACCAAAAGGAACATTTGTATGAATGACCAAATGTATTTTAACTATTCCCCTTTGCTAAAACCCTGAACTGGTTATATTTCCACATATACCTATGTTTGTTATTATCTGTTATTATTATAGGTTTCCATATATATGTTATTATCTGTTATGTTTTTTAGTTTTATTTTTTACTTATTAGTCAAAAGATGTTATTTTATGTAAATTAAGAAAAATTAGTGTTTTGTCAAATATTTCATGATGTAGCTAACGGTTAAACCGGGGGATTCTCCGATTTCTAAATGGCCTTTAAGAAAAGAAGCGTTTTGTGAAATTACTTCTCGGAGAGTTCGAATGAACCATTCATCGGGCAGTGTAATATGTGTAAGCAAAAATTGTCAGTGAAAGGAGGAGCAACTTCAAATCTAAAAAAGCATCTGCAACGAAAGCATCCAACTATGAATTTGGCGCATTTAAGAAATGATGCGCCATCATTATCGACAACTCAAACTGAAACAGCTTCAACAATTACCTCTTCGGCAGTTACCTCTAGTCCCTCTAGAATACCTTCACCTCCTGTGACTTCAAGTGAGCCTTCTACATCTAAGCAAGGAACCATGCATGCGTTCCTAGAATGCAAAAAAATTGGGGCGGCAAAAAAAAATAGGCTAGATAATCTGGTTTTAAAAATGATTTTTGTTGATCTTCAACCGTTTTCTATCGTCGAGGATAAGGGGTTTCGAGACCTCCTCCAGGAACTTAACCCAGCGTACAAAATTCCCTCAAGAAAAACATTTTCTCAGACCCTTCTGCCAGCTAAGTATGAGGAGGTGGCAAATATGGTGAGAGAAGTGCTTGGAAGTGGAATTTCATTTTGTGCGACGTCAGACTGCTGATCTTCCTCCACAGCAAAGAGCTTTCTAGCTGTCACGGTACACTTTCTGACGGAGGACTTCCAACAGAAGTCAATTTTGTTAGACTGTAGTGAGATTAGTGAAAGGCATACTGCTGAAAATTTAGGCCAATCAATAAAAACAATTTTGGCTAATTGGTCTATCGATTTCCAAAAAATTAATTTGTTCGTAACCGACAATGCAAGCAATGCAGAAAATGCAATAACAAAGGTATTGCATCTTAAGCACTTCGGCTGCTTCGCGCATACATTGAATTTAATTATGAAGGAGGCGTTAAAATCGCAAGACGAACTGTTGGAAAAAGTTCGAAATATTGTCCGCTTCTTTAAAAAAAGTAACATAGGCAATTACAAATTAGAAGATTACTTTAAATCAAAAGGAAAAGAGGTGGTTAAACTAGTTCAACATGTTTCGACGCGGTGGAATTCCACTTTTTATTGTTTAAAGCGATTTGGAGAAATGGAAGATGCTATTCGTAGTACCATGGGGACAATTGACCATCAATTTCCTTTAATATCAGGGGCTGAGTGGAAAATAATAAAAGAGCTGGCAGAAATATTGGAACCTTTCGAGAATGCCACAAGGGAGATCAGTCAGGAAAAACATTTGTCAGGTCCGCTAGTGGTGCCCCTCACAAATTCACTAATGGGAATCTGCAAGAAAATTTTGAAAGATACAAGCTACAGTTCGACTACAATAGATGTAACTAAAATAATTATTGCTCAATTTCGTAATCGTTTTGGCAATTATGAAAAGAGCCAAACCTTGGGGCAGTCAACCTTTCTAGATCCTCGGTTTAAAAATATATGCTTTACTGACAAAGTAGCGGCTGAGGTTATAAAAAAAAAAATTACTGAGCAGGCAGCCCATGTAGCACAGCTTCAATCATCGACAGCCGATGTTTCACGTCTGGTTGAAGATGCCACAGATGAGCCTCAAAAGAAAAGAAAATTTGAAATTTGGGCTGATCTGGACAAAATGGTTCAGTCAGCTCTACCTACTGGTACACCCGCTTCACGAGCGATTACAGAGGTGCAGAGGTAAGATTTGAATATATTTTTTTCATAAACATTATACTCCTAATAAACATATACCTATTGAGATGTATTGAATATGATAAATCTAGTAGTGAGTCACAAAAAGAACAATAAAGAAAAATTTATTTTTCTATTTATTAAGTTATTTTAATAAATTTATGTTTTCTTTATAAATTGTTCTCTGAACTCTCTGTAGCCTAACTCACCTTCTGACTACGCGATTTAACCCCAATAGTAAATTCATTTTTATTTTAAATAGTTTAATTTTTAAAGATCAATTAAAGGTCATCACACTATATAGTATTACATACGAACCTTTTTGTTTCGCAGGTATTTAGATGAGCCCCCTATATGTCGAACAAAAGATCCACTGGAGTGGTGGAGGGAAAACAAAATTTTTTTTCCATTACTTTCAAAACTGGCGGTACAGAAACTAAATATTATGGGTTCTTCAGAGCCATGTGAGAGAGTTTTCTCTTAAGCAGGGCTAGTTGTTTCGGATCGGAGAAGCAGATTGTCCCCCCAAAAAATTAGATACCTTTTATTTTTTAATTTTAATTACAGCCTACAAATCATTACTTAAATAAAATAGTATATTCGTTAGTACCTACTTGACACGTTAATGGTTACTTAATTATAATTGTTATTATATTATTTGTTTGACAATAATGTGTTGCTATTTTTATTATTCATCTT
Source organism: Aradus depressus (assembly GCA_963662175.1). NCBI lineage: Eukaryota > Metazoa > Arthropoda > Insecta > Hemiptera > Aradidae > Aradus > Aradus depressus. The sequence continues at coordinate 13,855,766 of OY759226.1, read as the reverse complement.
ACCAATATAATTCTAATATGTATGTATTTTAATCTAAATTATATAAATATTATTTAATATAAGTTTTATACTTATATTAAATATTATTAATAAAATGTAAGTATTGTTTTATACACTCAATATCTACTTAGGTACTGAGTATTGAGTACGCAAGGGAAGGAATAGGAGGAGCAAACCGACTGAATCGGTACTTCGACTACAGTGTACCGATTCGATACAAAGTAACGAGTACTTGTAACGAATACATTTCAGTACCAGGATCGAATCAATACAATATTCAAAAGTATCGACTCGTCCCATCACTAATCTACACAAGAAGTGAATATATTACCTTGTTTAGTACAGTGTTATCTACACAAGAAGTGAATATATTGTCCCATAGTAGACCTTGTCCAGTACAGTGTTATCTACACAAGAAGTGAATATATTACCTTGTTTAGTACAGTGTTATCTAAACAAGGGCAAAAGGAACAGGTCTCGGTTTGAACACCCGAGGTACTGCGTCAGCCCGCAAATGTATGGACGCCTGGTGTCCTTTTATAGTTCCTGTTTTTTCATGAAATAAGTCTGCGTAACCTGAAATAAGAGTTTTCTCATCTAACGGAACTGGTGGCCGTCGACCCAGATTAGCGCTGTTTGGTTTTTCAATTTTGCTATGTCTTACTGAGGAAATTTTGATTCCTGGAGGCAAGGGAAGTTCGAATGACAAAGTCCAATTCAATCCGAACAATGGAATGTCGTGTTTTTTTACTACATATATGGGTAAAATAAGAGATTTATTAAAAGCATTCACCTGTACCATTGCTTTGCCCAATGTGTGTATTTCTAGGTCAGTATAGGCAACTAGACTTTTTGCAGGTTTCAGATGAGGTGCACCGATGTCTCGCCAGGTCTTTTTGGAATCGCATAAGCTCCTGTTGCCAATGTTGTTGGTTAATGCCGATGACTAGTTGGTCGCGCAACCTTTCATCTAAAGAGGATCCGAATTCGCAGTGTCCTGCTAGTGCGCGCAAGCTATTCACGAACTGGGTGACAGTTTCACCCTCATGGCGGTACCGCGTTGCAAATGTCAGCCTCTCTGATAAGACGCACACATGTCGGCCATAATATGCTAACAATGCAGACTTCAACTCATCATACGTCACACTACTGACGGGACGAGGTCGAAAGTGGTCAACAACGATCTTAAAAGAATTCGCTCCAATTTGAGATAAAAGTAAATTTTTTCTGGTGTTTTCAGAATTGGGGTGTAAGAGATCGACAATTGCAAGTTCTGTTTCGAACCGCTGTATGTAATATTCCCATTCCTAAACACTCGGATCGAAATTAGAAAATTTAAATTGTAATTTGTTCTGGTCCTTTTTGCCTGGCATTCTTGAAATGTGTAAACTAAATACGGTATTGTTAAATTGAATTCACCTAGTTAAATAAAGCTGCTTTATCCTCGTCGCCAAATATTGTATATGTAAGCACTATAAAATAAGTAACCATTGCAAGTCATTTATTTAACATCAACTGAACATCTAGATGAAAAAAAATTTAGGGTAGGCAAAATTTAGGACTCCCACAGTAGAGTCGGGCTCATGTCCACCAGAGTGACGAAAGAGCGCTCTGGTAGAAGGCGATATGACCTCGTAGTTAAAGCCCGGGCATGAGTCATAAAACCTAACCTAACCTAACTGAACATTTTATTATAAAACATGTGTTTTGGATAACTATATTATATTTAATAGAACAACTGAAACTTAATATATTACAATAGATATATTGAAAACAAAACAAATTTCGTTTTTAGAAATATTGTCTATTCCACACGAAATTAAAAAAAAAAAAAGAAACAGAAATTATCGGTATCACACCATCGTCAGGTTTAGTTATCTAAAACAAGTTAGCTGACTGATCATTCATATAAGTATGTAATTTCAGATGAAAAGATGTCACGGTACTGTACTCGCACGAGGAACATTTGAAACGTCTCCAGTATGCTTCATTGCAATATGAAATTTCAGATGAGAAGATCTTACGGTACTGTACTCGCACGAGGAACATTTGAAAAGTTTGTCTCCAGTATGCATTTTTGCAATATGTTTCTTCAGATCAGAAGATGTCACGGTACTGTAGTCGCACAAGGAACATTTGAAAGGTTTGTCTCCAGTATGCTTACTCGCAAAATGTAATTTCAGATTATAAGATCTTACGGTACTGTACTCGCACAAGGAACATTTGAAAGGTTTGTCTCCAGTATGCTTACTCGCAAAATGTAATTTCAGATCAGAAGATGTCACGGTACTGTAGTCGCACAAGGAACATTTGGAAGGTTTGTCTGCAGTATGCTTTCGTGCAATATGAGCTTTCAGAACAGAAGTGTCTACGCAACGGTATTCGCAGCAGGAACATTTGTAAGGTTTTTCTCCGGTATGCTTCCTTGCAATATGTAATTTCAGATGAGCGGATGATACGGTACTGTAATCGCAAGACGAACATTTGAACGGTTTGTCTACAGTATGCGTCCTTGCAAAATGTAATTTCAGATCAGAAGATCTTACGGTACTGTACTCGCACAAGGAACATTTGGAAGGTTTGTCTGCAGTATGTTTCGTTGCAATATGTATTTTCAGCGCACGAGATGTCACAGTACTGTACTCGCATGAGGAACATTTGTAAGGTTTGTCTCCAGTATGCTTCCTTGCAATATGTAACTTCAGCTCATGAGATGTCACAGAACTGTAATAGCAGGAGGAACATTTGAAAGGTTTGTCTCCAGTATGGTTCCTTGCAATATGCATTTTCAGTCCATGAGATCTCACAGTACTGTACTCGCATGAGGAACATTTGTAAGGTTTGTCTCCAGTATGCTTCCATGCAATATGTAAATTCAGATGAGAAGATGTTACGGAACCTCTCACATTCCTGTCTGTAGAAAGACTGCTGCTTCGCTTCTTGCATAAAGTCAATGGATACATATTTTCTTCTGCAACATAAAAACAGCCGAATATAGTGTCAAATATAATGTTGTATAGTTTTCTTTGCACAGGTTTACATAGTGTCATAGACAAATTTATACAGCTAACGCGTAAAGGCTCATCAGTAGGACGGCGTTCTCAAGGTTTCATTGCCTCCCAGACATGAAAAAACTTAAGGAAAGAGAAATGAAGCCATGTGATTACTATTTTTCAAGTTAGTTTATTTCCATGTATCAGATTTCACTATTTTGGCAAGTATTTTCTTCACTTTTCGATTATATCTTAATAACCAATAATTACAGAAAGATATATAGTGTTATCTACACAAGACGTGAACGTAACCCCTTTAGTGTTGAATAGTAGACGTTGTCCAGTATAGCGTAATCTACACAAGTAGTGAATATAGTGTCGCGTACTAGATCTTGTCCAGTAGAGTGTTATCTACACAAGAAGTGAATATATTGTCCCATAGTATACATTGTCCAGTATAGTGTTATCTACATAAGAAGTGAATATATTGTTCCATAGTAGACCTTGTCCAGTACAGTGTTTTCTACACAAGAAGTGAATATATTGTCCCATAGTAGACCTTGTCCAGTATAGTGTTATCTACATAAGAAGTGAATATATTGTCCCATAGTAGACCTTGTCCAGTATAGTGTTATCTACACAAGAAGTGAATATATTGTCCCATAGTAGACCTTGTCCAGTGCATTGTTATCTACACAAGAAGTGAATATATTGTCCCACAGTAGACCTTGTCCAGTGCAGTGTTATCTACACAAGAAGTGAATATATTGTCCCATAGTAGACCTTGTCCAGTATAGTGTTATCTACACAAGAAGTGAATATATTGTCCCACAGTAGACCTTGTCCAGTATAGTGTTATCGACACAAGAAGTGAATATATTGTCCCATAGTAGACCTTGTCCAGTATAGTGTTATCGACGCAAGAAGTGAATATATTGCCCCATAGTAGAACCTGGCCAATATATTGTTATCTACACGTACATTGTGCGTTGAAAACCGGTTCTGGTCAAAAATAAAACCCTGGGAAGACAACGTCTGAGTATTTCAAGTTGCTGTGCATTGTCGTTTTATTTTCCTCCAATGTCATTGTAGAATGTTCCTATTGTCTCTCTAAGTTTATCAGTGAATCTGTTATGGTCCGTTTTTGCTTGGTGATCTATTTGGTTGCCATAACTCATACATAGGGTATCAATCGCGATTTCATCAATTAATTACTGACGCAGCTTTATAGACGATTTGTAGCAAACTATACAACCATCCCAGTACACACATACAAAAATAAATAGATACAAATAATAATAAAACCTCCATGAGATCTCCGTGAAAGAACACTCTAGGAAACTGACAAATCATTTTATCTTAAAATAATTTCATTTATTCCTTTTTCTCAATATACATACAAAAAATATACAGGCAAGTGAATAAATTTCAAGAAACATTATAGGGATCCGTAGATTATAGTTTTTTGCAGTTTATGTTCATTTTATGATTTCATAGATATATTGAAAACAAAAGAAATTTCGTTTTTAGAAATATTGTCTATTCCACACAAAATTAAAAAACAAAAAAGAAACAGAAATTATCGTTATTGGCATCACACCATCGTCAGGTTTAGTTATAAACTATAACAAGTTAGCTGACTGCGGATCATTCATATAAGTATGTAATTTCAGATGAAAAGATGTCACGGTACTGTACTCGCACGAGGAACATTTGAAACGTCTCCAGTATGCTTCATTGCAATATGGAATTTCAGATGAGAAGATCTTACGGTACTGTACTCGCACGAGGAACATTTGAAAGGTTTGTCTCCAGTATGCTTTCGTGCAATATGTTCTTTCAGAACAGAAGATTTTATGGTACTATACTCGCAAGAGGAACATTTGAAAGGTTTGTCTAAAGTATGCTTACTCGCAAAATGTAATTTCAGATCATAAGATCTTACGGTACTGTACTCGCACAAGGAACATTTGGAACGTTTGTCTGCAGTATGCTTTCGTTCAATATGAGCTTTCAGTTCAGAAGTGTCCACGCAACGGTATTCACAGCAGGAACATTTGTAAGGGTTTTCTCCAGTATGCTTCCTTGCAATATGGAATTTCAGATTATAAGATGTCGCGGTACTGTACTCGCACGAGGAACATTTGAAAGGTTTGTCTCCAGTATGTTCCCTAACAAAATGTCTTCTCATATCATAAGATGACCCGAAACTGTAATCACAGGAAGAACATTTGAAAGGTTTGTCTCCAATATGCTTTCGTGCAATATGTAATTTCAGATGAGTAGATGTTACTGCACTGTACTCGCAAGAGGAACATTTGAAAGGTTTGTCTACAGTATGCGCCCTTGCAAAATGTAATTTCAGATCAGAAGATCTTACGGTACTGTACTCGCACAAGGAACATTTGGAAGGTTTATCTGCAGTATGCTTTCGTGCAATATGAGCTGTCAGAGCAGAAGTTGCCACGCAACGGTATTCGCAGCAGGAACATTTGTAAGGTTTTTCTCCAGTATGCTTCCTTGCAAAATGTAATTTCAGATCAGAAGATGTCACGGTACTGTAGTCGCACAAGGAACATTTGGAAGGTTTGTCTGCAGTATGCTTTCGTGCAATATGAGCTTTCAGATCAGAAGTGTCCACGCAACGGTATTCGCAGCAGGAACATTTGTAAGGTTTTTCTCCGGTATGCTTCCTTGCAATATGTAATTTCAGATGAGTGGATGTTACGGTACTGTACTCGCAAGACGAACATTTGAAAGGTTTGTCTACAGTATGCGTCCTTGCAAAATGTAATTTCAGATCAGAAGATCTTACGGTACTGTACTCGCACAAGGAACATTTGGAAGGTTTGTCTGCAGTATGTTTCGTTGCAATATGTATTTTCAGCGCACGAGATGTCACAGTACTGTACTCGCATGAGGAACATTTGTAAGGTTTGTCTCCAGTATGCTTCCTTGCAATATGTGATTTCAGATCAGAAATGTCCACGCAACGGTATTCGCAAGAGGAACATTTGTAAGGTTTTTCTCCAGTATGCTTCCTTGCAATATGTGATTTCAGACGACCAGAATTAACGGTACTGTACTCGCACGAGGAACATTTGAAAGGTTTGTCTCCAGTATGTTTTCTTGCAATATGTAATTTCAGATTAGAAGATGTCACGGCACTGTAGTCGCAGAAGGAACATTTGTAAGTTTTTTCTCCAGTATGCTTCCTTGCAATATGTGATTTCAGATGAGAAGATGTAACGGTACCGTACTCGCACGAGGAACATTTTAAAGGTTTTTCTCCAGTATGCTTCCATGCAATATGTAATTTCAGTTCAGAAAGGCTTACGGAACTGTAGTCGCAGGAGGAACATTTCCAAGGTTTGACTCCACTATGCTTTCTTGCAATATGTATTTTCAGCCCATGAGATCTCACAGTACTGTATTCGCATGAGGAACATTTGTAAGGTTTGTCTCCAGTATGCGTCCTTGCAATATGTGATTTCAGATAAGAAGATGTTACGGAACCTCTCACATTCCTGTCTGTAGAAAGACTGCTGCTTCGCTTCTTGCATAAAGTCAGTGAATACATATTTTCTTCTGCAACATAAAAACAGCCGAATATAGTGTCAAACATAATGTTGTATAGTTTTCTTTGCACAGGTTTATATAGTGTCATAGACAAATTTATACAGCTAACGCGTAAAGGTTCATCAGTAGGACGGCGTGCTCAAGGTTTCATTGCCTCCCAGACATGAAAAAGCTTAAGGGAAACAGAAATGAAGCCATGTGATTACTATTTTTCAAGTTAGTTTATTTCCATGTATAAGATTTCACTATTTTGGCAAGTATTTTCTTCACTTTTCAATTATATCTTAAAAACTAAAAATTACAGAAAGATATATAGTGTTATCTACACAAGAAGTGAACGTAGCCCCTTTAAATGAAAATAAATTTTATTCTGGGACCGAGGTCCCCTAAGAATAAATACATGATAGTCACTGGACAGAGTAACAAATAAAATGAAATATCAGTGATGAGATAAAGGTGCTACAGTGGAAGGGAGGAAAAATTGTACAGGATAGAGTGACATCGTAGCGTGGGTGAATGAAGGCAGCTTTCGTAGAACCGTATGAGAACATTAGTAAGTAAGAGAACGAAAAGGAGTGGAAGGGGGATAAAGCGGCGGGGAAGTGCGGGAGGGGCGAGTGGTGGGGGTCAGTTGTGGAGCAGGAGTGAGAGAGGTGAACATGAAAATAATAACTAAATAAACTGATGCAAGTAGGGAGGTTTAGTGATCAAAACAACTGGGAGTCCTACATCCTTCCTTAGGAGTGGACCAGGGCAAAGAGGAGTGGAGGGGGGATAAAGCGGCGGGGAAGTGCGGGAGGGGGGAGGTGGTGGGGGTCAGTTGTGGAGCAGGAGTGAGAGAGGTGAATATGAAAATAACAACTAAATAAACTTAGTGGTTTGTTTCCAGTATGTCTCAGGAAACATGTTCTTTCAGATTATAAGATGATACGGAACTCTAGTCGCAGGAGGACCATTTGAAACGTCTCAGGAAACATGTTCTTTCAGATTATAAGATGATACGGAACTCTAGTCGCAGGAGGACCATTTGAAACGTCTGTCATCAGTATGCTTCCTTGCAATATGTCTTTTCAGTTCATAACGTCTTACGGAACTATAGTCACAGGAGGAACATTTAAAAGGTTTGTCTCCAGTATGCTTCCTTGCAATATGTTCTTTCAGTTCAGAAGGTCTTACGGAACTATAGTCACAGGAGGAACATTTGAAAGGTGTGTCTCCAGTATGTTTCCTTGCAAAATGTTTTTTCATTTCAGTAGATGACACGCAACTGTAGTCGCAGGAGAAACATATGAATGGTCTGTGATCAGTATGCTTCCTCGCAATATGTGTTTTCAGTTCAAAAGGTCTTACGGAACTATAGTCGCAGAAGGAACATTTGAAAGGTTTGTCTGCAGTATGTTTCCTTGCAAAATGTTTTCTCATTTCAGAAGATGACACGCAACTGTAGTCGCAGGAGGAACATTTGAATGGTTTGTCTCCAGTATGCTTTCGTGCAATATGTTCTTTCAGTTCAGAAGGAGTTACAGAACTATAGTCGCAGGAGGAACATTTGAAACGTCTGTCAGCAGTATGCTTCCTTGCAATATGTGTTTTCAGGACAGATGCTCTTAAGGAACTATAGTCGCAGGAGAAACATTTGAAAGGTTTGTCTCCAGTATGCTTATTTGCATAATGTGTTTTCAGTTCAGTAGAACTTACGGAAGTATAGTCGCAGAAGGAACATTTGTTAGGTTTGTCTGCAGTATGTTTCCTTGCAATATGTGTTTTCAGATCAGAAGTGTCCACGCAACGGTATTCGCAAGAGGAACATTTGTAAGGTTTTTCTCCAGTATGCTTCCTTGCAATATGTGATTTCAGACGACCAGAATTAACGGTACTGTACTCACACGAGGAACATTTGTAAGGTTTGTCTCCAGTATGTTTCCTTGCAATATGTAATTTCAGATTAGAAGAATTAACGGTACTGTACTCGCACGAGGAACATTTGAAAGGTTTGTCTCCAGTATGTTTCGTTGCAATATGAAATTTCAGATTAGAAGATGTAACGGTACTGAACTCGCATGAGGAACATTTTAAAGGTTTTTCTCCAGTATGCTTCCATGCAATATGTAATTTCAGTTCAGAAGGCCTTACGGAACTGTAGTCGCAGGAGGAACATTTCCAAGGTTTGACTCCACTATGCTTTCTTGCAATATGTATTTTCAGCGCATTAGATCTCACAGTACTGTACTCGCATGAGGAACATTTGTAAGGTTTGTCTCCAGTATGCGTCCTTGCAATATGTGATTTCAGATAAGAAGATGTTACGGAACCTCTCACATTCCTGTCTGTAGAAAGACTGCTGCTTCTCTTCTTGCATAAAGTCAGTGAATACATATTTTTATCTGTAACATAAAAACAGCCGAATATAGTGTCAAACATAATGTTGTATAGTTTTCTTTGCACAGGTTTATATGAGTCGTCCACTTCCAATGACCACTATGTCCTCAACCCCTCGTTTTGAGATATTTGCAAAAATCTGTTAAGGCCCTTAGTATAAAGTTTTGAAATCCATTTTTTTTTTTTCGAGTTATTCTAGCAAAGTCCTCCAGTTGATTTGTGGGAAATCTAGAGTTTCTAGTTTTTTTAGAAACTCAGTAAATAGGTTGGACTAAGTGGGTTTTGGAACAGTACTTTGGACTAAGTGAGTTTTGAAAAAGTTTATGTGGGACTAAGTTTTCAAAAAATAATTTCAGCAACTTACTATTTTTTTAAAAAGAAAATAATTTATTCAAGAAAATCTTGCCAGCTGAGTAAAAATCACAAAATACGCTTCATTTATTTACATATTTGTTGAGGCGACATAAAGGTGGTAAGTGGTAAAAAAAAAATTCAAATGTCCAAAATTCCTAAAACTAAAAAGGAAAAAGTGATAAACTTTTTAACAGTTCTTGAACTCTTCAGCTTCTTCTATAATAGCATGAGCATCCTCAATGGAATCAACAACTACTCCATCATCGTGTAGGAGCAAAATTTCATCGCCGGCTTCTTTATTTTCGTCTTCATCAGTGACAGCATCAGCAGAAGGCACATTATTATTTTCAGTATCCAAATCAGCAACAGTAGTAGTTGTTAGCAGTGCTGGTAGCAGCAAGTTTTTGTAGTACCTCAATCTCTCGTCATTCATCCATCCTTCGCCGAAGTGTTTATTCAACAGGTTCTTCACATCATTGAGTTTTTTTTTTTTTTATTAATAAATTTTCCTATAGGAATTGTCTCCAAGCTCATGTTTGGTTTAAAACCCTGCCCTCTCTTCAAAACCGATTTTCCAGTCCCGACGTCTGACTGGTAAGCAACTTCACCTCTCAACAGAGGAACTTTGCTCTTATGAGACAAAGTTAGAACCATTCGTTTGCTTACATTAAACTTGAAATGCCAGTCAGTGGGTTTTTTTTTAAAAATTAGCAGATTTTCCCTTGAAATCGTACACTTGACATGCTTTCCCCATTTCCACAACAGTAGCCTGTTTAGCAATTATTTCTATGGATTCTTCAGCATTAAGAATCTCATTTCTTTTTCTGAACTCTTTTTCAAGAACACCAAACACATGGTCAGGTGGCACGACAGGGTACACTATTTCCAACATTTTGAGATGAGGAGGAGCAACATTTTTCACCCAATAGCACAGCATAAAAATGAGTGACGAGTTTTTATTTTGCCCGCCACACCCATCTGCAAAGAAACGAATGGTATTTATGGAGTCTAAATTTTTAGTGTTCATCAATAGGTCAAAAACGGTAGACGCTATTTGGTTTGATGCTTTATCATATTCATAACCTATTACTTTCTATCAGTGTTGACAAGTATACGGCATACAGACCCAGGTTATTTTCAAAAAAAGAGAAATAATAAAGTGAGAATGAATATGGGACATAGTGTGTTTTGAAAACCTTGATCGGATGGAATTGAGTCAATATGGTGGACAAAGTGGGTTTTTGCTGAAGGAAGAATGAGGTGGACTAGGTGGGTTTTGGAACAGAAACAACGTTGGACATAGTGGCTTTTGGAACTGGAGCTATCTTTCAGACTCTATTTTGACCAGGTTTAAATGGGTTTTGGAAGAAACTGATTTCACCATCGGATTACTCACCCCCGATTTTGTTAAAATCGATATCTAACTCAATTTTTTCAAAAATGGACAAAGTGGCCTTTGGAAGTGGATTACTCATATAGTGTCATAGACAAATTTATACAGCTAACGCGTAAAGGCTCATCAGTAGGACGGCGTGCTCAAGGTTTCATTGCCTCCCAGACATGAAAAAACTTAAGGGAAAGAGAAATGAAGCCATGTGATTACTATTTTTCAAGATAGTTTATTTCCATGTATTAGATTTCACTATTTTGTCAAGTATTTTCTTCACTTTTCGATTATATCTTAAAAACTAAAAATTACAGAAAGATATATAGTGTTATCTACACAAGAAGTGAACGTAGCCCCTTTAAATGAAAATGAAATGAAAATAAATTTTATTCTGGGACCGAGGTCCCCTAAGAATAAATACATGATAGTCACTGGACAGAGTAACAAATAAAATGTAATATCAGTGATGAGATAAAGGTGCTACAGTGGTTAGAACCAAGAGCAAAATAAATAAAACTAAATAAGAAAAATCATTAAATAAAAATAAAATAGATAATGATGATAAAATTAAAAATAAATAAACTAAAAAAATAATAGTAAAAAAAAAGTTAAAATACAGATTCATTAAGAAGAAATCAAAAGAGGATAAATGTGTCGAAATAAATATGTAGAAGATAAAATAAAATAAAAAGAAAAAACATTATTTATATAAAAATGGAGATTATGGAGGAGGGAATCTAGCCCAGGCTTGCTATAAAATTAATTTAAGACAAACTAATGAAGAAAATAAATAAAATAAAAGGATGAAGATGAAAAGATAATCCTGAAAGTTGTGAGTGAACTATGCGTTCTAAAGGTTTGGATGAGGAGCACAGAAGAGAGATTGGGCGAAAATCTTTCGGAGCTTCAGGATTAGGGACCTTGTTGAGAGGGAGTACAAAGGCTTCTTTCCAGGCGGAAGGGAAGGTGGAAGAAGGATGGGGAATATGACTGGAAGGCAAGCTTTAAGGAAGAGGAGGGGGGATGCCATCAGGGCCAAGGGCATTAGAGCGACTGTTTAGGATTATCTGGAGGAAGGCATCAGGATAAATATAAGAGAAGAGAAGTTTATTTGGATCGAAGGATTGTGGATTTACTATTGGAGCTAGAGAAACAAGTGGGAAGTTAGGACGGGTAACGAAAAAGGAATTTAGAATATCGGGAGAGAAAGTAGAGGGAGGAGGAGGGTTTTCGGGAGAACCTAACGAGAGCTTCCGAAGAGCTGCCCATCTTGACTTACAGTTAGGTGCCTCCGCGATCAGACTCAAAACGTGCTGCGATTTGGACGTCCTGAGCACGGTTTCGAAGAACTTTGAAGGAGGAGTAGTCAGCGACCAACCTGGATCCTAAAACCTCCTTCTGACCGAGTCCCGCTCCTTCATTACTCTCCTGATCTTTGGGGTGATTCATGGGGCGGGGGGCGTTTGAAGAGAAATGCCTTCAGCGGGGCGTGCTTATCGAGCAGCTCTAGCAAGAGCCTGTTGAAGGTGGCCATCTTGTCTTCGATTGAAAGCAGATCGAAGATATCCTGCCAGTTCACTGCGTTAAGATCCTCTTGGAGTGTCTCGAAGGTAAGGGACTTGAGATTGCGGAAATAAATGGTGCTAGGAGTAAGATGAGGAGATGCTATATCGTAGGATATTTGGATGAGCTCGTGAGCGGAAAGGAAGGGAACTGGCTGTTGAGAGTAGGAGCAAAGCTTCTGTTGGGATTCCACCAGGTAGAGATCCAGCCAGGATTGGAAGGTGGGGGTGTGATGAGTCGGGGCGTAGGGAACTATGAAGAGGTTTAAGGAATAGGATCTAGTTGAAGTCCCCAGAGATAAGGATGTTACTGTAGAGGGGGATGAGGCGGAGGAGAGCTGACTCGAAGGTGATGTCGAAAGGGACTTTGGGAGGTCTGTAAACTACTCCATAAAGGAGTTTGGTGGAGCCTGTTTGCACTTCTAGGGAGAGGAATTCAACTTGGGACGAAGGAGAGGGAGAGGACGCACCTAGACGACGGCACTTGAGGCTGTGATGTACAAAAACAGCAACCCCACCGCCAGGTTTGTCTAGGCGGTCATTTCTGAAGAGGAGTTGGTCAGGAAAAGAGACGGCTGAGGAGGGGATCCAGGGCTTGAGCCAGGTCTCGGAGATAGCGACGATATGGAAGCTATTGGAAAGGAGGAAATCGGAGAACTCATCGTGATGGGCTGGGAGGGACTGGGCGTTAACATGGCAGCACTGAAGGGCGTTAACATGGCAGCACTGAAGGGCATTATACATCATGGGAGAGGGTGAAGAAGAACACAGGGAAAGTAGAGTGAGGAGGAGAGAGGAAGTGAGGTGGTGGAGAGGTGCGTTAACATGACAGCACTGAAGGGTATTATACATCATGGGAGAGGGTGAAGAAGAACACAGGGAAAGTAGAGTGAGGAGGAGAGAGGAAGTAGGTGGTGGAGAGGTGCGTTAACATGGCAGCACTGAAGGGTATTATACGTCATAGGAGAGGGTGAAGAGGAACACAGGGAAAGTTGAGTGAGGAGGAGAGAGGAAGTGAGGTGGTGGAGAGGTGCGTTAACATGACAGCACTGAAGGGTATTATACGTCATGGGAGAGGATGAAGAAGAACACAGGGAAAGTAGAGTGAGGAGGGAGAGAGGAAGTGATGTGATGGAGAGGAATTAGGAGAAGATAAAACATAAGATAAATTATATAAATATTAAAAAATGACCAAGACCAGGCATCACCCTCCATGAACAAGGGTATGAAATAAAATAAAACTGCAAATATAATAAAATTGAGGAGATTACGTAGGCGAATTGATGATAAATAAATAAGGTAAACAATAAAGATGAGAACAGTAATCAAAAAGAACTTATAAGAGATACCTAAGAAATAATTGCAAATAAATTTGTAAAAGAGAAAAAGTGAGGGAAACCAAAAATTCACCCAAACAAACTTTACCTTACCTTCCCTTTTAAGTTTCCTGGCCTCGGCGTACAGTTTTTTGTTGTAAAAGGTCAGAGAATCATTAATATGATTTGTATGGTTGGGGGGAAAAGAAAATAAAGAAACAGATTTGACCATTCACCGTTCATAATTAATAATAATTTAAACTAATAATAATCACTTCCAAAAAAACACAAACTAATAAGTAGCAACTGTTTGAACACAAAAAATAACATACAAAAACAGGAAATGAGAAATAGAAAAAACAATGTTTATTTAAAGAAACAAAATGGTATCCTAACTTGAAAAAAACAACAACAATTTATCTTGATTTGAAAACAAAAGTACAGACAGTAACGCAGACTAGACTAAAATTAACGATATATTTAATAAAAATAACCATCACACTAAATTCACTTATGAAACAAAGGAAAGGAAATATTGCAAAAGTATATCAGTACAAAAAATCCTTAACTATAAGGCAAAGGGATTTTCTAGCAGAAAATCGAACCACTTCCCTACCAACATCATGCTGATGCACGCAGCCATCTTGTCTTAGTTTATAAGGACCTAACGATAGTGTAATACCGAAAGCGATAGTTAATGTTATAATTTCTTGTGGAATAGACAATATTTCAAAAAACTATGTTTGATTTATTTATTTGAGATAAGAAGATGTCACGCTGCCGAAATCACAAGAGGAACATTTGAATGGTTTGTTTCCAGTATGTCTCAGGAAACATGTTCCTTCAGATTATAAGATGATACGGAACTCTAGTCGCAGGAGGACCATTTGAAACGTCTGTCATCAGTATGCTTCCTTGCAATATGTCTTTTCAGTTCATAACGTCTTACGGAACTATAGTCGCAGGAGGAACATTTGAAACGTCTTTCATCAGTATGCTTCCTTGCAATATGTATTTTCAGTTCAGAAGGTCTTACGGAACTATAGTCGCAGAAGGAACATTTGAAAGGTTTGTCTGCAGTATGTTTCCTTGCAAAATGTTTTCTCATTTCAGTAGATGACACGCAACTGTAGTCGCAGGAGAAACATATGAATGGTCTGTGATCAGTATGCTTCCTTGCAATATGTGTTTTCAGTTCAGAAGGTCTTACGGAACTATAGTCGCAGAAGGAACATTTGAAAGGTTTGTCTGCAGTATGTTTCCTTGCAAAATGTTTTCTCATTTCAGAAGATGACACGCAACTGTAGTCGCAGGAGGAACATTTGAATGGTCTGTCTCCAGCATGCTTCCTTCCAATATGTTTTTTCAGTTCAGAAGGTCTTACGGAACTATAGTCACAGGAGGAACATTTGAAACGTCTGTCTTCAGTATGCTTCTTTGCAATATGTGATTTCAGATTAGAAAATGTCATGCAAACGAAATCGCAGGAGGAACATTTGAAAGGTGTGTCTCCAGTATGTTTCCTTGCAAAATGTTTTCTCATATCAGAAGATGACACGCAACTGTAATCACAGGAAGAACATTTGAAAGGTTTGTCTCCAGTATGCTTTCGTGCAATATGTTCTTTCAGTTCAGAAGGACTTACGGAACTATAGTCGCAGGAGGAACATTTGAAACGTCTGTCAGCAGTATGCTTCCTTGCAATATGTGTTTTCAGTACAGATGCTCTTAAGGAACTGTAGTCGCAGCAGAAACATTTGAAAGGTTTGTCTCCAGTATGCTTATTTGCATAATGTAGTTTCAGATTAGAAAATGTCATACTACCGAAATCGCAGAGGGAACATTTGAAATGTTTGTCTCCAGTATGCTTATTTGCAATATGTATTTTCAGTTGATAATATGATACGGTACTGTAATAGCAGGAGGAACATTTGAAAGGTTTGTCTTCAGTATGCTTTCGTGCAGTATGTTCTTTCAGATTATAAGAGGATACGGAACTGTAGTCGCACGAGGAACATTTGAAAGGTTTGTCTCCAGTATGCTTATTTGCAATATGCATTTTCAGTTCATAAGATGATACGGAACTGTAGTCGCACGAGGAACATATGAAAGGTTTGTCTCCAGTATGCTTATTTGCAATATGCATTTTCAGTTCAGAAGATGTCGCGGTACTGTAGTCGCAGGAGGAACATTTGAAAGGTTTGTCTTCAGTATGTTTCCTAGCAAAATGTTTTCTCATATCAGAAGATGTCACGCAACTGTAATCACAGCAAGAACATTTGAAAGGTTTGTCTCCAGTATGCTTTCGTGCAATATGTTCTTTCAGAGTAGAAGATGATACGGATCTGTAGTCGCAGGAGGAACATTTTAAAAGTTTGTTTCCAGTATGCTTACTTGCAATATGTATTTTCAGTTCAGAAGATAACACGCAACTGTAATCGCAGGAAGAACATTTGAAAGGTTTGTCTCCAGTATGCTTATTTGTAATAAGTTTTTTCAGTTGCAATCGATTGACAAGTATCTCTGTTGAAAGACTGGTTCTTTGTTCGTTGCTCAAAAATGGCCAGTGTGAAAAAATCTTTTCTTCTGCAACAAAAACACAGCAGAATATAATGTTCTCCTTGATCAGGTGTATATAGCGCCATGAACTGTATCGTGAAGCTAGTTCAGGTGAGTATAGTGTTGTATATCTGCATTTGATCAGACGATTGCAATGTCATAACAGTGTTGTGTAGCTGCCCTTGTTCAGATGAGTATAGTGTTGTATACGTGTCCTAGTTCAGATGAGTATAATGTTGTATAGGTGTCCTATTTCAGGTGAGTATAGTGTTGTATAGCAGTCCTTGTTCAGGTGAGTATAATGTTGTATAGGTGTCCTTGTTCAGAAGAGTATAGTGTTATATAGGTGTCCTAGTTCAGGTGAGTATAATGTTGTATAGGTGTCCTGGTTCAGGTGAGTATAGTGTTGTATATCTGTACTTGATCAGATGATTGCTATATCATAACAGTGATGTGTAGCTGCCCTTGTTCAGAAGAGTATAGTGTTGTAAAGGTGTCCTAGTTGAGATGAGCATAATGTTGTATAGGTGTCCTATTTCAGGTGAGTATAGTGTTGTATAGCAGTCCTAGTTCAGTTGAGTATAATTTGTATAGGTGTCCTGGTTCAGGTGGGTATAGTGTTGTATATCTGTACTTGATCAGATGATTGCTATATCATAACAGTGATGTGTAGTTGCCCTTGTTCAGAAGAGTATAGTGTTGTAAAGGTGTCCTATTTCAGGTGAGTATAGTGTTGTATAGCAGTCCTTGTTCAGGTGAGTATAATGTTGTGTAGCTGCCCTTGTTCAGAAGAGTATAGTGTTGTAAAGGTGTCCTAGTTCAGATGAGCATAATGTTGTATAGGTGTCCTATTTCAGGTGAGTATAGTGTTGTATAGCAGTCCTAGTTCAGTTGAGTATAATTTGTATAGGTGTCCTGGTTCAGGTGGGTATAGTGTTGTATATCTGTACTTGATCAGATGATTGCTATATCATAACAGTGATGTGTAGTTGCCCTTGTTCAGAAGAGTATAGTGTTGTAAAGGTGTCCTATTTCAGGTGAGTATAGTGTTGTATAGCAGTCCTTGTTCAGGTGAGTATAATGTTGTGTAGGTGTCCTTGTTCAGAAGAGTATAGTGTTGTATAGGTGTCCTAGTTCAGGTGAGTATAATGTTGTATAGGTGTCCTGGTTCAGGTGAGTATAGTGTTGTATATCTGTACTTGATCAGATGATTGCTATATCATAACAGTGATGTGTAGCTGCCCTTGGTCAGAAGAGTATAGTGTTGTAAAGATGTCCTAGTTCAGATGAGCATAATGTTGTATAGGTGTCCTATTTCAGGTGAGTATAGTGTTGTATAGCAGTCCTTGTTCAGGTGAGTATAATGTTGTATAGGTGTCCTTGTTCAGAAGAGTATAGTGTTATATAGGTGTCCTAGTTCAGGTGAGTATAATGTTGTATAGGTGTCCTGGTTCAGGTGAGTATAGTGTTGTATATCTGTACTTGATCAGATGATTGCTATATCATAACAGTGATGTGTAGCTGCCCTTGTTCAGAAGAGTATAGTGTTGTAAAGGTGTCCTAGTTCAGATGAGCATAATGTTGTATAGGTGTCCTATTTCAGGTGAGTATAGTGTTGTATAGCAGTCCTAGTTCAGTTGAGTATAATTTGTATAGGTGTCCTGGTTCAGGTGGGTATAGTGTTGTATATCTGTACTTGATCAGATGATTGCTATATCATAACAGTGATGTGTAGTTGCCCTTGTTCAGAAGAGTATAGTGTTGTAAAGGTGTCCTATTTCAGGTGAGTATAGTGTTGTATAGCAGTCCTTGTTCAGGTGAGTATAATGTTGTGTAGCTGCCCTTGTTCAGAAGAGTATAGTGTTGTAAAGGTGTCCTAGTTCAGATGAGCATAATGTTGTATAGGTGTCCTATTTCAGGTGAGTATAGTGTTGTATAGCAGTCCTAGTTCAGTTGAGTATAATTTGTATAGGTGTCCTGGTTCAGGTGGGTATAGTGTTGTATATCTGTACTTGATCAGATGATTGCTATATCATAACAGTGATGTGTAGTTGCCCTTGTTCAGAAGAGTATAGTGTTGTAAAGGTGTCCTATTTCAGGTGAGTATAGTGTTGTATAGCAGTCCTTGTTCAGGTGAGTATAATGTTGTGTAGGTGTCCTTGTTCAGAAGAGTATAGTGTTGTATAGGTGTCCTAGTTCAGGTGAGTATAATGTTGTATAGGTGTCCTGGTTCAGGTGAGTATAGTGTTGTATATCTGTACTTGATCAGATGATTGCTATATCATAACAGTGATGTGTAGCTGCCCTTGGTCAGAAGAGTATAGTGTTGTAAAGATGTCCTAGTTCAGATGAGCATAATGTTGTATAGGTGTCCTATTTCAGGTGAGTATAGTGTTGTATAGCAGTCCTTGTTCAGGTGAGTATAATTTGTATAGGTGTCCTGGTTCAGGTGAGTTTAGTGTTGTATATCTGTACTTCATCAGATGATTGCAATGTCATAACAGGGTTGTGTAGCAGAAATGCAGAGTGCAGAAATTGGGTTAGACAGAATTCCTGGAACCTTTCTCCACACGAAAATTCTTGGACGTTCAATTTTTGAAGCGTCATTTTCAATAGCACTAATTGTAACACTTATGCAGGACATGTGCATACAAGCATTGTTGATAAGCCTCTAATTGGATGGTCGCGGACCAGATAGAAATAGTTGTACATGAGATTCAGGACCCTAAAATACAGTATGCTGTCAAATCACGGAATTTTGAAAATATTTCTGACCTTATTTTTTATTTAAATGAAAACTTCAAACAATTGGGTAGTAAAAGACAACTCAGGGATTGAAGGATGTTTTAAGTGTAATCGTTTGAGACATAAACACCGAGATTGTCATTTTAATATGCCTTATAAAAATTCAAAAAGGACCGAATATCACATCGATCGAAAAAAAAATCTAATTTGACACCAATGTTACGACGTTTCACGACCATCTGAGGCGAATAAATGTACATTTTGCTACAAAACTGGACATAAAATAGAAACGGAATTATTCGAGAAAGTACATCATGGTTATTGTTGATGGTTTTACTAAGTACTGCAATCTGATGCCCTCAAAAACAGTCAAAGCAGATGAAACCGAGAAAGCTTTGCAGCTATTTATTTCCCGTTTTGATATTCCCATGTCTCCTTTTTTTTTCCTTAATGAATTCCGAGATGAAGTGTACATCTTGATGATTGAGTCAGCATACTCCCAAATGCCCTGGTTGTTGGAACACCTTGCATTAAAGTTGTTCTTGTGTCTATTGAGATTGGACATGGAGAAGTCAGTAATATTTTCCAAAGGTGTTGCTATGTTGTTGGTGAGAGTAATTTCTAATAATGATGTTATTACAGGTTAAATGTCGCCTCTATGGGACTAATGTTGTCCCGAGGATGTGACATGAGTCAGTATGGCCGACAACAAACTCATAATTTAAAAGTTGTGCGAATTGAGGTGTTGAAACTTCCCGAAGGGAGTCGCGGCCTGTTTGGTCGGAGTTGCGCAGTAGTAGCAACGTGGAGATTGAGTGCCACTCTTTTTTTTTTTCTTAACTATTTCTTTGTTAGTAATACTTATCGTTTTAGTGTGTTCAATCATTTTAATTAAACTTTAATTTTGGTGTTTTTCTCTTTGAATTATTCTTAAATTAAATCCTAAAACTTATTTCAATATTACCAATTATGATCTAACACTAAATTAAAAGCAGTTAGTATTATTTTATATAAAATCTATAATAAAAAACATTATTTGAATAATTGAAAATATATTTTTGTAATGAATTATTGATGAACACACACAATGTTATTTTTTATTTACTAACATTTGTAGATACTGATGATGGGATTGTAAAGACCAAAAATAAATTGGTAAAAGAATAAAGCTGTGAAAAAATATATATTGTAATAAATTCAGAATCTTTTAACACAACACAAAAATGAATATAGAGTAAAACAGAGTGTTGTAAAATGGTCAATATTGTTATATATTTATTTCAGCACTTAGAATCCACTTTTTTTTAGATTTTTACTAATAGGTCCTGATGATAAGGACAACTTTGAAGGCCGTTTCCACAATTTGTTCACGTTTCTCACCTTGGAAGTTAAAGTAAATAATGCAGTTCTGTAATAATTGAATCACTTTCGTCTCTTCAACTGGCAATAATAGTTCCACCTGATTCAAGAACTACAATTAAAAGGTTCTTGTACTCTTTCTTTGAATATATTCTTTCAGTTCAAAAAATATCAAAGATCTGTACTCGCAGAAGAAACGATCAAACAAACAGAGCTCCTATGTTCACTCTGAATGTGTCTTTTCAAATTGTCAGACTTGTTACTGCTGTAATCACAGGAAGAACATTTATAAGGTTTGTCCGTATGTTTGTTCTGAATGTGTCTTTTCAAATTGTCAGACTCCATACTGCTGTAATCACAGGAGGAACATTTATAAGGTTTGTCCGTATGTTTGTTCTGAATGTGTCTTTTTAGATAACCAATCTGCATTCAACTGTAATCGCACGAAGGACACTTGAGAGGTTCACTCGGATGCTTATTTGCAATATGTGCTTTCAACTCAGAAGTGTCAACACAACTGTAAATGCAGGAAGAACATTTAATTTTTTTTTCTCCCATATGCTTCCGTCTAATATGTTTTTTCAACTGAGAACGAAGAACACAATCGTAATCACATAAGGGACATTTATTAGGTCGTTCTTCAGTATGTTTGTGTTCAATGTGATTACTTAGCCCGTGAGGTGACACACAGGAGAAACACTTAACTTTTCTTTTCGTATGTTTTCTTCTAGTATGTTTGTGGAGGTCCCCAGAATAAGCACAACTATAATCGCAAGAAGAACATTTGAACGGTTTTTCGCCCGAATGTTTGATTTGAAAGTGTTTGTTCAACTCACGAGCATGTATACATTTATAATAGCAGAAGGAACATTTCTTAAGTTTTACATTTGTATGTTGGCTGCGAATATGTTTTTCCAAAATTGAAGGGTTTGCATTTTTGTAAATGCAGAATGGACACTGATGTGGTGTGTCTCCAGAATGTTCGCTTGCTACATGTCTCTCCAGATCGTTGGCCTCTTCACCCCTGTATTCGCAGAAGCCACACTTATTAGCTTCTTCTCCAGTATGTCGACTGCGGATATGTTTTTTCATAATTGAAGATTCATTACTTGTAAAACTACAGAAAGGACATTGATGCATTTTATTCATATGTTGTGAAATAATATGTTTCTTTAGGCGAGAAAAGTATTTACAGGTATAACGACAAGATGCACACGAAAATGTTTTTATTCCCGGATGTTCAAGTTCTAAATGTAATTTTAAAATTGTGGCATGAAAACAAATATAACTGCAGACCGAACATTGCCACCGATTAACGTTAGTCTTTGCAGGAACAATGCTACGTCCCTCGTTGTTCAAAGGTGGTATGTCTGAATACATATTCTCCTCTGCAACATAAAAACAGCGGAATATAGTCATAACAGCTGTCCTCGTTCGGGTGAATGTAGTGTCATAACAGTGTTGTATAGCTGTCATTGTTCAAGTGAATGTAGTGAAATGCACTGAGTTGTGCAGTTGTCCTTTTTCAGGTGAAAATAGTGTCATAATAGTGCTTTATAGCTGTCATTGTTCAAGAAAATGTAGTGAAATGTACTGGGTTGTGTAGTTGTCCTTGTACAGGTGAATATAGTGTCGAATTGTTGTCCTTGTTCAAGTAAACATAGTGTCGTATCGTTGTCCTTGTTCAAGTAAATATAGTGTCATATCGTTGTCCTTGTTAAAGTAAATATAGTGTTATATCGTTGTCCTTGTTAAAGTAAATATAGTGTTATATCGTTGTCCTTGTTAAAGTAAATATAGTGTTATATCGTTGTCCTTGTTAAAGTAAATATAGTGTTATATCGTTGTCCTTGTTTAAGTAAATATAGTCTCGTAACAGTGTTATATAGCTACCCTTTCACGATACAAAGTTCTCTCACAGTGATAAATTAAATTACCTGTCGCAGAACTGTTTCCTTTAGCAGTCTCTGAAGTAGAACTCTCCCTTTCATATGCTGCTAATAAAGAACTGTTCTCTGCAGAATCATCTTCAAGACCAAGAGGATCCACATCATCATCACCTAATAATTACAATAATTATAAAATCAGAAATATTTTTTAAAATTGCATAAATCATTTATAAGCTTCTAACATACCATTTTCGTCAAATAACACATCTGCCAGTTCACTTTTAGTTTCGAGAAATATAGCGTAGGGCGGATATACAGCTGAAATAAAAAAAAAAAAAAAAAATTATTCTACAGACGAATATTACAGTGTTACCTATTGCCGTAAGAAGAAACAATTGTATTACAAATATTTTAACTTTCCTAGATAATATAGGAAAAAAGATTATTATTATTTTTAGAGTGTAATTAGTTTTTTTCTGCAAAATGGAAGATAGGAGAAAGGAAAAATATAATATTTAAAGAAATGAGATGACCATGATGGAGAGAATAAGTTAATTCACTATTAAATGTGATGAAATTATATTGAAACAAAGCAAAGAAGAAATAAGAAATACATCTAATGGTGAATTCACATTTCAATATATTGAAGAACAGGTCACGTGACACTTCCATTTCGAAATGTAAACTAGAGAAAAAATCTGTTCCTTCCCAACAGGGTGAAAAAGTGAGTTATTGATCCCTTTTCACAGTCACTACATTCAGTATCATTGATAACTATACCTATCCGTTCCAGGTCCAACAAAGATGTTTAGCTTTCTAAGAGGTTCTTAAATACCTTGAGAGTTTCCTTTCTTGATGGGAACCGTGTCTTCATCCTGAGACTCTTCTATAGCGTTCGACCAGATCTCGTCATCTGTGGAAAAAAATACAACCGTGATACTATACACCACCGATTTTAATGAAAAATAATCAGTATTGTAGTAAACGTACCAATGAGAAATTCATTCTTGACCATTTCCGAGGACTCTATCTTCACTAGAAGAGGGGATGAAGGCCCCGGAGAATCATCTGAAAGTATTAATTTATGTAAGTAGACGGAATTTTGAGAGTTTCAAAAACAAAATTCCTATTGAATACCATCATTTGCGATTTCGCGGGAAATTCTACATTCAAATTACGTATTGCATGACTTTGTTGAAAATAATGACTGAAAGACTTGGCACATTAACATCATTTTTTTTTTTTTTTTTATTTCCTTCCCAAGGGCTGATTTGTGTCACAGCGGCCAGAGTAGGCCTATTGTGTGCCCTATGGAGAATCATCTGAAAGTATTAATTTATGTAAGTAGACGGAATTTTGAGAGTTTCAAAAACAAAATTCCTATTGAATACCATCATTTGCGATTTCGCGGGAAATTCTACATTCAAATTACGTATTGCATGACTTTTTTGAAAATAATGACTGAAAGACTTGGCACATTAACATCATTTTTATCTTTTTTTTTTTTTTATTTCCTTCCCGAGGGCTGATTTGTGTCACAGCGGCCAGAGTAGGCCTATTGTGTGCCCTATGGAGAATCATCTGAAAGTATTAATTTATGTAAGTAGACGGAATTTTGAGAGTTTCAAAAACAAAATTCCTATTGAATACCATAATTTGCGATTTCGCGGGAAATTCTACATTCAAATTACGTATTGCATGACTTTTTTGAAAATAATGACTGAAAGACTTGGCACATTAACATCATTTTTATCTTTTTTTTTTTTTTATTTCCTTCCCGAGGGCTGATTTGTGTCACAGCGGCCAGAGTAGGCCTATTGTGTGCCCTATGTGTGTTGGTACCTACAGCAGCCCTGTATCTTTAATAAAGTCCAGGATTTTTCTACAGGTTCTTTCCATTACCTGCTTCGGTTCCGTTATGGCAGACCCGAAGCAGTAATAACGTCTGCTTTCTAGTGCCCCGCACCGACTTAGAATATGAACCGGAGTCTCATTTTCTTAGCCACATTTCCTGCACAGAGGGCTTCTAGCTATGCCCATATTGTGTAGGTGTTTGTTCATATGACAGTGTCCTGTAATAAGCCCTGTCTTAGCTCTTAGATTCATTCTGCTCATATTCAGGAGCTCTCGGCTCCTTTTCTCTGAGGGTTGCGCTATAAAGAGTTTTGAATGTCTTCACATTGGGACCCCTCTCCAGAACTGGATGTGATTCCTGGTCTTATAGATCCTGCAGAAGGGTTCCGGTCCTGTAGGTTTCCAGCTCCTTTTTTCAGGTCAGCTCCCGACCGGGCCACTTGATCAGCCCTTTCGTTGCCTTCGAACCCCCGGTGCCCTGACACCCATCTCAATTCCACTCTATTCTGGTCCGTCAGGGACTCCAGTGCTTGAAGGCATTCCAGGACGATTTATATTCATATCATTCCGTTAGATAAATTCCAAAATAAATGTTCTCAGTGAATCACCGGCTATGTACCTCCCCTCAATTATGTTTCCGCTCTCCCTCTAAAGCCAATTGACCGTTCAGACTAAAACTCAACATTTGACCTAAATTGTGGCTTCTGAATCCTCATACTAAATTTAGTAATGATACATTCATTACATCGGTAGTTATTAAGGTCAAATCGAGACACTTCCGTTCCTTCGACCGATTTCCGCTGAAAATTAATAGCTGCCATCCTTTGAATTTAAATATAAAATTTAATATCGATACCTTCAATACATCTGTAGTTATTGGGATACTTGAGTTGAGCCACTTTGGCATTTATATATGAAATTTTAACCGATTACATAATTTCCCCTACACTTCGTACAGCACATGAGACGAGTCCGTGAATTTGCATATGAGAGTTGGAAGAAATAAAAACAGAGAACTTGTTTATTTATATTATCTAATTACACAAAAATATATACTCACTACATATAGTATAATGGTTTCGGCTTGCGCTATCGTCGACACAATGATCAAAAATGTAACATTTACGTTTGTTAGGTTGGCATATTTATACAATTCTGAAAGAAATAATATGAGAAAATAAAATTTAAAAAATGTGTACATAATATGTATAATGAATGAATACATAATATATTTTAGTAACGTATTGTAGCTCATGTCCGGGCTCCAACTACAAGGTCATATCGTCTACTACCAGAGCGCTCTTTCCTTGCTCTGGTGGACCCTACTAAAGGAGCCCTAAATTTTTATTCACCTAGGATAGGCATCTTTAACGATTACCTGACATCATATAGGCACGAAACCACCGTTTACGTCTCATCCGAAGGACGAAATACTCAAGGTTTTTTACCTACCTGATGAAAAAAAATTAAATTATGAGGGCGTCGGCCGGGTTTCGAACCCGTGATCTTGAGCTCAGTAGTCAAGCAGGTACTTTATTCCCGTTGCTTCGTTGAACATAGCTCAGAGAGCCAGAGAATTGTGTAAATGCGCCAACCTAGCAAACCTTAATGTAGCTTTTGAATTGTGTGCTGACGATGGCGTAAGCTGAAACCGGTTGTCACTATATCGAATGAGATCGCAAAAAAGTAATCGAAAAGGAATAGTACAATCAGGTATTGTAGTAAACTTACCAATGAGAACTTCATTTTTGACTATTTCCGAGGTCTCTGTCTTCACTTGAGAGGATGAGGGCGCTGAAGAATCATCTGAAAGTATTCATTTATATAAGTAGACGCCATTTTGAGTAAGACCTTCAAAAATAATGGATGAAATACACGTTTCTGTAGAAAATTTTAAAAACGAACCAGCGATCTTGAGTTCAGTAAGCAAGCACGCATACCACTGAGCTGCCGGCAGCCTCCAATAAAGAACCTGCATTAAGCTAGCCCCCGCACCGTCGCAAAATCAAACCGGACATATCCCACGATTTAGTGCTATTTACGTGCTAATTTGCTGCTCTATTCCCGATTATGTTGCTCCAGCCGTTTAGCAGAAATTCACGGTCATAGGTGGGGGAGACTAGCTTAACGTTATGAGCATTAAATCATGTGAATAAAAATATTTCGATTAATTACTTTGTCTAGCCTAACGGTGCTAGTGCCCATCTCCTATGACCAGCAATTCCTGCTAAACGAATAGTGCAACTAAATCAGGAATAAAGCAACAAATTTAAACAGTCTACAATAAACTTTTTGCATTCATCAAAATTACGATTAATCATATTTCAGATTTCATTGGAGTTAAAAAGGGGAAATATATGCAAGGTTTTTTCTCAATGATTCAATTAAAAGTACAATGAATATTACCTCATACGGTTTAGTAACTGAAATCTTCACATAAAATAAAATGTACCTACCAATGATAAGTTCATCAGATTTTAGAGTTGGTGAGTCAGTCTTCATTATTCCAAACACGGCAATACTAGTAATATAAGTAGAAACTATAATCAATCAAACAAGATATTGATTTCTAGAGTTCAACTAAAAACTGTTTGCATATAGAATTTAATATTGTAAATATTCAAAAAATACAATCAATGCACTAAATTAGACACTAGGACATTAGTGTTAACTAATATCAATCCAAAACATGTATTTAAATAAGAGAGCCTCCATTTAAGGAGATGCGTCGTATATTAATGAAATAACTCAATTGAACTGTTCACTTCGAAGTTATGAAGTATCGATTAGCAAGAATATTTTGTATGGGACGCAAGGAGGTCTTATGGATCTTCTGAAGATATAGTAGTCCAGTGCAATTAGGTTTATACCTCGGAACCCAGCTATAATGAATGGATTTCAATGTTTTCTGTTTTTTTCAATTTCTTATACTAAAAAGTAAAAAGTTTACCCTTTGAACCTTTATACTTCCAGTATAGTATATTCCTTTTACATCTATATTCATTTTTTCTCTCGAGAATTATTTAGTTTCTATATAAAGTGACAACAAACGTCCTTGAAAAGTAGGCATTGCAGGTATAGAAAAGGAAGTAGGGTGGGGAAGCAGGAACAGTGGAGAACACGAGTAGCTCTGCTCCGAAAACAGTTTAGTACCATGCCTGTGTCCACGTCAAATGTTATTTTGAATATTTTTGCTGTATTTGTTGAAATTCTCGATTATATTCGCCGACAGAAACGAATGCATCGCGTATTGCTACAATGATAACTAAATATGGATAGTTACAGTAACAATAGTGATTCAGCAGATGTTGAAGAAAATTTTTATGTTATTTGCGAAAAACTTGGATTTCAGAGCAGTAATGATGTAGGTACTATAAAGAGGATTGGGAACTTTGGAACAGGAGGAGAGAAACGATGGATTATTACAATACTTAAAATAGTTGTATATGCTCATACAACATGATGGCAGAAGTATCATTATTAAAAAATACATTGAAGGCTAGAAAAAGCAACCAAAACAAGTGAATTTCTCTCCTCCAAAAAAATATAGCGAAGTTTATCATCATGTGGTTTTGATTGGAAAACAATCTGTTTCATTCGTGGAAAGGAAGATAGTGATGAAAAATAAAAATTTAAGAAGAAAAATACATTTGGTTAACAACATAGAGATAAAATCAACAATTTTGGAGCTTATAAAAGAAGAAAGAGATTACTATTATCGAGAGGTGTGATGGATTTGGTAGCGTTGAAAGCACGCTATCATGGTGATTGCTACCGCTCATTGAAAAATGTAGTTGCTAAGATACCTGAAGAAGAAAAAAAAGATTCATCCACAAGTAGGTATTAGTGGATGCAGCAATGAAGCAATTATGTCAGTACATAGAAGAGAATGAAGACTGCCAGTTAAAAAACATCCTAACATCAGAATACATTCCAGATGAAAAAAACACTAAAGCACGATTAATATCGAAGTACAAAGACGAAATTGGTATCTCAAGTAAATTTGGTGCAAATATGATAATTTGTTTCAGAAAAAAACACCATGAAATTCTCTCAAACGTATGGTATAATCAGAGAAAAGAAAATGAAACAGGTGAAGAATATAGAATTTTAAAGGCTGCTGGCAAATTATCAGACGACATAATTCACTAGTACCAGTTACAATGAACCAAGCACCAGCTTCTGAAAACGATTTTTAGTTCATGTAAAACTGGGTGTGGCTCTGCTTGTGGATATACAGCCAGTAACAAAAATGTTCGGACGGTTTGATTTTTCAATAAAAAATTATAATAATTAGATGCAAAAGTAATAAAAAATAATTTAAAAAAATAATTAAAGCCATTTTTCAATCAAGAATAAGAATTCAAAAGTGGGTTAGGATAAAGGAAAAACAGCTTTGATTAGAACAAATAAATATTTTAATTTAATAAATTTTATAACAAGTAATGTAGGTAACAAAAATTTTCGGACAAAAATGTAAACAACTATAAATAAATTCAATGTTTTTTTACGATTTCACAAATTCAAAAACCATAATGTTAATTAATATTTGGTTGGGTACCCTTTTTGTGTAATAACATCTTTCATTCGATTCGGCATTGATGATGAAACTAATTTTTTGGTGAAATTTGGAGATATTTTACCCCACTCTTCTAATAACTTTTGTTTCAATTCGTTTTTTGAAGCAATGGGTGTTAATCGAATTTTCCTGTCGAGCTCACCCCATACGTGTACAATTGGGTTGAGGTCGGGCGATTGGGGGGGGGGGGGTTTCATAACTTTAGGGCAGTTATACAAAAGCCAAGTACGTACCAATTCACAGGTGTGTTTCGGATCGTTGTCTTGGTAAAAATGAAAAGTCCGTAAAATCCCAAGTTTTTCAGCACTCTTTTTCAAATTGCTCCTTAGTAATTCGGCATAAACTTTTCCAGTCATGGTGGTTTCAATGAAAACCAGTTCACCAATTCCACTAGACGCCATACACCCCCACACCATCACTGAGCCACCCCCATGTTTTACTATTGGTTTTAAATTTTTTGGATTCAGCTCCTCATTACGCCTTCTCCAAATTTTGTCGCGACTGTCGGGACTAAATATATTAAACTTACATTCAAAAGTATTTGCTTGCAATAGAACAAACCGCAATAATAAAATATTCTTGTATCTTGTAACTCTTCACAACATAAAAAGAAATCTCAGGTCATGTAATGTCAGAAAACTAGATTTTTGTGATATGACGTTGGAAGAGAGCGACAGCAGCGCTGACCCTCGGCAGAAACCGTCCCTTCCCCCTACTCTATCCCCTCCACCTTCCCTCTAAAGAAACTAAGTACCCAATTTTTCTAATTTAAACGTTTTTTCTCCGATATTTCGACAAATAAATGTTTCCAGATCATGTCCGTTTACTTCCATGTAATATATGTATACATATACTATTACTTTACTTTTGTTTACTTCCCTATACATATAATATATGTATACATAATAATATGTACTAAAAATTTTGTAATCGTGTGAACATCAGAGATCAATTGCATGCGTGTGTTTATGTGAGAGCTCAAACGCTTTGACCTGACATCGTACAGGCTCATGACCATCGCTTAACATCCCATCCGAAGGACGGAGTGCTTAAGTTTATTTTACCTCGCAGATGAATGACATTACTCCAAAAAATTTCTGAATGATTCTGGAACTCTTTTGCGAAGCTCAATCTTTTTTTTATATTTTTTTCACTCACAAACGGTTTTTGGTACTCTCCCATTATATCCTGCTTCTTTTAGAATTCTTCGAACATTTTGTGGGTGAACTTTCTTTCCCGTTTCTCTGTATACCTCGGCGACGATCTGAGGTGCACTCCTCGAGGGCTTGTTTTTAATTTTCCGGACAACGCTACACCTTTCTCGGTCGTTTAATACTCTTGGACGGCCAGAGGAAGATTTCAAATCTATCCGATCCTCGTGCTTATACCTTCGAATTACATCGGCTACGGTGCTTTTACTTCGGCCTACCATACCACCGATTTTGCGGACACTTAATCCTTTTTCATAATTAAAAATTATTATCTGTTGAACTTCAAAAGATGTTCGACCCATCTTGACAGCAGGAAATACAAATAACTACTGAATGCAGTAATAGAAGTATATAAACCCATTTTATTTGTTCGGTATTAGCGGTTGGTTGAGAAGGGATTAAAGATCATGATCAGAGTCGCATTTGTTTACAAAACAAACAACAGGTGTCCAGAAAATTTTGTTACGTGAATTTCTTGTCTTCAATTATTAATGCAAAATTTCCTATTAGCTGTAAATGTTTAATTAATTGTTTTACGGCGTTTTGAAATGATTGATGATCTCGAAATTTAAAACTTTGCTTGAATTAAATATTTTGCCATATAACTATGTGTAACTGCAAAAGAAAAACAAAATTATAAATTGTCCGAAAATTTTTGTTACTGATTGTATAAATTGTTCTGTAGCGTGTTTACTATGTAAAGGAGTTAGCTGCTAAAATGCTCCACCAGTGATAGTAATGGTTGATATTGAAAACGAAAACGTCGGAGACAATTAGTTCACATGATTATCCTTTTAATAAAAATTTATAATAATTATTATTTAGCTTAAGTTGTTAATCAATTATTTTCTACAAAAAAATGGATGTATTTGTATTATTTAACGTTTCTTTCATCCATTTCGCTTTTTGGAGCTTCTGCCATCTTCATATTAATTTTTTTTAATTTTATTTTTTTACAAATTCTTTATAATCAAGCTCGAAAACTATAACAATAATTATTCTGTTAAAACAAGTATTTAAAAATTCTGAATATTTTTCGTTGAGATTTCTTAAAAATTGATATTTTTTTTTTAATTTTCGGATTTTTGAAAATGCGGTATATTTTAATGGGTAATCTTT
The DNA here is from genome assembly GCA_963662175.1 of Aradus depressus. Taxonomy (NCBI): domain Eukaryota; kingdom Metazoa; phylum Arthropoda; class Insecta; order Hemiptera; family Aradidae; genus Aradus; species Aradus depressus. Next base: position 13,824,881 of record OY759226.1, on the reverse strand, counting down.
GGCATTAGAAATCCAATTTAAAAAAAAAATCATTCAAATCCATTTATTATAACTAGGTTCCGTCATTTTTCATTTATAATGACTAATTGCACTGGACTATAGGCATACAATTTTAATCATTACTGAATGGTACGCCTTAGCATGTTGTAATAAAATGAACATTTGTTAATTAATAGAATAAGTAAAAAAAATAATTATGGAATTTAATAGAATATATTAATAATAAATATGTATAATAGAAAACATTTTAAACTGAATTGAAAAGTATTACAGTAATTTACTGAATCTAATAATCTTAAAAAAATTAATAATTAATGATAAAAAAAAATGTATTAAACACTATCTGAGTTAGGCTCAAAAAAAATTGTTATAAATAACTCTGCACAGAAAATATTGCTACGTTATTCTCAACCAATTAATCAAAATAAACCATGGATGACCAATTTAAAAAAAATATGTCCTGTATTGGTACTTCACAAAGGCGTTGATCCGTAGAACTCACAAGTTCTGAAATCATAAATTAGTTGAGAGAGCTGAGGGAAGTAAAAAAAAAATTGAAACATTTTACAAAAATGTATACACAAATCTCATTTATTTGAAAAAATATAGTGGCCATTTTTAAAAATACAACCGTACATGCGAGACGTCACTGAAAAACATTATAAATTACACAATTCCTCATTACTTTATCCTTCCGTCACTAATTTACTAATAATAGACTATGTGACGTCTCGAATTTCTAGACGGGAGATGTGGTGCCGCGGTCCTCACGCTGGGTCGGGTTGTCAATAGGCCCTAAGTCACACAATAGAGGACTGTCAACAAACAAGTCCTGTCCTGTTGGGTGACAATAGTATGGTAACTTGAAAAAAAAAAGCAACAATAAAACTTGATTTGTTACAAAAGTAGAGAGAGTTGCACAGATAACCTTACTCACTGACAGCCCAACGCAGACTAGAATAAAATTAACAATATATTTTTTTAGACTGAAATTAACGATATATTTAATAAAAATAACCATCATACTAAATTCACTTACGAAACAAAAGGACGGAAATATTGCAAAAATATATGAGTACAAAAAATCCTTGACTATAAGGCAAAGGGATATTCTAATAGAAAGTCGAACCCCTTCCTTACCAACATCATGCTGATGCACGCAGCCATCTTGTCTTAGTTTATAACTGCCTGACGATAATGTAATACCGGCAGCGATAGTTAATGCTTGAATTTCTTGTGGAATAGACAATATTTCAAAAAACGAAGTTTGATTCATTTATTTGAAAAATAAATAAAACAAACTTATTTTTGAAATATTGTCTATTCCACTAAAGATATAAATATATATAACTACCGGTTTCGGCTTTACACCATCATCAGATCTAGTTATGAACTAAGTTAGTTTTGAACCTTTTTGAAGGGTCGCTCTCTACAAACTAACTTAGTTCATAACTAGACCTGACGATGGTGTAAGGCCGAAACCGGTAGTTATATATATTTATATATTTAGTGGAATAGACACAGGAAGTTTCCACAATAGGTCCGCGTTCCTCAACTTAGAAGTAATTTATTTGAGATTAGAAGATGTCACGCAACTGTGACCAATTATGTTTTCTTGCAATATGTTTTCTCATATCAGAAGATGACACGCAACTGTAATCACACGAAGAACATTTGAAAGGTTTGTCTCCAGTATGCATCCTTGCAATATGTATTTTCAATTTAGAAGATGTTACGGTACTGTAGTCGCAGGAGGAACATTTAAAAGGTTTGTTTCCAGTATGTGTCCTTACAAAATGTTTTCTCATTTCAGAAGATGACACGCAACTGTAAGCACACGAAGAACATTTGAATGGTTTGTCTCCAGTATGCTTATTTGCAATATGTGATTTCAGAGAATAAGATGTCACGCTACCGAAATCGCAGAAGGAACATTTAAAAGGTTTGTTTCCAGTATGTTTCCTTGCAATATGTGATTTCAGATTAGAAGATATCGCGGTACTGTAGTCGCAGGAGGAACATTTGAAAGGTTTGTCTCCATTATGTTTCCGTGCAATATGCAATTTCAGATCAGAAGATGTCGCGGTACTGTAGTCGCAGGAGGAACATTTGTAAGGTTTGTCTCCAGTATGCTTCCTTGCAATATGTGATTTCAGATCAGAAGTGTCCACGCATCGGTATTCGCAAGAGGAACATTTGTAAGGTTTTTCTCCAGTATGCTTCCTTGCAATATGTGATTTCAGACGAGAAGAATTAACGGTACTGTACTCGCACGAGGAACATTTGAAAGGTTTGTCTCCAGTATGTTTTCTTGCAATATGTAATTTCAGATTAGAAGATGTCACGGCACTGTAGTCGCAGAAGGAACATTTGTAAGTTTTTTCTGCAGTATGCTTCCTTGCAATATGTGATTTCAGATCAGAAGATGTAACGGTACTGTACTCGCACGAGGAACATTTTAAAGGTTTTTCTCCAGTATGCTTCCATGCAATATGTAATTTCAGTTCAGAAGGGCTTACGGAACTGTAGTCGCAGGAGGAACATTTCCAAGGTTTGACTCCACTATGCTTCCTTGCAATATGTATTTTCAGTCCATGAGATCTCACAGTACTGTACTCGCATGAGGAACATTTGTAAGGTTTGTCTCCAGTATGCGTCCTTGCAATATGTGATTTCAGATAAGAAGATGTTACGGAACCTCTCACATTGCTGTCTGTAGAAAGACTGCTGCTTCGCTTCTTGCATAAAGTCAGTGAATACATATTTTCTTCTGCAACATAAAAACAGCCGAATATAGTGTCAAACATAATGTTGTATAGTTTTCTTTGCACAGGTTTATATAGTGTCATAGACAAATTTATACAGCTAACGCGTAAAGACTCATCAGTAGGACGGCGTGCTCAAGGTTTCATTGCCTCCCAGACATGAAAAAACTTAAGGGAAAGAGAAATGAAGCCATGTGATTACTATTTTTCAAGATAGTTTATTTCCATGTATCAGATTTCACTATTTTGGCAAGTATTTTCTTCACTTTTCGATTATATCTTAAAAACTAATAATTACAGAAACCGAGGTCCCCTAAGAATAAATACGTGATAGTCACTGGACAGAGTAACAAATAAAATGTAATATCAGTGATGAGATAAAGGTGCTACAGTGGATAAAACCAAGAGAAAAATAAATAAAACTAAATAAGAAAAATCATTAAATAAAAATAAAATAGATGATGATGATGAAATTAAAAATAAATAAACTAAAAAAATAATAGTAAAAAAAAAGTTAAAATACAGATTCATTAAGAAGACATCAAGATAGGATAAATATGTCTAAATAAATATGTAGAAGATAAAATAAAATAAAAAGAAAAAACATTATTCATATAAAAATCGAGATTATGGAGGAGGGAATCTAGCCCAGGCTTGCTATAAAATTAATTTAAGACAAACTAATGAAAAAAATAAATAAAATAAAAAGAAAAAACATTATTTATATAAAAATCGAGATTATGGAGGAGGGAATCTAGCCCAGGCTGGCTAGAAAATTAATTTAAGACAAACTAATGAAAAAAATAAATATGTAGAAAATAAAATGAAATAAAAAGAAAAAACATTATTTATATAAAAATGGAGATTATGGAGGAGGGAATCTAGCCCAGGCTGGCTAGAAAATTAATTTAAGACAAACTAATGAAAAAAATAAATAAAATAAAAAGATGAAGATGAAAAGATAAATAAAATAAATAAGAAAAAGACAAAGAAACAAGAAATTGGTGTTAAGGAGAGGGAAAGTCTGGAAGAAGGGGAATAAGAGGCTAATCAGAGAGAAGATTGTATATTGAGGAGGAATTGGAATAGGGAGGATTTGAAGGAGACCACGGAAGGAGAGTGACGGATGAGGGGAGGCAGGGAGTTGTTGAGGGAGGAGGCTTGGACAAGGAAAGAGTTGTGGAAGGCAGAGGAGCGATGAGAAGGGATGAAGAGGTCAGAAGGACGGGATCTGGTGTGTCTTTGGTGGACAGAAGTCTTGAATTGGAACATTTGGTAAAGGTAGTAGGGTTCTTTGGATTTTAACATTTGGAAGAGGAAGGAACCTAGGAGGTAATCATGGCGGTAGGAGGGTTTGAGCCATTTCAACTCGGAGTACCAGGGCGAGATGTGAGCATCTCTAGGGACATCGGAAACAAACCTGATGTGAGCATTTAGGTTTCGTTGGAGTTTGTTATCGAGTCCCTTGCTTAGATCATAATAGACCAGGCACCCGTAATCGAAATCGGGAAAGATGAGGGAGGATACGAGGAGTTGCCGGGAACTTTGTGATAGAGAGTGACGGGAACGTTTAAATTGTGCTAGGGATAGAAAGGATTTACGGGAATTGTATGATACGTGGTCTTTCCAGGAAAGGGATTGGTCTAGGTTTTTGACTCTCGTCGAGTAGTTAATATAGGCGTCGTCCAGCTTTAAGTGAGGGGGTCGAGTAAGTTACTGAGGAGCTTCTTGTTGCCTAATAAAATTGCTTGAGTCTTGTCGGGATTAAGAAAGAGTTTGTTCTGTTTGGCCCAGGATGATATCGAATTGATATCATCTGATACCTGAGAAAAAGCAAGGGGAAAGTTGGAGGGGTGAAAGGATAGATAAATTTGCAGGTCATCAGCGTAGAGATGGTATTTACAGTATCTGATGTGTTTAGGAAGGTCCAAAAGGAAGACAGAGAAAAGGAGCGGAGAAAGGGATGTGCCTTGTGGGACACCTGAGTGGAGAGGAAGTGACGAGGGTGGAGAGTTGGGGAACTTGACGGACTGAGAACGGCCTGCAAGATAGGACTGGAGCCAGAGGAGGACGCTATTGGACAGAGGGAGACTGGCTAGCTTGGAGAGGAGGATGGAATGGTCCACGGCGTCGAAGGCTTTGGAAAAGTCGAACAGTACTAGGAGGGTCAGTTGTCTGTTGTCGATGACGTGTCTGAAGCCTTCTGTTAGTTTCAGTAAGGCAGTTTGAGTCCCATACCCGGGTCGAAAACCAGATTGGAAAGGGTCCAGGAGGTTTTTGGCAAAAAGGAATTCTAAAAGTTGGGAGTGAACTATGCGTTCTAAAGGTTTGGATGAGGAGCACAGAAGAGAGATTCGGCGAAAATCTTTCGGAGCTTCAGGATTAGGGACCTTGTTGAGAGGGAGTACAAAGGCTTCTTTCCAGGCAGAAGGGAAGGTGGAGTTTTGAAGGGAGAAATTATAGATATGAAGAAGGATGGGGAATATGACTGGTAGGCAAACTTTAAGGAAGAGAAGGGGGATGCCATCAGGGCCAAGGGCATTAGAGCGACTGTTTAGGATTATCTGGAGGAGGGTGTCGGGATAAATATAAGAGAAGAGAAGTTTATTTGAATCGAAGGATTGTGAATTTACTATTGGAGCTGGAGAAACAAGTGGGAAGTTTGGACGAGTAACGAAATAGGAAAAAGTGGAGGCAGAAGGAAGGTTTTTGGGAGAACATAACGAGAGCTTCCGAGAAGCTGCCAATTTTGACTTACAGTTAGGTGCCTCCGCGATCAGGCTCAAAAGGTGCAGCGATTTGGCCGTCCTAATCATCGACTGAGCACGGTTTCGAACAACTTTGAAGGAGGAGTAGTCAGCGACCAACCTGGATCCTAAAACCTCCTTCTGACCGAGTCCCGCTCCTTCATTATTCTCCTGATCTCTGGGGTGATTCATGGGCGGGGGGGGGGGGGGGGGGCGTTTGAGGAGAAATGCCTCCAGCGGGGCGTGCTTGTCGAGCAGCTCTAGCAAGAGCCTGTTGAAGGTGACCATCTTGTCTTCGATTGAAAGCAGATCGAAGATATCCTGCCAGTTCACTGCTTTAAGATCCTCTTGGAGCGTTTCGAAAGTAAGGGACTTGGAGGATTCGGAAATAAATGGTGCTAGGAGTCAGTATGTTTCCTTGCAATATGTGATTTCAGATCTAAAAATGATACGGAACTGTAATCGCAGGAGGAATATTTGAAAGGTTTGTCTCCAGTATGTATACGTGCAATATGTTCTTTCTGAGTACAAGATGATACGGAACGGTAGTCTCCAGTATGTTTCCTTGCAATATGTGATTTCAGATTAGTAGATGTCGCGGTACTGTACTAGCACGAGGAACATTTGAAAGGTTTGTCTCCAGTATGTTTCCTTACAAAACGTTTTCTCATATCAGATGACAGGCAACTCTAACTACAGGAAGTACCTTTGAAAGGTTTGTCTCCAGTGTGTTTCCGGGCAATATGTTTTCTCATTTCAGAAGATGATACGCAACTGTAATCACACGAAGAACATTTGAAAGGTTTGTCTCCAGTATGTTTCCTTGCAATATGTGATTTCAGATCAGAAGATGTTACGGTACTGTAGTCGCAGGAGGAACATTTGAAAGGTTTGTCTCCAGTATGTTTCCTTGCAATATGTATTTTCAATTTAGCAGATGTCACGCTACCGAAATCGCAGGAGGAACATTTGAAAGGTTTTTCTCCAGTATGTTTCCTTGCAATATGCACTTTCAGATTAGAAGAATTCGCGGTACCGTATTCGCACGAGGAACATTTGAAAGGTTTGTCTTCAGTATGTTTCCTTACAAAATGTTCTCTCATTTCAAAAGATGACACGCAACTGTAATCACACGAAGAACATTTGAAAGGTTTGACTCCAGTATGTTTCCTTGCAATATGTGAATTCAGATCAGAAGATGTCACGCTACCGAAATCGCAGGAGGAACATTTGAAAGGTTTGACTCCAGTATGTTTCCTTGCAATATGTCTTGTCATCTCAGAAGATGACACGCTACCGAAATCGCAGGAGGAACATTTGAAAGGTTTGTCACCAGTATGTTTCCTTGTAATATGTTTTCTCATATCAGAAGATGACACGCAACTGTAATAACACGAAGAACATTTGAAACGTTTGACTCCAGTATGTTTCCTTGCAATATGTGATTTCAGATCAGAAGATGCCACGCTACCGAAATCGCACGAGGAACATTTGAAAGGTTTGTGTCCAGTATGTTTCCATGCAATATGTGATTTCAGATCAGAAGATGCCACGCAGCTGTAATCGCAGGAGGAACATTCGAAAGGTTTGTCTCCAGTATGTTTCCTTGCAATATGTATTTTCAGATCAGAAGATGTCACGGTACCGAAATCGCAGGAAGAACATTTGAAAGGTTTGTGTCCAGTATGCTTTCGTGCAATATGTTTTTTCAGATAAGAAAGTCTCACGGAATTGTAATCGCAGGAGTAACATTTGAAAGGTTTGTCTGCAGTATGATTCCTTGTAATATGTCTTTTCAGTTGCAATCGATTCATACGCATCTCTGTTGGAAGGCTGCTGCTTTGCTCGTTTCTCAAAACTGACCAATATGAACAAATCTTTTCTTCTGCAACAAAAACACAACAGAATATAATGTTCTCCTTGATCAGGTGTAGATAGCGCATTGATATAATGTTCTCCTTGATCTGGTGTATATAGCGCCTTGAACTGTATCGTGTAGCTAGTTCAGGTGAGTATAGTGTTGTATATCTGTACTTGATAAGATGATTGGAATGTCATAACAGTGTTGTATCTTTGTGCTTGTTCAAGTAAATATAGTGTTATAACAGTGTCATATCTTTGTCCTTGTTCGAGTAAATATAGTGTCACGTAGTGCTCCGTGTTCAAGTAAATATAGTCTCATAACAGTGTCATATCGTTGTCCTATGCAAGTGAATATAGTGTCATAACAGTGTGATATAGTTGTCCTCGTTCAAGTAAAAATAGTGTCATAACAATGTCATATCGTTGTCCTTGTTCAAGTAAATATAGTTTCATATAGCGCTCCTTGTTCAAGTAATTAAGTCTCATAACAATGTTATATCGTTGTCCTTGTTCAAGTAAATATAGTGTTATATGATTGTCCTTGTTCAAGTAAATATAGTGTCATAACAGTGTTATATAGCTAACCCTTTACGATACAATGTTCTAGGATAGGATAGGATACGATTTGGAGTTTAAGGACGCAAAACAGCAAAGGTCATCAGCGTCCATACAATGTTCTATCACAGTGATAAATTAAATTACCTCTCGCAGAACTGTTTCTTTTAGCAGTCTCTGAAGTAGAATTCTCCCTTTCATATGCTGATAATAAAGAACTGTTCTCTGCAGAATCATCTTCAAGACCAAGAGGATCCACATCATCATCACCTAATAATTACAATAATTATAAAATCCGATATATTTTTAAAAATTGCGTAAATCATTTATAAGCTTCTAACATACCATTCTCATCAAATAACACATCTCCCTGGTCACTTTTAGTTTCCAGAAATATAGCGAAGGGCGGATATACAGCTGAATTAAAAAAAAAAAAAAAATGAATCAACAGACGAATATTACAGTGTTACCTATTGCCGTAAGAGGGAACAATTGAAGGCCTTGCAGCAAAAAGGGGTTAGCTCCATTTTCGCCCATTTTGAGATGAGTGCACAATATAGTTTTAAAAAATCATTTCTTCGTTTGGTGCAAGAAGGGGTTAACTACAACTGTCGTAAGTCTGTTATTTGCTCTGATTCTCACTAGATGAATCTGCCTCCCACACCACATTTGAGCAAGAAGGGAAGAGCTCCTGGAGCTAACTCGTTCTTGCCAAAAAGAGAAAAGTTTTTTTTGGTGGAAACAGTGCTAGAAGGTTATATTATTTATTATTTTTGTCACGTTGTCACAATATTATTTTTATTTTAGTTAGAAAAAGTATGGGAAGAGGAGGTTAGGTTAGGTTTTATGGCTCATGCCCGGGCTTTAACAACGAGGTCATATCGCCTACTACCTCGTCACTCTGGTGGACATGAGCCCGACTCTACTGTGGGAGTTCTAAATTTTGCCTATCCTAAATTTTTATTCATCTAGGTTAGGGGTCTTTAACGAATACCTGACATTGTACAGGCTCGGGACCATCGCTTAACGTTCCATCCGAAGGACGGCGTGCTTAAGTTTATTTTACCTCCCAGATAAAATAAACTATGGGCCTCGGTCGGGTTACGAACCCACGACCTTGAGCTCAGAAGTCAAGCACGCATACGACTGAGCTACTGGCGCCCTCTGGGAAGAGGATTTTAAATTTTAGTTTGGGACAATAAGGAGTTAGCTCAAAAATTGAAATGTACGGAGTGGGTATTATTGTACGAAAATGGTGGCAAACCAAGCTTAAAAACATACACTGTGTATAGGAAAAAATATTTTTGACGAAATTTGAAAATACAAATTTTAAAACTTTTTTTTTCAATTTCCCAAAATCGTCAAAAAGGGAGCTGACCCCTTCTTGCTGCAAGCCCTTCAATTGTATTACAAATATTTTAACTTTCCTAGATAATATAGGAAAAAAGATTATTATTTTTTTTAGAGTGTAATTAGTTTTTTTCTGCAAAATGGAAGACAGGAGAAAGGAAAAATATAATATTTAAAGAAACGAGATGACCATGATGGAGAGAATAAATTAATTCACTATTAAATGTGATAAAATTATATTGAAACAAAGCAAAGAAGAAATAAGAAATACATCTAATGGTGAATTCACATTTCAATATATTGAAGAACAGGTCACGTGACACTTCCATTTCGAAATGTAAACTAGAGGAAAAATCTGTTCCTTCCCAACAGGGTGAAAAAGTGAGTTATTGATCCCTTTTCACAGTCACTACATTAAGTATCATTGATAACTATACCTATCCGTTCCAGGTCCAACAAAGATGAGATATTTAGCTTTCTAAGAGGTTCTTAAATACCTTGAGAGTTTCCTTTCTTGATGAGAACCGTGTCTTCATCCTGAGACTCTTCTATAGCGTTCGACCAGATCTCGTCATCTGTGGAAAAAAATACAACCGTGATACTATACACCACCGATTTTAATGAAAAATAATCAGTATTGTAGTAAACGTACCAATGAGAAATTCACTCTTCACCATTTCCGAGGACTCTATCTTCACTAGAAGAGGGGATGAAGGCCCCGGAGAATCATCTGAAAGTATTCATTTATGTAAGTAGACGGAATTTTGAGAGTTTCAAAAACAAATTCCTATTGAATACCATCATTTGCGATTTCGCGGGAAATTCTACATTCAAATTACGTATTGCATGACTTTGTTGAAAATAATGACTGAAAGACTTGGCACATTAACATCATTTTTTTTTTTTTTTTTATTTCCTTCCCGAGGGCTGATTTGTGTCACAGCGGCCAGAGTAGGCCTATTGTGTGCCCTATGGAGAATCATCTGAAAGTATTAATTTATGTAAGTAGAGGGAATTTTGAGAGTTTCAAAAACAAAATTCCTATTGAATACCATAATTTGCGATTTCGCGGGAAATTCTACATTCAAATTACGTATTGCATGACTTTTTTGAAAATAATGACTGAAAGACTTGGCACATTAACATCATTTTTTTTTTTTTTATTTCCTTCCCGAGGGCTGATTTGTGTCACAGCGGCCAGAGTAGGCCTATTGTGTGCCCTATGGAGAATCATCTGAAAGTATTAATTTATGTAAGTAGAGGGAATTTTGAGAGTTTCAAAAACAAAATTCCTATTGAATACCATAATTTGCGATTTCGCGGGAAATTCTACATTCAAATTACGTATTGCATGACTTTGTTGAAAATAATGACTGAAAGACTTGGCACATTAACATCATTTTTTTTTTATTTTTATTTCCTTCCCGAGGGCTGATTTGTGTCACAGCGGCCAGAGTAGGCCTATTGTGTGCCCTATGTGTGTTGGTACCTACAGCAGCCCTGTATCTTTAATAAAGTCCAGGATTTTTCTACAGGTTCCTTCCATTACCTGCTTCGGTTCCGTTATGGCAGACCCGAAGCAGTAATAACGTCTGCTTTCTAGTGCCCCGCACCGACTTAGAATATGAACCGGAGTCTCATTTTCTTAGCCACATTTCCTGCACAGAGGGCTTCTAGCTATGCCCATATTGTGTAGGTGTTTGTTCATATGACAGTGTCCTGTAATAAGCCCTGTCTTAGCTCTTAGATTCATTCTGCTCATATTCAGGAGCTCTCGGCTCCTTTTCTCTGAGGGATGCGCTATAAAGAGTTTTGAATGTCTTCACATTGGGACCCCTCTCCAGAACTGGATGTGATTCCTGGTCTTATAGATCCTGCAGAAGGGTTCCGGTCCTGTAGGTTTCCAGCTCCTTTTTTCAGGTCAGCTCCCGACCGGGCCACTTGATCAGCCCTTTCGTTGCCTTCGAACCCCCGGTGCCCTGACACCCATCTCAATTCCACTCTATTCTGGTCCGTCAGGGACTCCAGTGCTTGAAGGCATTCCAGGACGATTTATATTCATATCATTCCGTTAGATAAATTCCAAAATAAATGTTCTCAGTGAATCACCGGCTATGTACCTCCCCTCAATTATGTTTCCGCTCTCCCTCTAAAGCCAATTGACCGTTCAGACTAAAACTCAACATTTGACCTAAATTGTGGCTTCTGAATCCTCATACTAAATTTAGTAATGATACATTCATTACATCGGTAGTTATTAAGGTCAAATCGAGACACTTCCGTTCCTTCGACCGATTTCCGCTGAAAATTAATAGCTGCCATCCTTTGAATTTAAATATAAAATTTAATATCGATACCTTCAATACATCTGTAGTTATTGGGATACTTGAGTTGAGCCACTTTGGCATTTATATATGAAATTTTAACCGATTACATAATTTCCCCTACACTTCGTACAGCACATGAGACGAGTCCGTGAATTTGCATATGAGAGTTGGAAGAAATAAAAACAGAGAACTTGTTTATTTATATTATCTAATTACACAAAAATATATACTCACTACATATAGTATAATGGTTTCGGCTTGCGCTATCGTCGACACAATGATCAAAAATGTAACATTTACGTTTGTTAGGTTGGCATATTTATACAATTCTGAAAGAAATAATATGAGAAAATAAAATTTAAAAAATGTGTACATAATATGTATAATGAATGAATACATAATATATTTTAGTAACGTATTGTAGCTCATGTCCGGGCTCCAACTACGAGGTCATATCGTTACTACCAGAGCGCTCTTTCCTTGCTCTGGTGGACCCTACTAAAGGAGCCCTAAATTTTTATTCACCTAGGATAGGCATCTTTAACGATTACCTGACATCATATAGACACGAAACCACCGTTTACGTCTCATCCGAAGGACGAAATACTCAAGGTTTTTTACCTACCTGATGAAAAAAATTTAAATTATGAGGGCGTCGGCCGGGTTTCGAACCTGTGATCTTGAGCTCAGTAGTCAAGCAGGTACTTTATTCCCGTTGCTTCGTTGAACATAGCTCAGAGAGCCAGAGAATTGTGTAAATGCGCCAACCTAGCAAACCTTAATGTAGCTTTTGAATTGTGTGCTGACGATGGCGTAAGCTGAAACCGGTTGTCACTATATCGAATGAGATCGCAAAAAAGTAATCGAAAAGAAATAGTACAATCAGGTATTGTAGTAAACTTACCAATGAGAACTTCATTTTTGACTATTTCCGAGGTCTCTGTCTTCACTTGAGAGGATGAGGGCGCTGAAGAATCATCTGAAAGAATTCATTTATATAAGTAGACGCCATTTTGAGTAAGACCTTCAAAAATAATGGATGAAATACACATTTCTGTAGAAAATTTTAAAAACGAACCAGCGATCTTGAGTTCAGTAAGCAAGCACGCATACCACTGAGCTGCCGGCAGCCTCCAATAAAGAACCTGCATTAAGCTAGCCCCCGCACCGTCGCAAAATCAAACCGGACATATCCCACGATTTAGTGATATTTATGTGCTAATTTGCTGCTCTATTCCGGATTTTGTTGCTCCAGCCGTTTAGCAGGAATTCACGGTCATAGGTGGGGGAGACTAGCTTAACGTTATGAGCATTAAATCATGTGAATAAAAATATTTCGATTAATTACTTTGTCTAGCCTAACGGTGCTAGTGCCCATCTCCTATGACCAGGAATTCCTGCTAAACGAATAGTGCAACTAAATCAGGAATAAAGCAACACATTTAAACAGTCTACAATAAACTTTTTGCATTCATCAAAATTACGATTAATCATATTTCAGATTTCATTGGAGTTAAAAAGGGGAAATATATGCAAGGTTTTTTCTCAATGATTCAATTAAAAGTACAATGCATATTACCTCATACGGTTTAGTAACTGAAATCTTCACATAAAATAAAATGTACCTACCAATGATAAGTTCATCAGATTTTAGAGTTGGTGATTCAGTCTTCATTATTCCAAACACGGCAATACTAGTAATATAAGTAGAAACTATAATCAATCAAACAAGATATTGATTTCTAGAGTTCAACTAAAAACTGTTTGCATATAGAATTTAATATTGTAAATATTCAAAAAATACAATCAATGCACTAAATTAGACACTAGGACATTAGTGTTAACTAATATCAATCCAAAACATGTATTTAAATAAGAGAGCCTCCATTTAAGGAGATGCGTCGTATATTAATGAAATAACTCAATTGAACTGTTCACTTCGAAGTTATGAAGTATCGATTAGCAAGAATATTTTGTATGGGACGCAAGGAGTGTAATTACACAAATGAATCTGGTCTTATGGATCTTCTGAAGATATAGTAGTCCAGTGCAACTATATCTCGGAACCCAGCTATAATGAATGGATTTCAATGTTTTCTGTTTTTTTCAATTTCTTATACTAAAAAGTAAAAAGTTTACCCTTTGAACCTTTATACTTCCAGTATAGTATATTCCTTTTACATCTATATTCATTTTTTCTCTCGAGAATTATTTAGTTTCTATATAAAGTGACAACAAACGTCCTTGAAAAGTAGGCATTGCAGGTATAGAAAAGGAAGTAGGGTGGGGAAGCAGGAACACTGGAGAACACGAGTAGCTCTGCTCCGAAAACAGTTTAGTACCATGCCTGTGTCCACGTCAAATGTTATTTTGAATATTTTTGCTGTATTTGTTGAAATTCTCGATTATATTCGCCGACAGAAACGAATGCATCGCGTATTGCTACAATGATAACTAAATATGGATAGTTACAGTAACAATAGTGATTCAGCAGATGTTGAAGAAAATTTTTATGTTATTTGCGAAAAACTTGGATTTCAGAGCAGTAATGATGTAGGTACTATAAAGAGGATTGGGAACTTTGGAACAGGAGGAGAGAAACGATGGATTATTACAATACTTAAAATAGTTGTATATGCTCATACAACATGATGGCAGAAGTATCATTATTAAAAAATACATTGAAGGCTAGAAAAAGCAACCAAAACAAGTGAATTTCTCTCCTCCAAAAAAATATAGCGAAGTTTATCATCATGTGGTTTTGATTGGAAAACAATCTGTTTCATTCGTGGAAAGGAAGATAGTGATGAAAAATAAAAATTTAAGAAGAAAAATACATTTGGTTAACAACATAGAGATAAAATCAACAATTTTGGAGCTTATAAAAGAAGAAAGAGATTACTATTATCGAGAGGTGTGATGGATTTGGTAGCATTGAAAGCACGCTATCATGGTGATTGCTACCGCTCATTGAAAAATGTAGTTGCTAAGATACCTGAAGAAGAAAAAAAAGATTCATCCACAAGTAGGTATTAGTGGATGCAGCAATGAAGCAATTATGTCAGTACATAGAAGAGAATGAAGACTGCCAGTTAAAAAACATCCTAACATCAGAATACATTCCAGATGAAAAAAACACTAAAGCACGATTAATATCGAAGTACAAAGACGAAATTGGTATCTCAAGTAAATTTGGTGCAAATATGATAATTTGTTTCAGAAAAAAACACCATGAAATTCTCTCAAACGTATGGTATAATCAGAGAAAAGAAAATGAAACAGGTGCTGTGAAACAGGTGGTGTACTGTCAGTAGATTCAGTATCATTGATAACTATACCTATCCGTTCCAGGTCCAACAAAGATGAGATGTTTAGCTTTCTAAGAGGTTCTTAAATACCTTGAGAGTTTCCTTTCTTGATGGCAACCGTGTCTTCATCCTGAGACTCTTCTGTAGCCTTCGACCAGATCTCGTCATCTGTGGAAAAAAATACAACCGTGATACTATACACCACCTATTTTAATGAAAAATAATCAGTATTGTAGTAAACGTACCAATGAGAAATTCATTCTTGACCATTTCCGAGGACTCTATCTTCACTAGAAGAGGGGATGAAGGCCCCGGAGAATCATCTGAAAGTATTCATTTATGTAAGTAGACGGAATTTTGAGAGTTTCAAAAACAAAATTCCTATTGAATACCATCATTTGCGATTTCGCGGGAAATTCTACATTCAAATTACGTATTGCATGACTTTGTTGAAAATAATGACTGAAAGACTTGGCACACTAACATCATTTTTTTTTTTTTTTTTAATTTTCTTCCCGAGGGCTGATTTGTGTCACAGCGGCCAGAGTAGGCCTATTGTGTGCCCTATGTGTGTTGGTACCTACAGCAGCCCTGTATCTTTAATAAAGTCCAGGATTTTTCTACAGGTTCCTTCCATTACCTGCTTCGGTTCCGTTATGGCAGACCCGAAGCAGTAATAACGTCTGCTTTCTAGTGCCCCGCACCGACTTAGAATATGAACCGGAGTCTCATTTTCCTAGCCACATTTCCTGCACAGAGGGCTTCTAGCTATGCCCATATTGTGTAGGTGTTTGTTCATATGACAGTGTCCTGTAATAAGCCCTGTCTTAGCTCTTAGATCCATTCTGCTCATATTCAGGAGCTCTCGGCTCCTTTTCTCTGAGGGTTCCGCTATAAAGAGTTTTGAATGTCTTTGCTTTGGGACCCCTCTACAGAACTGGATGTGATTCCTGGTCTTATAGATCCCGCAGAAGGGTTCCGGTCCTGTAGGTTTTCTGTCAGCTCCTGACCGGACCAGTTGATCAGCCTTCGTTGCTCCCAACCCCCCGGTGCCCTGGCACCCATCTCAATTCCACTCTATTCTGGTCAGTCAGGGACTCCAGTGCTTGAAGGCATTCCAGGACGATTTATATTCATATCATTCCGTTAGTTAAATTCCAAAAATAAATGTGGTCAGTGAATCACCGGCTATGTACCTCCCCTCAATTATGTTTCCGCTCTCCCTCTAAAGGCAATTGACCGTTCAGACTAAAACTAAACATTTGACCTAAATTGTGGCTTCTGAATCCTCACACTAAATTTAGTAATGATACATTACATCGGTAGTTATTAAGGTCAAATCGAGACCCCTCCGTTCCTTCCACCGATTTCCGCGGGAAATTAATAGCAGCCTGTAACATAAACAGACCGTCATCATATAGGCACGAAACCATTGTTTACGTCCCATCCGAAGGATGAAATACTCAAGGTTTTTTACCTACCTGATGAAAAAATTAAAATTATGAGGGCGTCGGCCGGGTTTCGAACCCATGATCTTGAGCTCAGTAGTCAAGCAGGTACTTTATTCCCGTTGCTTCGTTCAACATACCTCAGAGAGCCAGAGAATTGTATAAATGTGCCAACCTAGCAAAGCTTAATGTAGCTTTTGAATTGTGTGCTGACGATGGGGTAAGCCGAAACCGGTTTTCACTATATCGAATGAGATCGCAAAAAAGTAATAGAAAAGAAATAGTACAATCAGGTATTGAGGTAAACTTACCAATGAGAACTTCATTTTTGACCATTTCCGAGGTCTCAGTCTTCACTTGAAGAGAGGATGAGGACGCTGAAGAATCATCTGAAAGTATTCATTTATCAACTTCTAAGTTGAGGAACGTGGACATATTGTGAAATTTGTAATAAATAAATAAAACAAACTTATTTTTTGAAATATTGTCTATTCCACTAAAGATATTCATAAAAATAAAACTACCGGTTTCGGCCTTACACCATCGTCAGGTCTAGTTGTCTAGTTATGAACTAAGTTAGTTTGCAGAGAGCGACCCTTCAAATACATCTCAGGTGAAAGAGTGCTATTAAAACTTGGGAGTCCCCCGGCTGTACCATTAGCTATCTCATGAAAAATTTCATAACAAACTTAGTTCTAAATTTACATAAAACAATATCATTAGACTAATACGTGGAAATATAACAAATAAATAAGTAAAAATACAAAGAAATAATGAAAATAGAAATGAAATTAATAATAATATTAAGATTTAGGTAACATGAAACATGTATGTGGAACCAAATAGTAATAACAGATAATACAAACATATATGTGGAAACAGAACTGGTTCAGGGTGTTAACAAAGGGGCATAGTTGAAATAATTTTGGTCATTCATACAAATGTTCTTTTTGGTAGCTTTATTTATTTATAAGTGTTCTAACCTATCAAGTGAAGGGCTTCTTGTGCTCCTTCTTTATATTAATAATAAAAGAAATCATATTTGACTGATTTTAAATTTTGCTGAAGTTAATTTACTAAAAAAATGAATTATAAATTGATTAATGGAGTGAAGCTCCCAAGGAAAAACTATGTCATAAATAACTCTACCAAAAATTTTACAATTACGTTAATTGTACCAATCCAAAAAAAAATCAAATTATGTTTCCCGAGTAAAAAATGCATTATTACTTCTTCTGTCCCGATTAATTGGTACATACCTCAAAGGCGTAGTCCGTGGGGCCCCATGAGTTTCGAAATTTGAATTTCGTTGAGAGAGATTTGGGGAATTAAAAAGAAATTTAAAACATTCTTACAAATTTACATAATTGAAAAAATTTATTGAAAAAATTTATTACTTGTTGACCGGCCATTTTGGAATAAAAAAATATATAAATTGAGTACTCACATGACGTCATGGAAACTAAAGCTAAAAATTAACATTATTTACAGAGTTGCAGATCAAAAGTTAACATCCTCCATTAGTTTACATCTCCACACAATCACCCCATTCACAATTCACTTCTTTACAACTTTTCAGTATATGCAAATAAAAATAAACTTTGAACACAAGTTTGGCCTTCTCGAGGCTTGGAGGTAGACTGGCTTCACCTTCAAAAGGCAGCTTGAGATCGTCTTTCCGTCGGTGTTTTGTTCTTCTGAACTTGATATTTCTTCGACTTTAATAATTTTTCGAAGTATTCTTGCTTCTTTTCTTTTCCTTTTGTCTTCTTAATTATCTTTTTAATTTTGTATGAGTTTACTTTTAAATTTTGACTCCTGTTTCTTTAAAAAAATTACATAAACTTATTTTGTATATTTTGTTGAAGCTGAACCACGCCAAGCGGCTAGAATCCGAACTAACTCGAAATCTTGGTTAAATTTTCACATTTTATAAATTTTTTTCAAACGGCTCTTTTCTTCATATTTTCCTTTTTCAATCTCTTCTTAATAAATGTTGGAAATTTTATGCAAAATTCCAAAAGATTCCTGTTCATATTTCTTCTGTTTTTGAGTTTTATAAAAATTTTCTTATTTCACTAAAATTTTCGTTTCTTCTTCATTTCATCCACTTTTTACAGTCTCCTTTTCTTCTTGGCTATGTTTTTTAACTTCTCTCAAGATTTGGTTCTTTGTTCTTCAGTTTTTTTGAGTCTATTTTGGGTTTCAAAAAAAAATATCCTTTCCTACGCCATTTTAGGTTATTACATTGTTTGCTTATCTCTTTTAACTGAATTTTGTTCCTTTCTGCTTTTCACTCCTTGTGTACGTCTTTATTTTCTTCTTTGGGCTGAAAATTCGATTTCTTCTCTCAAATTGGTTCAAAAAAAATAATGTTGCTTCGACCTCAGTTGTCTTGGCAACAGGCTTGTTTACATTACATTGCCTTCTCCTATTTTTTCTGGAACGAAAATTGTGTTTCTAGAATCACAATTTTTGTTCCAAAGGTTCCCTCTTCATCTGTTTTATCCTGGTCCCTTTTCCGCCTTCATCCACTCCTGTCGTCCTCCAATTGGTCGTCGTGAACCGGCACTTTTGGGTGTCTCTACGCTCACAAACCACCTCAACAAAAATTCATCTCGCACCTGTCACTTCACTTCATTCCCCACTGTCATTTACAACAAATTTACATTAAACAAAAAAAATTCTTTACACACTAATTATAAACTGAGCTCAGTCCTTTACAATTTGGACGAGCGGAAGACAAATAAAATTGTCTTTTAAATTTCATATATAAAAAAAATATTGAACATATTATTATCTAAATGCAAACTTTACTGTAATTAATATCCTTTGGACATATGTACCAAAACAAACAAAATTTATATTTAATTATAATATTGCCGCTTCACCACTTAATATCTTTTCTTACTTTCCATCTTTCTTTCTATCTTAATCTCAAAAAAAATTTATATTCTACTTCAAATCATAAATAAAAAATAATAATTGGGTTGCTTTTCTAAATTCAGTTCCTCATTCCTCATCATCATTTTCTAAATATTTCTTCACATATCTTTGGTTCAATTAAAATTCAACTTCCTATGTCAACTTCTCAAGTTACAAAATTCCCCCCTACAAAGTATAAATATTCCTTATCCCATTATTTCGACGTTACCTAGGCCTTCGCCCCTTCCCTAACTCCTCCTATAGCTCAAAAAAAAAAAACTTCAACTTCTTAATCTCAAAAAAAATCCCTAATAACTTCTTATATCATCGTAGATTATAATCCTCATATATCGTCGCAGAAAATGTGGATCCTCCCTTCCTTGGGTAGGTTATCTCACAAAAAAATAAATATCTAGCTATCTATTCTCTAATAGCTCTAACTTCCTCAATAACTTCCTCAATATCTAAGTTTTCAGTAACGTCTGGTAAGTCTCAAAGAAAAATTATCCCCATGTATTCTAATTATTTTATTATTAATCATATTATATCCCCTTTTATCTCAAACAAACATATCTAGATGAAACTATTTATAAAATTCTTAATTCTTCCCGCGAATAATCATCATCTTTTCATTCTCTACCCTTAAAAAAAATCGTCGACTCCGTATATATTATCTTGCCATCATATCCACCTATCTTTCTTTTCCTACGGTCTTACATTTTTCATTAAATCCTAATTCAATTGTTACATATTTAGTTCAAAACACAAAAAAAAATTTTATAATATGATTATTTTAAAGTAAACAAATTCCTACATACTATCGCGATCATCCACTCTTAATCCTTTTATACTAGCATACATTCCTCTAATCCTAAATTAACACATCTACACTATATACAAATAAAATCATAAAAAAATGCAAAATAATACAAAATCCCCTCCTGTGTATTGTGTAAGTTGAGTAATGTAAAATGATTTCGTTTCTTAATGTTGTGTTGTCCGTACGGTGTAACATAAATGTATCAAATAAATCATAAATCCCCGTAATAATGTATGTTTTATGTGTATTAGCTTTGTCTAAATGTTTCTGAGATGGCTAGGTTCGATTCCCATAGGATCAGCTAAAAATCCTTCTCTGACCCCCAGTTGGACCGTTCCTTCCAGATACTGACCCCCAATGCCAAAAAGAGGAGGCAATCTGCACTCCCTCTCTCCGACACCAAGCGACAGCTCCGTCGGGAACCAGTCCTGTGACTCGACATACAGGAAGCGCGTCAAGCTTCAAGGAGACCGGGCTAGTTCCTTGTCTACTGTTTTTAGGCTGAGCAAAGTGCAGACGCCAAATACTGCAAGAGAACAAATTGTCTCCGCCTGCTTATTGCAGGGGATCAATTAGTCTCCGCTTGCTTATTAAAAAAAAACTACTAAAAAAAACGACTAATCTACTTCATTTATTCCATCTTACATTCTCGATTAATTTAAATAAATTCCACAAAAAAAAATTCTAATACTAAGTCCATAATAAATCCTTAATTCAAATTATCTATTTAAAACTTGTAAATTCAAACTAATTTTTATCAATAATAATCAAAAAAAAAATTTTTACTGAAATAAATTCACCTATATTGACGATTAATCCTTTCTATGGATCCGGTGTAAAAGTTCATGAACTGGGTTGTCTATTTCTTGCACTAGTTCTATCTGACTATCGATCCAGCTTGATCGATTCAACTCAACTGAATGAGCCCCCTTTTACGAACGTAACATCTGAGTTCACGTAAACAATTACGACTAGTTAATAAACAAACGAAAAAAATAATACTTCTTAAACCAATTTCAACATATTATATACTATCAACCTATTATTATACCATTTAACAATCAAAAGTATGTATAATTCAAATAAACTTCATTCATACGAAAATATGTATTCATTCATTCTTCTATCAATTGCAAATATCATTTATCCGTAGTTTCTGTATGTTTTCTGTCTAAAGTTTTTCTATAGTTTTAGTTTGTCTGTCCGTCAGTCTATAACTCATTCGAGTTTCAAAAATGGTTACTTACTTTAAGTTCGGCTGATACAATTATCATTGCAGAGCCTTAAACTAATTGCATATATTTTTTTCTTAATACCTCGCCGTATAATGTCTTCAAATATCTTCCCCCCTACACTAAATAAAATTTTGCGTAGTCTGTCTGTCAGTACTGCGTCATTTTTTTCATTTCCCTTTATTTTATAAATTTTCACTTCAGTTTTTCTGTATTGTATTCTAAAAATGTCTTCCACCTGGTAACTAGTCTCATGTAAATTCTTTCTTAAGTAATTTTTCCATTCATGCACAACAGTCATACTATCATATTTTCTTAATTCTACCTTAGTTTGCACTAACTGATAATTCATTTTAATTTCTCCCTTGGAAAGAAATTTTCTTACCGATTTTACTCTACTTTGGAAATTCTTTTTAACTGTTAAATCTGTCCCTTCACTTTCTAAGCTATTTCTAGAACTAATTTCCGAGACTATTTTAACTTCCTCTACTAAAATTTCTAAGTTTGTTCCTTTTTCTATTTCTACAGTTTGAACCTTTCCCATTCTCTTACTGATTTCTTCCTTTAATTTTGACATATCCCCTTCTATTTGACTAATTCTTTCTGAATTGGTTTCTATTTTGCTCCCTAATTCTACAACTCCCTTGAATCCTTCCTCCTGGATCCCTTCTACCCAGCTAATCCTTTCAGAAAGTTCAGCTGTTTGGACGCGGTTGTCCTCCCTAACTCCTGACAACTTTAACTCGAAATTTTGACAGCGTTCCTCCCAATTTTCTTCCGCGGCATCTATTTTACGGATAACCTCCTTCACCTGACCTTCCATTTTTTCTTTGAAGTTGCTTATTTTTTGATTAAATTCCCCCTTTAAACTTTCTGCTACCTGATCAACTTTGTCTTCTAACTCTTGATTTTTTATTTCTAAATTCCCTATTTGATCCTTCAAGCTGTCCACCTGCTTATCTAATCTCACCTCTAAATCTTGAATGTCCCCTCTCAAATTAGTCATATCCCCTCGTAAATTTGTCTCTAAATTTGTCATGTTTGTTTTCTGTTCGTCAATCTTACTACTTAAATTTGTCTCTACCCCACTCAAGTTTGTCTCTATGTTTCTTAATTTGTTCCCCATTTCCCTTCTCAACTTTTCTATATTTTGAGACTGCTCTTTCCTTAAGTTTGTCATATCATTTTTTTGTTCCGCCATACTCTGATTGAGATTTGCTAATTGCTGGGTCATTAATTCCATGAATCTATCCATCTTGTCTGGTTTCTCATCTTTTTTCTCTCTCATCTCTACTTCTACCTCTTTTTCCTCCTCAACAGTCGCAACTATGTCTTTCTCTACCCCCTCCATTTCTCCCTCAAAACTATCTGTATCAACTCGCGAATCATCCGATCCCACCGTGCTATTTTGTTCTGCCTCTACTTCCAACATTCTCTTACTCTCGCCTCTCGTGGTTGGCATTTCTAATAATTAATTATAACTCAAAAAAAAAATTATCAAAAAAAATATTGCAGCAGCAAAAAAAATTGAGGTTCAATATTATTATTTATATGTAATAAAATTTCATACAATGTATTCCCCACTCTCCCAACGAAACTCAAATCTCCTCATGGCCCCTATTTCCCGATTTTACTTCAAATGCAACTTTAGGCTTATTTAATCTTTGTATAAAATAAAAAAAAATTTCGGTGACTCTAGACGAGTTATTTATTAACCTACAATGTTAGACTTTTATTACTTATATTAAATTTTAAACAAATAAACTGCAAACAAAAAAATCAAGAGAAAAAATCCCTCACAAGAGATGCCATAGTGAAGGGCTTTTTGTGCTCCTTCTTTATATTAATAATAAAAGAAATCATATTTGACTGATTTTAAATTTTGCTGAAGTTAATTTACTAAAAAAATGAATTATAAATTGATTAATGGAGTGAAGCTCCCAAGGAAAAACTATGTCATAAATAACTCTACCAAAAATTTTACAATTACGTTAATTGTACCAATCCAAAAAAAAATCAAATTATGTTTCCCGAGTAAAAAATGCATTATTACTTCTTCTGTCCCGATTAATTGGTACATACCTCAAAGGCGTAGTCCGTGGGGCCCCATGAGTTTCGAAATTTGAATTTCGTTGAGAGAGATTTGGGGAATTAAAAAGAAATTTAAAACATTCTTACAAATTTACATAATTGAAAAAATGTATTGAAAAAATTTATTACTTGTTGACCGGCCATTTTGGAATAAAAAAATATATAAATTGAGTACTCACATGACGTCATGGAAACTAAAGCTAAAAATTAACATTTTTTTTTTTTTTTTTTTTTTTTTTTTTTTTTTTTTTTCTTTTGGCTTTATGAACGGTGCATATTAGCCATGTCAATGTGTTATGTATAATTATTTAAGACATCCATGGCCCCGGGAGGGAGTTCTATCTACGAAATAAAACTCACTCCCGGACGGGATTCGAACCCGCAAACCATGGTGAGACCATGCGACCAAAGCCCTACGCTCTAGCCCGCACGGCCACCATGGCCCCCAAAAATTAACATTATTTACAGAGTTGCAGATCAAAAGTTAACATCCTCCATTAGTTTACATCTCCACACAATCACCCCATTCACAATTCACTTCTTTACAACTTTTCAGTATATGCAAATAAAAATAAACTTTGAACACAAGTTTGGCCTTCTCGAGGCTTGGAGGTAGACTGGCTTCACCTTCAAAAGGCAGCTTGAGATCGTCTTTCCGTCGGTGTTTTGTTCTTCTGAACTTGATATTTCTTCGACTTTAATAATTTTTCGAAGTATTCTTGCTTCTTTTCTTTTCCTTTTGTCTTCTTAATTATCTTTTTAATTTTGTATGAGTTTACTTTTAAATTTTGACTCCTGTTTCTTTAAAAAAATTACATAAACTTATTTTGTATATTTTGTTGAAGCTGAACCACGCCAAGCGGCTAGAATCCGAACTAACTCGAAATCTTGGTTAAATTTTCACATTTTATAAATTTTTTTCAAACGGCTCTTTTCTTCATATTTTCCTTTTTCAATCTCTTCTTAATAAATGTTGGAAATTTTATGCAAAATTCCAAAAGATTCCTGTTCATATTTCTTCTGTTTTTGAGTTTTATAAAAATTTTCTTATTTCACTAAAATTTTCGTTTCTTCTTCATTTCATCCACTTTTTACAGTCTCCTTTTCTTCTTGGCTATGTTTTTTAACTTCTCTCAAGATTTGGTTCTTTGTTCTTCAGTTTTTTTGAGTCTATTTTGGGTTTCAAAAAAAAATATCCTTTCCTACGCCATTTTAGGTTATTACATTGTTTGCTTATCTCTTTTAACTGAATTTTGTTCCTTTCTGCTTTTCACTCCTTGTGTACGTCTTTATTTTCTTCTTTGGGCTGAAAATTCGATTTCTTCTCTCAAATTGGTTCAAAAAAAAAAATAATGTTGCTTCGACCTCAGTTGTCTTGGCAACAGGCTTGTTTACATTACACAAGTAGCCTGCTTTTTGAGCAATAATGGAGATATTTGATGCCTGTGCGACGTGCAGTCAATTATACATTGGACCGACAAGACGTCGTTTTAAGGAATGAATTAAAGAACACACGGCCGAAATAAAGAACCGAGGAAACCGTTCTACATTCGCGACTCACATAATTGACAATAGCCACATTTTCGACCCATCTACAGGCATCAAATATCTCCATTATTGCTTAAAAAGCAGGCTACTTAATAGCTTAGAACAATTAGAAATAAATAAAGGTACCAAAAAGAACATTTGTATGAATGACCAAATTTATTTCAACTATGCCCCTTTGTTAACACCCTAAACCAGTTCTGTTTAAACAAATATGTTTGTATTATCTGTTATTACTATTTGGTTCCACATATATGTTTCATGTTACCTATATCTTAATATTATTATCTTCATTTCTATTTTCATTATTTCTTTGTATTTTTACTTATTTATTTGTTATTTTTTCACGTATTAGCCTAATGATATTGTTTTATGTAAATTTAGAACTAAGTTTTGTTAGGAAATATTTAATGAGATAGCTAACGGTACAGCCGGGGGACTCCCAAGTTTTAATAGCAGCCTTCCACCTGAGCTGTATTTGAAGGGTCGCTCTCTGCAAACTAACTAAGTTCATAACTAGACAACTAGACCTGACGATGGTGTAAGGCCGAAACCGGTAGATTTAGTTTTATAAATATCTTTAGTGCAATAGACAATATTTCAAAAAATAAGTTTGTTTTATTTATGTGAGTAGACGCCATTTTGAGTAAGACCTTCCAAAATAATGAGTGAAATACACATTTAAAACATTTTAAATACGAACCAGCGATCTTCAGCTCAGTAAGCAAGCACGCATACCACTGAGCTACCGGCAGCCTCCAATGAAGAAACTGCATTAAGCAAGCCTCCCACCATCGCAAAATCAAACCGGACATATAGTGCTATTTACGTGCTAATTTGCTGCTCTATTCCCGATTATGTTGCTCCAGCCGTTTAGCAGAAATTCACGGTCATAGGTGGGGGAGGCTAGCTTAACGTTATGAGCATTAAATCATGTGAATAAAAATATTTCGATTAATTACTCTGTCTAGCATAACGGTGCTAGTGCCCATCTCCTATGACCAGCAATTCATGCTAAGCGAATAGTGCAACTAGATCAGGAATAAAGCAACAAATTAAAACATAATCTACACTAAATGTTTTTGCATTCATCAAAATTCCGATTAATCATATTTCACTAGGACGGGGGTCTAGCTTACCTAACGTTAACCTGGCTCTTGCCCACCACTAATGACCGCCAATTCCTGCTCAACACTTCGAGCAACAAATTAGAACTAAATCATGCGATTAAAAAAATGTTGATTTTGACTACACTCTATTAGAGGCTTAACGTTAAACGTCTTGCACAATAAGGTGGAAGAATAATCGAAAGAATTTGGTTTATTTTTATTTCTTCTCTAAAATAAAATCCCACATAATCAATCATAGAAATAAGTAAATTAAATCCCATAAAAAGAAGTAAATAAAAACGCTCATAAAAAGAAATAAATATATTCCCATATAATCGTATATAAAAAGAAGTAAATAAAATCCCACATGTACGTAATTAAATAACATAAAAATATATTTTCATTGAGTTATCCCACTTGGTCTCACAACAATCCTATTCATCATAATATTAGTGCCACGTTTTCATGATTTTTTTTAATGTTAGTTTACAATCAAAGCAAACGAAATGGGTATTGAGTTGACGGAAGAAAACACGTTCCCTCGTTTCACAGGAATAACAACAGCAGAATGCAACATCAGAAAAGTTGTAAGATTTCATTGGAGTTAAAAAGGGAAAATATATGCAAGGTTTTTTCTCAATGATTCAAATAAAAGTACAATGCATACTACCTGATAACGGATTAGTAACTGAAATCTTCACATAAAATAAAATGTACCTACCAATGATAAGTTCATCAGATTTCAGAGTTGGTGATTCAGTCTTCATTATTCCAAACAGGGCAATACTAGTAATATAAGTTGAAACTATAATCAATCAGACAAACAAGATATTGATTTCTAGAGTTCAACTAAAAACTGTTTGCATATAGAATTTAATACTTTGAATATTCAAAAAATACAATCAATGCACTAATTAGACACTAGGACATTAGTGTTAACTAATATCAATCCAAAACATGTATTTAAATAAGAGAGCCTCCATTTAAGGAGATGCGTCGTATATAAACGAAATAACTCAATTGAACTGTTCACTTCGAAGTTATGAAGTATCGATTAGCAAGAATATTTTGTATGGGACGCAAGGATTGTAATTACACAAATGAATCTGGTCTTATGGATCTTCTCGAGATATAGTAGTCCAGTGCAACTAGGTTTGTACCTCGGAACCCAGCTATAATGAATGGATTTGAATGTTTTCGGTGTTTTTTCAATTTCTTATACTAAAAAGTAAAAAGTTTACCCTTTGAAACTTTCCGCTAATGATTTTTTTTTTTTTTTAAAGGATAATCCCATGAAAATGACGTTACTTCCAGTATAGTATATTCCTTTTACATCTATATTCATTTTTTCTGTATAAAGTGACAACAAACGTCCTTGAAAAGTAGGCATTGCAGGTATAGAAAAGGAAGTAGGGTGGGGAAGCAGGAACAGTGGAGAACACGAGTAGCTCTGCTCCGAAAACAGTTTAGTACCATGCCTGTGTCCACGTCAAATGTTATTTTGAATATTTTTGCTGTATTTGTTGAAATTCTCGATTATATTCGCCGACAGAAACGAATGCATCGCGTATTGCTACAATGATAACTAAATATGGATAGTTACAGTAACAATAGTGATTCAGCAGATGTTGAAGAAAATGTTTATGTTTGCGAAAAACCTGGATCTCAGAGCAGTAATGATGTAGGTACTATAAAGAGGATTGGGAACTTTGGAACAGGAGGAGAGAAACGATGGATTATTACAATACTTAGAATAGTTGTATATGCTCATACAATATGATGGCAGAAGTATTATTATTAAAAAATACATTGAAGGCTAGAAAAAGCAACCAAAACAAGTGAATTTCTCTCCTCCAAAAAAATATAGCGAAGTTTATCATCATGTGGCTTTGATTGGAAAACAATCTGTTTCATTTGTGGAAAGGAAGCTAGTGATGAAAAATAAAAATTTAAGAAGAAAAATACATTTGGTTAACAACATAGAGATAAAATCAACAATTTTGGAGCTTATAAAAGAAGGAAGAGATTACTATTACCGAGAGGTGTGATGGATTTGGTAGCATTGAAAGCACGATATCATGGTGATTATACCGCTCATTGAAAAATGTAGTTGCTAAGATACCTGAAGAAGAAAAAAAGATTCATCCACAAGTATTATTAGTGAATGCAGCAATGAAGCAATTATGTCAGTACATAGAAGAGAATGAAGACTGCCAGTTTTCTATGCAGGAGTTAAAAAACATCCTAACATCGAAATACATTCCAGATGAAAAAAACACTAAAGCACGATTAATATCGAAGTACAAAGACGAAATTGGTATCTCAAGTAAATTTGGTGCAAATATGATAATTTGTTTCAGAAAAAAACACCATGAAATTCTCTCAAACGTATGGTATAATCAGAGAAAAGAAAATGAAACAGGTGAAGAATATAGAATTTTAAAGGCTGCTGGCAAATTATCAGACGACATAATTCACTAGTACCAGTTACAATGAACCAAGCACCAGCTTCTGAAAACGATTTTTAGTTCATGTAAAACTGGGTGTGGCTCTGCTTGTGGATATACAGCCAGTAACAAAAATGTTCGGACGGTTTGATTTTTCAATAAAAAATTATAATAATTAGATGCAAAAGTAATAAAAAATAATTTAAAAAAATAATTAAAGCCATTTTTCAATCAAGAATAAGAATTCAAAAGTGGGTTAGGATAAAGGAAAAACAGCTTTGATTAGAACAAATAAATATTTTAATTTAATAAATTTTATAACAAGTAATGTAGGTAACAAAAATTTTCGGACAAAAATGTAAACAACTATAAATAAATTCAATGTTTTTTTACGATTTCACAAATTCAAAAACCATAATGTTAATTAATATTTGGTTGGGTACCCTTTTTGTGTAATAACATTTTTCATTCGATTCGGCATTGATGATGAAACTAATTTTTTGGTGAAATTTGGAGATATTTTACCCCACTCTTCTAATAACTTTTGTTTCAATTCGTTTTTTGAAGCAATGGGTGTTAATCGAATTTTCCTGTCGAGCTCACCCCATACGTGTTCAATTGGGTTGAGGTCGGGCGATTGGGGGGGGGGTTTCATAACTTTAGGGCAGTTATACAAAAGCCAAGTACGTACCAATTCACAGGTGTGTTTCGGATCGTTGTCTTGGTAAAAATGAAAAGTCCGTAAAATCCCAAGTTTTTCAGCACTCTTTTTCAAATTGCTCCTTAGTAATTCGGCATAAACTTTTCCAGTCATGGTGGTTTCAATGAAAACCAGTTCACCAATTCCACTAGACGCCATACACCCCCACACCATCACTGAGCCACCCCCATGTTTTACTATTGGTTTTAAATTTTTTGGATTCAGCTCCTCATTACGCCTTCTCCAAATTTTGTCGCGACTGTCGGGACTAAATATATTAAACTTACATTCAAAAGTATTTGCTTGCAATAGAACAAACCGCAATAATAAAATATTCTTGTATCTTGTAACTCTTCACAACATAAAAAGAAATCTCAGGTCATGTAATGTCAGAAAACTAGATTTTTGTGATATGACGTTGGAAGAGAGCGACAGCAGCGCTGACCCTCGGCAGAAACCGTCCCTTCCCCCTACTCTATCCCCTCCACCTTCCCTCTAAAGAAACTAAGTACCCAATTTTTCTAATTTAAACCTTTTTTCTCCGATATTTCGACAAATAAATGTTTCCAGGTCATGTCCGTTTACTTCCATGTAATATATGTATACATATACTATTACTTTACTTTTGTTTACTTCCCTATACATATAATATATGTATACATAATAATATGTACTAAAAATTTTGTAATCGTGTGAACATCAGAGATCAATTGCATGCGTGTGTTTATGTGAGAGCTCAAACGCTTTGACCTGACATCGTACAGGCTCATGACCATCGCTTAACATCCCATCCGAAGGACGGAGTGCTTAAGTTTATTTTACCTCGCAGATGAATGACATTACTCCAAAAAATTTCTGAATGATTCTGGAATTCTTTTGCGAAGCTCAATCTTTTTTTTATATTTTTTTCACTCACAAACGGTTTTTGGTACTCTCCCATTATAACCTGCTTCTTTTAGAATTCTTCGAACATTTTGTGGGTGAACTTTCTTTCCCGTTTCTCTGTATACCTCGGCGACGATCTGAGGTGCACTCCTCGAGGGCTTGTTTTTAATTTTCCGGACAACGCTACACCTTTCTCGGTCGTTTAATACTCTTGGACGGCCAGAGGAAGATTTCAAATCTATCCGATCCTCGTGCTTATACCTTCGAATTACATCGGCTACGGTGCTTTTACTTCGGCCTACCATACCACCGATTTTGCGGACACTTAATCCTTTTTCATAATTAAAAATTATTATCTGTTGAACTTCAAAAGATGTTCGACCCATCTTGACAGCAGGAAATACAAATAACTACTGAATGCAGTAATAGAAGGATATAAACACATTTTATTTGTTCGGTATTAGCGGTTGGTTGAGAAGGGATTAAAGATCATGATCAGAGTCGCATTTGTTTACAAAACAAACAACAGGTGTCCAGAAAATTTTGTTACGTGAATTTCTTGTCTTCAATTATTAATGCAAAATTTCCTATTAGCTGTAAATGTTTAATTAATTGTTTTACGGCGTTTTGAAATGATTGATCTCGAAATTTAAAACTTTGCTTGAATTAAATATTTTGCCGTATAACTATGTGTAACTGCAAAAGAAAAACAAAATTATAAATTGTCCGAAAATTTTTGTTACTGATTGTATAAATTGTTCTGTAGCGTGTTTACTATGTAAAGGAGTTAGCTGCTAAAATGCTCCACCAGTGATAGTAATGGTTGATATTGAAAACGAAAACGTCGGAGACAATTAGTTCACATGATTATCCTTTTAATAAAAATTTATAATAATTATTATTTAGCTTAAGTTGTTAATCAATTATTTTCTACAAAAAAAGTGATGTATTTGTATTATTTAACGTTTCTTTCATCCATTTCGCTTTTTGGAGCTTCTGCCATCTTCATATTAATTTTTTTTAATTTTATTTTTTTACAAATTCTTTATAATCAAGCTCGAAAACTATAACAATAATTATTCTGTTAAAACAAGTATTTAAAAATTCTGAATATTTTTCGTTGAGATTTCTTAAAAATTGATATTTTTTTTTAATTTTCGGATTTTTGAAAATGCGGTATATTTTAATGGGTAATCTTTGGCATTAGAAATCCAATTTTTAAAAAAAATCATTCAAATCCATTTATTATAACTAGGTTCCGTCATTTTTCATTTATAATGACTAATTGCACTGGACTATAGGCATACAATTTTAATCATTACTGAATGGTACGCCTTAGCATGTTGTAATAAAATGAACATTTGTTAATTAATAGAATAAGTAAAAAAAATAATTATGGAATTTAATAGAATATATTAATAATAAATATGTATAATAGAAAACATTTTAAACTGAATTGAAAAGTATTACAGTAATTTACTGAATCTAATAATCTTAAAAAAATTAATAATTAATGATAAAAAAAAATGTATTAAACACTATCTGAGTTAGGCTCAAAAAAAATTGTTATAAATAACTCTGCACAGAAAATATTGCTACGTTATTCTCAACCAATTAATCAAAATAAACCATGGATGACCAATTTAAAAAAAATATGTCCTGTATTGGTACTTCACAAAGGCGTTGATCCGTAGAACTCACAAGTTCTGAAATCATAAATTAGTTGAGAGAGCTGAGGGAAGTAAAAAAAAAATTGAAACATTTTACAAAAATGTATACACAAATCTCATTTATTTGAAAAAATATAGTGGCCATTTTTAAAAATACAACCGTACATGCGAGACGTCACTGAAAAACATTATAAATTACACAATTCCTCATTACTTTATCCTTCCGTCACTAATTTACTAATAATAGACTATGTGACGTCTCGAATTTCTAGACGGGAGATGTGGTGCCGCGGTCCTCACGCTGGGTCGGGTTGTCAATAGGCCCTAAGTCACACAATAGAGGACTGTCAACAAACAAGTCCTGTCCTGTTGGGTGACAATAGTATGGTAACTTGAAAAAAAAAAAGCAACAATAAAACTTGATTTGTTACAAAAGTAGAGAGAGTTGCACAGATAACCTTACTCACTGACAGCCCAACGCAGACTAGAATAAAATTAACAATATATTTTTTTAGACTGAAATTAACGATATATTTAATAAAAATAACCATCATACTAAATTCACTTACGAAACAAAAGGACGGAAATATTGCAAAAATATATGAGTACAAAAAATCCTTGACTATAAGGCAAAGGGATTTTCTAATAGAAAGTCGAACCCCTTCCTTACCAACATCATGCTGATGCACGCAGCCATCTTGTCTTAGTTTATAACCGCCTGACGATAGTGTAATACCGGAAGCGATAGTTAATGCTTGAATTTCTTGTGAAAAGACAATATTTCAAAAAACGAAGTTTGATTCATTTATTTGAAAAATAAATAAAACAAACTTATTTTTGAAATATTGTCTATTCCACTAAAGATATAAATATATATAACTACCGGTTTCGGCTTTACACCATCGTCAGGTCTAGTTATGAACTAAGTTAGTTTTGAACCTTTTTGAAGGGTCGCTCTCTACAAACTAACTTAGTTCATAACTAGACCTGACGATGGTGTAAGGCCGAAACCGGTAGTTATATATATTTAGTGGAATAGACACAGGAAGTTTCCACAATAGGTCCGCGTTCCTCAACTTAGAAGTAATTTATTTGAGATTAGAAGATGTCACGCAACTGTGACCAATTATGTTTTCTTGCAATATGTTTTCTCATATCAGAAGATGACACGCAACTGTAATCACACGAAGAACATTTGAAAGGTTTGTCTCCAGTATGCATCCTTGCAATATGTATTTTCAATTTAGAAGATGTCAAGGTACTGTAGTCGCAGGAGGAACATTTGAAAGGTTTGTCCCTAGTATGTTTCCCTGCAATATGCAATTTCAAACTAGAAGATGTCGAGGTACTGTAGTAGCAGGAGGAACATTTGAAAGGTTTGTCTCGAGTATGTTTCCTTGCAATATGTATTTTCAATTTAGAAGATGTTACGGTACTGTAGTCGCAGGAGGAACATTTAAAAGGTTTGTTTCCAGTATGTGTCCTTACAAAATGTTTTCTCATTTCAGAAGATGACACGCAACTGTAAGCACACGAAGAACATTTGAATGGTTTGTCTCCAGTATGCTTATTTGCAATATGTGATTTCAGAGAATAAGACGTCACGCTACCGAAATCGCAGAAGGAACATTTAAAGGTTTTGTTTCTAGTATGTTTCCTTGCAATATGTGATTTCAGATTAGAAGATATCGCGGTACTGTAGTCGCAGGAGGAACATTTGAAAGGTTTGTCTCCATTATGTTTCCGTGCAATATGCAATTTCAGATCAGAAGATGTTGCGGTACTGTAGTCGCAGGGGGAACATTTGTAAGGTTTGTCTCCAGTATGCTTCCTTGCAATATGTGATTTCAGATCAGAAGATGTAACGGTACTGTACTCGCACGAGGAACATTTTAAAGGTTTTTCTCCAGTATGCTTCCATGCAATATGTAATTTCAGTTCAGAAGGGCTTACGGAACTGTAGTCGCAGGAGGAACATTTCCAAGGTTTGACTCCACTATGCTTTCTTGCAATATGTATTTTCAGTCCATGAGATCTCACAGTACTGTACTCGCACGAGGAACATTTGAAAGGTTTGTGTCCAGTATGTTTCCATGCAATATGTGATTTCAGATCAGAAGATGCCACGCAGCTGTAATCGCAGGAGGAACATTCGAAAGGTTTGTCTCCAGTATGTTTCCTTGCAATATGTATTTTCAGATCAGAAGATGTCACGGTACCGAAATCGCAGGAAGAACATTTGAAAGGTTTGTGTCCAGTATGCTTTCGTGCAATATGTTTTTTCAGATAAGAAAGTCTCATGGAATTGTAATCGCAGGAGTTACATTTGAAAGGTTTGTCTGCAGTATGATTCCTTGTAATATGTCTTTTCAGTTGCAATCGATTCATACGCATCTCTGTTGGAAGGCTGCTGCTTTGCTCGTTTCTCAAAACTGACCAATATGAACAAATCTTTTCTTCTGCAACAAAAACACAACAGAATATAATGTTGTCCTTGATCAGGTGTAGATAGCGCATTGATATAATGTTCTCCTTGATCTGGTGTATATAGCGCCTTGAACTGTATCGTGTAGCTAGTTCAGGTGAGTATAGTGTTGTATATCTGTACTTGATAAGATGATTGGAATGTCATAACAGTGTTGTATCTTTGTGCTTGTTCAAGTAAATATAGTGTTATAACAGTGTCATATCTTTGTCCTTGTTCGAGTAAATATAGTGTCACGTAGTGCTCCGTGTTCAAGTAAATATAGTCTCATAACAGTGTCATATCGTTGTCCTATGCAAGTGAATATAGTGTCATAACAGTGTGATATAGTTGTCCTCGTTCAAGTAAAAATAGTGTCATAACAATGTCATATCGTTGTCCTTGTTCAAGTAAATATAGTTTCATATAGTGCTCCTTGTTCAAGTAATTAAGTCTCATAACAATGTTATATCGTTGTCCTTGTTCAAGTAAATATAGTGTTATATGATTGTCCTTGTTCAAGTAAATATAGTGTCATAACAGTGTTATATAGCTAACCCTTTACGATACAATGTTCTAGGATAGGATAGGATACGATTTGGAGTTTAAGGACGCAAAACAGCAAAGGTCATCAGCGTCCATACAATGTTCTATCACAGTGATAAATTAAATTACCTCTCCCAGAACTGTTTCCTTTAGCAGTCTCTGAAGTAGAATTCTCCCTTTCATATGCTGATAATAAAGAACTGTTCTCTGCAGAATCATCTTCAAGACCAAGAGGATCCACATCATCATCACCTAATAATTACAATAATTATAAAATCCGATATATTTTTAAAAATTGCGTAAATCATTTATAAGCTTCTAACATACCATTTTCATCAAATAACACATCTCCCTGGTCACTTTTAGTTTCCAGAAATATAGCGAAGGGCGGATATACAGCTGAAATAAAAAAAAAAAAAAAATGAATCAACAGACGAATATTACAGTGTTACCTATTGCCGTAAGAGGGAACAATTGAAGGCCTTGCAGCAAAAAGGGGTTAGCTCCATTTTCGCCCATTTTGAGATAAGTGCACAATATAGTTTTAAAAAATCATTTCTTCGTTTGGTGCAAGAAGGGGTTAGCTACAACTGTCGTAAGTCTGTTATTTGCTCTGATTCTCACTAGATGAATCTGCCTCCCACACCACATTTGAGCAATAAGGGAAGAGCTCCTGGAGCTAACTCGTTCTTGCCAAAAAGAGAAAAGTTTTTTTTGGTGGAAACAGTGCTAGAAGGTTATATTATTTATTATTTTTGTCACGTTGTCACAATATTATTTTTATTTTAGTTAGAAAAAGTATGGGAAGAGGAGGTTAGGTTAGGTTTTATGGCTCATGCCCGGACTTTAACAACGAGGTCATATCGCCTACTACCTCGTCACTCTGGTGGACATGAGCCCGACTCTACTGTGGGAGTTCTAAATTTTGCCTATCCTAAATTTTTATTCATCTAGGTTAGGGGTCTTTAACGAATACCTGACATTGTACAGGCTCGGGACCATCGCTTAACGTTCCATCCGAAGGACGGCGTGCTTAAGTTTATTTTACCTCCCAGATAAAATAAACTATGGGCCTCGGTCGGGTTACGAACCCACGACCTTGAGCTCAGAAGTCAAGCACGCATACGACTGAGCTACTGGCGCCCTCTGGGAAGAGGATTTTAAATTTTAGTTTGGGACAATAAGGAGTTAGCTCAAAAATTGAAATGTACGGAGTGGGTATTATTGTACGAAAATGGTGGCAAACCAAGCTTAAAAACATACACTGTGTATAGGAAAAAATATTTTTGACGAAATTTGAAAATACAAATTTTAAAACTTTTTTTTTCAATTTCCCAAAATCGTCAAAAAGGGAGCTGACCCCTTCTTGCTGCAAGCCCTTCAATTGTATTACAAATATTTTAACTTTCCTAGATAATATAGGAAAAAAGATTATTATTTTTTTTAGAGTGTAATTAGTTTTTTTCTGCAAAATGGAAGATAGGAGAAAGGAAAAATATAATATTTAAAGAAATGAGATGACCATGATGGAGAGAATAAGTTAATTCACTATTAAATGTGATGAAATTATATTGAAACAAAGCAAAGAAGAAATAAGAAATTCATCTAATGGTGTATTCACATTTCAATATATTGAAGAACAGGTCACGTGACACTTCCATTTCGAAATGTAAACTAGAGAAAAAATCTGTTCCTTCCCAACAGGGTGAAAAAGTGAGTTATTGATCCCTTTTCACAGTCACTACATTCAGTATCATTGATAACTATACCTATCCGTTCCAGGTCCAACAAAGATGAGATGTTTAGCTTTCTAAGAGGTTCTTAAATACCTTGAGAGTTTCCTTTCTTGATGAGAACCGTGTCTTCATCCTGAGACTCTTCTATAGCGTTCGACCAGATCTCGTCATCTGTGGAAAAAAATACAACCGTGATACTATACACCACCGATTTTAATGAAAAATAATCAGTATTGTAGTAAACGTACCAATGAGAAATTTATTCTTGACCATTTCCGAGGACTCTATCTTCACTAGAAGAGGGGATGAAGGCCCCGGAGAATCATCTGAAAGTATTCATTTATGTAAGTAGACGGAATTTTGAGAGTTTCAAAAACAAAATTCCTATTGAATACCATAATTTGCGATTTCGCGGGAAATTCTACATTCAAATTACGTATTGCATGACTTTGTTGAAAATAATGACTGAAAGACTTGGCACATTAACATAATTTTTTTTTTTTTTTTTTATTTCCTTCCCGAGGGCTGATTTGTGTCACAGCGGCCAGATTAGGCCTATTGTGTGCCCTTAAAAAAAGTAAAATTAAATTAATAAAAACTGTACAAATAAATACTTAATAATATATGAGTGTTGGGTTTGGGTACAGGTTAATGAGAACTTAGAGTAGAGCAACAGATATATTTATTTGGTCAACACCCTTATTACAAAACCGCGTGGTAACGAACACAAAGTCAGTTGTTCAATAATAAGTCCCATACCGCTTGGGAACTACACAAGTCACTCACTTACTATGCTTGGTAACAGACGACTCACTTTATACCCGCGTGGTAATAACCAACTCACTTCCGCATAGTAACTAACGACTCACCTTATACCCGCGTGGTAATAACCAACTCACTTCCGCATGGTAACTAACGACTCACCTTATACCCGCGTGGTAATAAGGACGAATCCATTCCGCACACCGCGTGCTGGCTCGACCCAGACTCTCAGTCCACACCGCGTGGCGACCAACTGGTCCCTCTCGTTGTTAAGAGACGACTGAATCCTGTAGTTCAATGAATCAACAAGTCACTCACCACAGGTCGTTCAAGGAACACACCGTAGGTATCGATTCTCGGCGTGTTCCCGAATTCACTCGCACTCAACTCGCGACTTAACATCCCGCCCCCCATGAAGGCTCGGCTTCATTATTGCGTTGGGAGCGGGCATAGTCGCGAAAGCGGTCTGCGCACGACCCCGGTGGTCGTTGCGACATCCGCGACTCTCGCGACCCCGTCTTGCCCCGGGTAGAGCTGGGTGATCCGTCCCAGCTTCCAGGATTGCGGCGGAGCGTTGTCGTCCCCGTGGGTCTCCTTCAAGAACACTTCTGACGCGAGCGGGTACCGTTGTAGTTCCCGATTAGCTAGCTCATGTGGCGTGCGAATCGCGAGAAAAGGCGCGGAAGTCGTCCATGAACGGAGCGGAGGCGACATGCATCAGTGTAGCGAATGGTGTGCGAGTGGTGATCTTAGTGCCGCGTGGATTGGAAGGCGACTGTCCGAGCCGACGTTTGCGTCCAGGCATGCGATGAGTAGGCCAATTGGTGCGTTGAGGTCGTGGGTTGCAGGCTTCATCCAAAGAGGCTGGAGGCGCGAGCGCTGAAGTGTCGGTTCAGCTTGCGCAGAAGAGGCGTCGCAGGTGGGTTCGTTCGCGGTAGCGGGAGGTGCAGTCTTCTCAGCAGCAGAAGATCTACGGCGTCGGCGCTAGTGCCGATGGGTTGTCGTTTTTTCTAAGTCGACTAATTTGACTTTCTTCGCGACATTTTGAAATTGAAAATAATGAAATGAAATGGACTGTATTACTTACTTTAATCCGGCCCGGCAAAAACCATGTTGGGTTTGGGTACAGGTTAATGAGAACTTAGAGTAGAGCAACAGATATATTTATTTGGTCAACACCCTTATTACAAAACCGCGTGGTAACGAACACAAAGTCAGTTGTTCAATAATAAGTCCCATACCGCTTGGGAACTACACAAGTCACTCACTTACTGTGTTTGGTAACAGACGACTCACTTTATACCCGCGTGGTAATAACCAACTCACTTCCGCATGGTAACTAACGACTCACCTTATACCCGCGTGGTAATAACCAACTCACTTCCGCATGGTAACTAACGACTCACCTTATACCCGCGTGGTAATAAGGACGAATCCATTCCGCACACCGCGCGCTGGCTCGACCCAGACTCTCAGTCCACACCGCGTGGCGACCAAATGGTCCCTCTCGTTGTTAAGAGACGACTCACTTTATACCCGCTTGCGCAGAAGAGGCGTCGCAGGTGGGTTCGTTCGCGGTAGCGGGAGGTGCAGTCTTCTCAGCAGCAGAAGATCTACGGCGTCGGCGCTAGTGCCGATGGGTTGTCGTTTTTTCTAAGTCGACTAATTTGACTTTCTTCGCGACATTTTGAAATTGAAAATAATGAAATGAAATGGACTGTATTACTTACTTTAATCCGGCCCGGAGGACCATGTTGGGTTTGGGTACAGGTTAATGAGAACTTAGAGTAGAGCAACAGATATATTTATTTGGTCAACACCCTTATTACAAAACCGCGTGGTAACGAACACAAAGTCAGTTGTTCAATAATAAGTCCCATACCGCTTGGGAACTACACAAGTCACTCACTTACTGTGCTTGGTAACAGACGACTCACTTTATACCCGCGTGGTAATAACCAACTCACTTCCGCATGGTAACTAACGACTCACCTTATACCCGCGTGGTAATAACCAACTCACTTCCGCATGGTAACTAACGACTCACCTTATACCCGCGTGGTAATAAGGACGAATCCATTCCGCACACCGCGTGCTGGCTCGACCCAGACTCTCAGTCCACACCGCGTGGCGACCAACTGGTCCCTCTCGTTGTTAAGAGACGACTGAATCCTGTAGTTCAATGAATCAACAAGTCACTCACCACAGGTCGTTCAAGGAACACACCGTAGGTATCGATTCTCGGCGTGATCCCGAATTCACTCGCACTCAACTCGCGACTTAACAATGAGTATATAAAAAAATAAAATAAAAAAATAAATAATAATACAAGATACGATAATAAGTAGACACATTTTTCAATTTAATAAAAATTAAGATAGGTGACTATTTTTCAAAGAAAACTCTTCGGAAGTGTCTTCATCACCCAACGATGTTTCGGGACGTTCTTACTATTGTGTGCCCTATGTGTGTTGGTACCTACAGCAGCCCTGTATCTTTAATAAAGTCCAGGATTTTTCTACAGGTTTCTTCCATTACCTGCTTCGGTTCCGTTAAGACCCGAAGCAGTAATAACGTCTGCTTTCTAGAGCCCCGCACCGACTTAGAATATGAACCGGAGTCTCATTTTCCTCGCCACATTTCCTGCACAGAGGGCTTCTAGTGATGCCCATATTGTGTAGGTGTTTGTTCATGTGACAGTGTCCTGTAATAAGCCCTGTCTTAGCTCTTAGATCCATTCTGCTCATATTCAGGAGCTCTCGGCTCCTTTTCTCTGAGGGTTCCGCTATAAAGAGTTTTGAATGTCTTCACATTGGGACCCCTCTCCAGAACTGGATGTGATTCCTGGTCTTATAGATCCTGCAGAAGGGTTCCGGTCCTGAAGGTTTCCAGCTCCTTTTTTCAGGTCAGCTCCCGACCGGGCCACTTGATCAGCCCTTTCGTTGCCTTCGAACCCCCAGTGCCCTGACACCCATCTCAATTCCACTCTATTCTGGTCCGTCAGGGACTCTAGTGCTTGAAGGCATTCCAGGACGATTTATATTCATATCATTCCATTAGATAAATTCCAAAATAAATGTTCTCAGTGAATCACCGGCTATGTACCTCCCCTCAATTATGTTTCCGCTCTCCCTCTAAAGCCAATTGACCGTTCAGACTAAAACTCAACATTTGACCTAAATTGTGGCTTCTGAATCCTCATACTAAATTTAGTAATGATACATTCATTACATCGGTAGTTATTAAGGTCAAATCGAGACACTTCCGTTCCTTCGACCGATTTCCGCTGAAAATTAATAGCTGCCATCCT
Organism: Aradus depressus; assembly: GCA_963662175.1. Classification (NCBI taxonomy): domain Eukaryota; kingdom Metazoa; phylum Arthropoda; class Insecta; order Hemiptera; family Aradidae; genus Aradus; species Aradus depressus. The sequence continues at coordinate 13,784,276 of OY759226.1, read as the reverse complement.
TTGAATTTAAATATAAAATTTAATATCGATACCTTCAATACATCTGTAGTTATTGGGATACTTGAGTTGAGCCACTTTGGCATTTATATATGAAATTTTAACCGATTACATAATTTCCCCTACACTTCGTACAGCACATGAGACGAGTCCGTGAATTTGCATATGAGAGTTGGAAGAAATAAAAACAGAGAACTTGTTTATTTATATTATCTAATTACACAAAAATATATACTCACTACATATAGTATAATGGTTTCGGCTTGCGCTATCGTCGACACAATGATCAAAAATGTAACATTTACGTTTGTTAGGTTGGCATATTTATACAATTCTGAAAGAAATAATATGAGAAAATAAAATTTAAAAAATGTGTACATAATATGTATAATGAATGAATACATAATATATTTTAGTAACGTATTGTAGCTCATGTCCGGGCTCCAACTACGAGGTCATATCGTTACTACCAGAGCGCTCTTTCCTTGCTCTGGTGGACCCTACTAAAGGAGCCCTAAATTTTTATTCACCTAGGATAGGCATCTTTAACGATTACCTGACATCATATAGACACGAAACCACCGTTTACGTCTCATCCGAAGGACGAAATACTCAAGGTTTTTTACCTACCTGATGAAAAAAATTTAAATTATGAGGGCGTCGGCCGGGTTTCGAACCTGTGATCTTGAGCTCAGTAGTCAAGCAGGTACTTTATTCCCGTTGCTTCGTTGAACATAGCTCAGAGAGCCAGAGAATTGTGTAAATGCGCCAACCTAGCAAACCTTAATGTAGCTTTTGAATTGTGTGCTGACGATGGCGTAAGCTGAAACCGGTTGTCACTATATCGAATGAGATCGCAAAAAAGTAATCGAAAAGAAATAGTACAATCAGGTATTGTAGTAAACTTACCAATGAGAACTTCATTTTTGACTATTTCCGAGGTCTCTGTCTTCACTTGAGAGGATGAGGGCGCTGAAGAATCATCTGAAAGAATTCATTTATATAAGTAGACGCCATTTTGAGTAAGACCTTCAAAAATAATGGATGAAATACACATTTCTGTAGAAAATTTTAAAAACGAACCAGCGATCTTGAGTTCAGTAAGCAAGCACGCATACCACTGAGCTGCCGGCAGCCTCCAATAAAGAACCTGCATTAAGCTAGCCCCCGCACCGTCGCAAAATCAAACCGGACATATCCCACGATTTAGTGATATTTATGTGCTAATTTTCTGCTCTATTCCGGATTTTGTTGCTCCAGCCGTTTAGCAGGAATTCACGGTCATAGGTGGGGGAGACTAGCTTAACGTTATGAGCATTAAATCATGTGAATAAAAATATTTCGATTAATTACTTTGTCTAGCCTAACGGTGCTAGTGCCCATCTCCTATGACCAGGAATTCCTGCTAAACGAATAGTGCAACTAAATCAGGAATAAAGCAACAAATTTAAACAGTCTACAATAAACTTTTTGCATTCATCAAAATTACGATTAATCATATTTCAGATTTCATTGGAGTTAAAAAGGGGAAATATATGCAAGGTTTTTTCTCAATGATTCAATTAAAAGTACAATGCATATTACCTCATACGGTTTAGTAACTGAAATCTTCACATAAAATAAAATGTACCTACCAATGATAAGTTCATCAGATTTTAGAGTTGGTGATTCAGTCTTCATTATTCCAAACACGGCAATACTAGTAATATAAGTAGAAACTATAATCAATCAAACAAGATATTGATTTCTAGAGTTCAACTAAAAACTGTTTGCATATAGAATTTAATATTGTAAATATTCAAAAAATACAATCAATGCACTAAATTAGACACTAGGACATTAGCGTTAACTAATATCAATCCAAAACATGTATTTAAATAAGAGAGCCTCCATTTAAGGAGATGCGTCGTATATTAATGAAATAACTCAATTGAACTGTTCACTTCGAAGTTATGAAGTATCGATTAGCAAGAATATTTTGTATGGGACGCAAGGAGTGTAATTACACAAATGAATCTGGTCTTATGGATCTTCTGAAGATATAGTAGTCCAGTGCAACTATATCTCGGAACCCAGCTATAATGAATGGATTTCAATGTTTTCTGTTTTTTTCAATTTCTTATACTAAAAAGTAAAAAGTTTACCCTTTGAACCTTTATACTTCCAGTATAGTATATTCCTTTTACATCTATATTCATTTTTTCTCTCGAGAATTATTTAGTTTCTGTATAAAGTGACAACAAACGTCCTTGAAAAGTAGGCGTTGCAGGTATAGAAAAGGAAGTAGGGTGGGGAAGCAGGAACAGTGGAGAACACGAGTAGCTCTGCTCCGAAAACAGTTTAGTACCATGCCTGTGTCCACGTCAAATGTTATTTTGAATATTTTTGCTGTATTTGTTGAAATTCTCGATTATATTCGCCGACAGAAACGAATGCATCGCGTATTGCTACAATGATAACTAAATATGGATAGTTACAGTAACAATAGTGATTCAGCAGATGTTGAAGAAAATTTTTATGTTATTTGCGAAAAACTTGGATTTCAGAGCAGTAATGATGTAGGTACTATTGTTGAAATTAAAAGAGGATTGGGAACTTTGAAACAGGAGGAGAGAAACGATGGATTATTACAATACTTAAAATAGTTGTATATGCTCATACAACATGATGGCAGAAGTATTATTATTAAAAAATACATTGAAGGCTAGAAAAAGCAAGCAAAACAAGTGAATTTCTCTCCTCCAAAAAAATATAGCGAAGTTTATCATCATGTGGTTTTGATTGGAAAACAATCTGTTTCATTCGTGGAAAGGAAGATAGTGATGAAAAATAAACATTTAAGAAGAAAAGTACATTTGGTTAACAACATAGAAATAAAATCAACAATTTTGGAGCTTATAAAAGAAGAGATTACTATTATCGAGAGGTGTGATGGATTTGGTAGCATTGAAAGCAAGATATCATGGTGATTGCTACCGCTCATTGAAAAATGTAGTTGCTAAAATACCTGAAGAAGGAAAAAAGATTCATCCACAAGTATTATTAGTGGATGCAGCAATGAAGCAATTATGTCAGTACATAGAAGAGAATGAAGACTGCCAGGTAAAAAACATCCTAACATCAGAATACATTCCAGGTGAAAAAACCATTAAACCATGATTAATATCGAAATAGAAAGATGAAATTGTTATCTCAAGTAAATTTGGTGCAAATATGATAATTTGTTTCAGAAAAAAACACCATGAAATTCTCTCAAACATATGGTATAATCAGAGAAAAGAAAATGAAACAGGTGAAGAATATAGAATTTTAAAGGCTGCTGGCAAATTATCATACGACATAATTCACTAGTACCAGTTACAATGAACCAAGCACCAGCTTCTGAAAATGATTTTTAGTTCATGTAAAACTGGGTGTAGCTCTGCTTGTGGATATAAATTGTTCTGTAGCGTGTTTACTATGTAAAGGAGTTAGCTGCTTCAATGTTCCACCAGTGATAGTAATGGTTGATATTGAAAACGAAAACGTCGGAGACAATTAGTTCACATGATTATCCTTAAAAAAAAATGTATAAAAATTATTATTTAGCATAAGTTGTTAATCAATTATTTTCTACAAAAAATTGATGTATTTGTATTATTTAACGTTTCTTTCATCCATTTCGCTTTTTGGAGCTTCTGCCATCTTCATATTAATTTTTTTTAATTTTATTTTTTTACAAATTCTTTATAATCAAGCTCGAAAACTATAACAATAATTATTCTGTTAAAACAAATATTTAAAAATTCTGATAATTTTTGTTTAGATTTCTTAAAAATTTATATTTTTTTTTAATTTTCGGATTTTTGAAATTGCGGTAATTTTCAATGGGTAATCTTTGGCATTAGAAATCCAATTTTTAAAAAAATCATTCAAATCCATTTATTATAACTAGGTTCTGTCATTTTTCATTTATAATGACTAATTGCACTGGACTATAAGCATACAATTTTAATCATTACTGAATGGTATGCCCTTAGCATGTTGTAATAAAATGAACATTTGTTAATTAATAGAATAAGTAAAAAAAATAATAAATATATATAATAAAAACATTTTTAAACTGAATTGAAAAGTATTACATGAATTTAATTAATCTAATAATCTTAAAAAAATTAATAATTAATGATAAAAAAAATTTATTAAACATTATCTGAGTTAGGCTCAAAAAAAATTGTTATAAATAACTCTGGACAGAAAATATTGCTACGTTATTCTCAACCAATTAATGAAAATAAACCATGGATGCCAATTTATAATAAAACTATTTAATTTAAAAAAATATGTCCTGTATTGATACTTCACAAAGGCGTTGATCCGTAGAACTCACAAGTTTTGAAATCATAAATTAGTTGAGAAAGCTGAGGGAAGTAAAAAAAAATTGAAACATTTTACAAAAATGTATACACAAATCTCATTTATTTAAAAAAATATAGTGGCCATTTTTTAAAAATTCAATCGTACATACGAGACATCACCGAAAAACATTATAAATTACAAAATTCTGGGGGTATTGAGGGTCAGTAAATGATGTAAATATAGTTTTAAAATGATGCACAATATAGTTTTAAAAAATCATTTCTTCGTTTGTTGCAAGAAGGGGTTAGCTACAACTGTCGTAAGTCTGTTATTTGCTCTGATTCTCACTAGATGAATCTGCCTCCCACACCACATTTGAGCAAGAAGGGAAGAGCTCCTGGAGCTAACTCGTTCTTGCCAAAAAGAGAAAAGTTTTTTTTGGTGGAAACAGTGCTAGAAGGTTATATTATTTATTATTTTTGTCACGTTGTCACAATATTATTTTTATTTTAGTTAGAAAAAGCATGGGAAGAGGAGGTTAGGTTAGGTTTTATGGCTCATGCCCGGGCTTTAACAACGAGGTCATATCGCCTACTACCTCGTCACTCTGGTGGACATGAGCCCGACTCTACTGTGGGAGTTCTAAATTTTGCCTCTCCTAAATTTTTATTCATCTAGGTTAGGGGTCTTTAACGAATACCTGACATTGTACAGGCTCGGGACCATCGCTTAACGTTCCATCCGAAGGACGGCGTGCTTAAGTTTATTTTACCTCCCAGATAAAATAAACTAAGGGCCTCGGTCGGGTTACGAACCCACGACCTTGAGCTCAGAAGTCAAGCACGCATACGACTGAGCTACTGGCGCCCTCTGGGAAGAGGATTTTAAATTTTAGTTTGGGACAATAAGGAGTTAGCTCAAAAATTGAAATGTACGGAGTGGGTATTATTGTACGAAAATGGTGGCAAACCAAGCTTAAAAACATACACTGTGTATAGGAAAAAATATTTTTGACGAAATTTGAAAATACAAATTTTAAAACTTTTTTTTTCAATTTCCCAAAATCGTCAAAAAGGGAGCTGACCCCTTCTTGCTGCAAGCCCTTCAATTGTATTACAAATATTTTTATTTTCCTAGATAATATAGGAAAAAAGATTATTATTTTTTTTAGAGTTAATTAGTTTTTTCTGCAAAATGGAAGATAGGAGAAAGGAAAAATATAATATTTAAAGAAACGAGATGACCATGATGGAGAGAATAAATTAATTCACTATTAAATGTGATGAAATTATATTGAAACAAAGCAAAGAAGAAATAAGAAATTCATCTAATGGTGAATTCACATTTCAATATATTGAAGAACAGGTCACGTGACACTTCCATTTTAAAATGTAAACTAGAGAAAAAATCTGTTCCTTCCCAACAGGGTGAAAAAGTGAGTTATTGATCCCTTTTCACAGTCACTACATTCAGTATCATTGATAACTATACCTATCCGTTCCAGGTCCAACAAAGATGAGATGTTTAGCTTTCTAAAAGGTTCTTAAATACCTTGAGAGTTTTCTTTCTTGATGGGAACCGTGTCTTCATCCTGAGACTCTTCTGTAGCCTTCGACCAGATCTCGTCATCTGTGGAAAAAAATACAACCGTGATACTATACACCACCTATTTTAATGAAAAATAATCAGTATAGTAGTAAACGTACCAATGAGAAATTCATTCTTGACCATTTCCGAGGACTCTATCTTCACTAGAAGAGGGGATGAAGGCCCCGGAGAATCATCTGAAAGTATTCATTTATGTAAGTAGACGGAATTTTGAGAGTTTCAAAACAAAATTCCTATTGAATACCATCATTTGCGATTTCGCGGGAAATTCTACATTCAAATTACGTATTGCATGACTTTGTTGAAAATAATGACTGAAAGACTTGGCACATTAACAACATTTTTTTTTTTTTTTTTATTTCCTTCCCGAGGGCTGATTTGTGTCACAGCGGCCAGAGTAGGCCTATTGTGTGCCCTATGGAGAATCATCTGAAAGTATTAATTTATGTAAGTAGACGGAATTTTGAGAGTTTCAAAAACAAAATTCCTATTGAATACCATCATTTGCGATTTCGCGGGAAATTCTACATTCAAATTACGTATTGCATGACTTTGTTGAAAATAATGACTGAAAGACTTGGCACATTAACATAATTTTTTTTTTTTTTTAATTTTCTTCCCGAGGGCTGATTTGTGTCACAGCGGCCAGAGTAGGCCTATTGTGTGCCCTATGTGTGTTGGTACCTACAGCAGCCCTGTATCTTTAATAAAGTCCAGGATTTTTCTACAGGTTCCTTCCATTACCTGCTTCGGTTCCGTTATGGCAGACCCGAAGCAGTAATAACGTCTGCTTTCTAGTGCCCCGCACCGACTTAGAATATGAACCGGAGTCTCATTTTCCTATCCACATTTCCTGCACAGAGGGCTTCTAGCTATGCCCATATTGTGTAGGTGTTTGTTCATATGACAGTGTCCTGTAATAAGCCCTGTCTTAGCTCTTAGATCCATTCTGCTCATATTCAGGAGCTCTCGGCTCCTTTTCTCTGAGGGTTCCGCTATAAAGAGTTTTGAATGTCTTCACATTGGGACCCCTCTCCAGAACTGGATGTGATTCCTGGTCTTATAGATCCTGCAGAAGGGTTCCGGTCCTGTAGGTTTCCAGCTCCTTTTTTCAGGTCAGCTCCCGACCGGGCCACTTGATCAGCCCTTTCGTTGCCTTCGAACCCCCAGTGCCCTGACACCCATCTCAATTCCACTCTATTCTGGTCCGTCAGGGACTCCAGTGCTTGAAGGCATTCCAGGACGATTTATATTCATATCATTCCGTTAGATAAATTCCAAAATAAATGTTCTCAGTGAATCACCGGCTATGTACCTCTCCTCAATTATGTTTCCGCTCTCCCTCTAAAGCCAATTGACCGTTCAGACTAAAACTCAACATTTGACCTAAATTGTGGCTTCTGAATCCTCATACTAAATTTAGTAATGATACATTCATTACATCGGTAGTTATTAAGGTCAAATCGAGACACTTCCGTTCCTTCGACCGATTTCCGCTGAAAATTAATAGCTGCCATCCTTTGAATTTAAATATAAAATTTAATATCGATACCTTCAATACATCTGTAGTTATTGGGATACTTGAGTTGAGCCACTTTGGCATTTATATATGAAATTTTAACCGATTACATAATTTCCCCTACACTTCGTACAGCACATGAGACGAGTCCGTGAATTTGCATATGAGAGTTGGAAGAAATAAAAACAGAGAACTTGTTTATTTATATTATCTAATTACACAAAAATATATACTCACTACATATAGTATAATGGTTTCGGCTTGCGCTATCGTCGACACAATGATCAAAAACGTAACATTTACGTTTGTTAGGTTGGCATATTTATACAATTCTGAAAGAAATAATATGAGAAAATAAAATTTAAAAAATGTGTACATAATATGTATAATGAATGAATACATAATATATTTTAGTAACGTATTGTAGCTCATGTCCGGGCTCCAACTACAAGGTCATATCGTCTACTACCAGAGCGCTCTTTCCTTGCTCTGGTGGACCCTACTAAAGGAGCCCTAAATTTTTATTCACCTAGGATAGGCATCTTTAACGATTACCTGACATCATATAGGCACGAAACCACCGTTTACGTCTCATCCGAAGGACGAAATACTCAAGGTTTTTTACCTACCTGATGAAAAAAAATTAAATTATGAGGGCGTCGGCCGGGTTTCGAACCCGTGATCTTAAGCTCAGTAGTCAAGCAGGTACTTTATTCCCGTTGCTTCGTTGAACATAGCTCAGAGAGCCAGAGAATTGTGTAAATGCGCCAACCTAGCAAACCTTAATGTAGCTTTTGAATTGTGTGCTGACGATGGCGTAAGCTGAAACCGGTTGTCACTATATCGAATGAGATCGCAAAAAAGTAATCGAAAAGAAATAGTACAATCAGGTATTGTAGTAAACTTACCAATGAGAACTTCATTTTTGACTATTTCCGAGGTCTCTGTCTTCACTTGAGAGGATGAGGGCGCTGAAGAATCATCTGAAAGTATTCATTTATATAAGTAGACGCCATTTTGAGTAAGACCTTCAAAAATAATTGATGAAATACACATTTCTGTAGAAAATTTTAAAAACGAACCAGCTATCTTGAGTTCAGTAAGCAAGCACGCATACCACTGAGCTGCCGGCAGCCTCCAATAAAGAACCTGCATTAAGCTAGCCCCCGCACCGTCGCAAAATCAAACCGGACGTATCCCACGATTTAGTGATATTTATGTGCTAATTTGCTGCTCTATTCCGGATTTTGTTGCTCCAGCCGTTTAGCAGGAATTCACGGTCATAGGTGGGGGAGACTAGCTTAACGTTATGAGCATTAAATCATGTGAATAAAAATATTTCGATTAATTACTTTGTCTAGCCTAACGGTGCTAGTGCCCATCTCCTATGACCAGCAATTCCTGCTAAACGAATAGTGCAACTAAATCAGGAATAAAGCAACAAATTTAAACAGTCTACAATAAACTTTTTGCATTTATCAAAATTACGATTAATCATATTTCAGATTTCATTGGAGTTAAAAAGGGGAAATATATGCAAGGTTTTTTCTCAATGATTCAATTAAAAGTACAATGCATATTACCTCATACGGTTTAGTAACTGAAATCTTCACATAAAATAAAATGTACCTACCAATGATAAGTTCATCAGATTTTAGAGTTGGTGATTCAGTCTTCATTATTCCAAACACGGCAATACTAGTAATATAAGTAGAAACTATAATCAATCAAACAAGATATTGATTTCTAGAGTTCAACTAAAAACTGTTTGCATATAGAATTTAATATTGTAATTAAATATTCAAAAAATACAATCAATGCACTAAATTAGACACTAGGACATTAGTGTTAACTAATATCAATCCAAAACATCTATTTAAATAAGAGAGCCTCCATTTAAGGAGATGTGTCGTATATAAACGAAATAACTCAATTGAACTGTTCACTTCGAAGTTATGAAGTATCGATTAGCAAGAATATTTTGTATGGGACGCAAGGAGTGTAATTAGACAAATGAATCTGGTCTTATGGATCTTCTGAAGATATAGTAGTCCAGTGCAATTAGGTTTATACCTCGGAACCCAGCTATAATGAATGGATTTCAATGTTTTCTGTTTTTTTCAATTTCTTATACTAAAAAGTAAAAAGTTTACCCTTTGAACCTTTATACTTCCAGTATAGTATATTCCTTTTACATCTATATTCATTTTTTCTCTCGAGAATTATTTAGTTTCTATATAAAGTGACAACAAACGTCCTTGAAAAGTAGGCATTGCAGGTATAGAAAAGGAAGTAGGGTGGGGAAGCAGGAACAGTGGAGAACACGAGTAGCTCTGCTCCGAAAACAGTTTAGTACCATGCCTGTGTCCACGTCAAATGTTATTTTGAATATTTTTGCTGTATTTGTTGAAATTCTCGATTATATTCGCCGACAGAAACGAATGCATCGCGTATTGCTACAATGATAACTAAATATGGATAGTTACAATAACAATAGTGATTCAGCAGATGTTGAAGAAATTTTTTATGTTATTTGCGAAAAACTTGGATTTCAGAGCAGTAATGATGTAGGTACTATAAAGAGGATTGGGAACTTTGGAACAGGAGGAGAGAAACGATGGATTATTACAATACTTAAAACAGTTGTATATGCTCATACAACATGATGGCAGAAGTATCATTATTAAAAAATACATTGAAGGCTAGAAAAAGCAAGCAAAACAAGTGAATTTCTCTCCTCCAAAAAAATATAGCGAAGTTTATCATCATGTGGTTTTGATTGGAAAACAATCTGTTTCATTCGTGGAAAGGAAGATAGTGATGAAAAATAAACATTTAAGAAGAAAAATACATTTGGTTAACAACATAGAGATAAAATCAACAATTTTGGAGCTTATAAAAGAAGAAAGAGATTACTATTATCGAGAGGTGTGATGGATTTGGTAGCATTGAAAGCACGCTATCATGGTGATTGCTACCGCTCATTGAAAAATGTAGTTGCTAAGATACCTGAAGAAGAAAAAAAAGATTCATCCACAAGTAGGTATTAGTGGATGCAGCAATGAAGCAATTATGTCAGTACATAGAAGAGAATGAAGACTGCCAGTTAAAAAACATCCTAACATCAGAATACATTCCAGATTAAAAAAACACTAAAGCACGATTAATATCGAAGTACAAAGACGAAATTGGTATCTCAAGTAAATTTGGTGCAAATATGATAATTTGTTTCAGAAAAAAACACCATGAAATTCTCTCAAACGTATGGTACAATCAGAGAAAAGAAAATGAAACAGGTGAAGAATATACAATTTTAAAGGCTGCTGGCAAATTATCTGACGACATAATTCACTAGTACCAGTTACAATGAACCAAGCACCAGCTTCTGAAAACGATTTTTAGTTCATCTAAAACTGGGTGTGGCTCTGCTTGTGGATATACAGCCAGTAACAAAAATGTTCGGACGGTTTGATTTTTAAATAAAAAATTATAATAATTAGATGCAAAAGTAATAAAAAATAATTTAAAAAAATAATTAAAGCCATTTTTCAATCAAGAATAAGAATTCAAAAGTGGGTTAGGATAAAGGAAAAACAGCTTTGATTAGAACAAATAAATATTTTAATTTAATAAATTTTATAACAAGTAATGTAGGTAACAAAAATTTTCGGACAAAAATGTAAACAACTATAAATAAATTCAATGTTTTTTTTACGATTTCACAAATTCAAAAACCATAATGTTAATTAATATTTGGTTGGGTACCCTTTTTGTGTAATAACATCTTTCATTCGATTCGGCATTGATGATGAAACTAATTTTTTGGTGAAATTTGGAGATATTTTACCCCACTCTTCTAATAACTTTTGTTTCAATTCGTTTTTTGAAGCAATGGGTGTTAATCGAATTTTCCTGTCGAGCTCACCCCATACGTGTTCAATTGGGTTGAGGTCGGGCGATTGGGGGGGGTTTCATAACTTTAGGGCAGTTATACAAAAGCCAAGTACGTACCAATTCACAGGTGTGTTTCGGATCGTTGTCTTGGTAAAAATGAAAAGTCCGTAAAATCCCAAGTTTTTCAGCACTCTTTTTCAAATTGCTCCTTAGTAATTCGGCATAAACTTTTCCAGTCATGGTGGTTTCAATGAAAACCAGTTCACCAATTCCACTAGACGCCATACACCCCCACACCATCACTGAGCCACCCCCATGTTTTACTATTGGTTTTAAATTTTTTGGATTCAGCTCCTCATTACGCCTTCTCCAAATTTTGTTGCGACTGTCGGGACTAAATATATTAAACTTACATTCAAAAGTATTTGCTTGCAATAGAACAAACCGCAATAATAAAATATTCTTGTATCTTGTAACTCTTCACAACATAAAAAGAAATCTCAGGTCATGTAATGTCAGAAAACTAGATTTTTGTGATATGACGTTGGAAGAGAGCGACAGCAGCGCTGACCCTCGGCAGAAACCGTCCCTTCCCCCTACTCTATCCCCTCCACCTTCCCTCTAAAGAAACTAAGTACCCAATTTTTCTAATTTAAACGTTTTTTCTCCGATATTTCGACAAATAAATGTTTCCAGATCATGTCCGTTTACTTCCATGTAATATATGTATACATATACTATTACTTTACTTTTGTTTACTTCCCTATACATATAATATATGTATACATAATAATATGTACTAAAAATTTTGTAATCGTGTGAACATCAGAGATCAATTGCATGCGTGTGTTTATGTGAGAGCTCAAACGCTTTGAACTGACATCGTACAGGCTCATGACCATCGCTTAACATCCCATCCGAAGGACGGAGTGCTTAAGTTTATTTTACCTCGCAGATGAATGACATTACTCCAAAAAATTTCTGAATGATTCTGGAACTCTTTTGCGAAGCTCAATCTTTTTTTTATATTTTTTTCACTCACAAACGGTTTTTGGTACTCTCCCATTATATCCTGCTTCTTTTAGAATTCTTCGAACATTTTGTGGGTGAACTTTCTTTCCCGTTTCTCTGTATACCTCGGCGACGATCTGAGGTGCACTCCTCGAGGGCTTGTTTTTAATTTTCCGGACAACGCTACACCTTTCTCGGTCGTTTAATACTCTTGGACGGCCAGAGGAAGATTTCAAATCTATCCGATCCTCGTGCTTATACCTTCGAATTACATCGGCTACGGTGCTTTTACTTCGGCCTACCATACCACCGATTTTGCGGACACTTAATCCTTTTTCATAATTAAAAATTATTATCTGTTGAACTTCAAAAGATGTTCGACCCATCTTGACAGCAGGAAATACAAATAACTACTGAATGCAGTAATAGAAGGATATAAACACATTTTATTTGTTCCGTATTAGCGGTTGGTTGAGAAGGGATTAAAGATCATGATCAGAGTCGCATTTGTTTACAAAACAAACAACAGGTGTCCAGAAAATTTTGTTACGTGAATTTCTTGTCTTCAATTATTAATGCAAAATTTCCTATTAGCTGTAAATGTTTAATTAATTGTTTTACGGCGTTTTGAAATGATTGATGATCTCGAAATTTAAAACTTTGCTTGAATTAAATATTTTGCCATATAACTATGTGTAACTGCAAAAGAAAAACAAAATTATAAATTGTCCGAAAATTTTTGTTACTGATTGTATAAATTGTTCTGTAGCGTGTTTACTATGTAAAGGAGTTAGCTGTTAAAATGCTCCACCAGTGATAGTAATGGTTGATATTGAAAACGAAAACGTCGGAGACAATTAGTTCACATGATTATCCTTTTAATAAAAATTTATAATAATTATTATTTAGCTTAAGTTGTTAATCAATTATTTTCTACAAAAAAATTGATGTATTTGTATTATTTAACGTTTCTTTCATCCATTTCGCTTTTTGGAGCTTCTGCCATCTTCATATTAATTTTTTTTAATTTTATTTTTTTACAAATTCTTTATAATCAAGCTCGAAAACTATAACAATAATTATTCTGTTAAAACAAGTATTTAAAAATTCTGAATATTTTTCGTTGAGATTTCTTAAAAATTGATATTTTTTTTTAATTTTCGGATTTTTGAAAATGCGGTATATTTTAATGGGTAATCTTTGGCATTAGAAATCCAATTAAAAAAAAAAAAATCATTCAAATCCATTTATTATAACTAGGTTCCGTCATTTTTCATTTATAATGACTAATTGCACTGGACTATAGGCATACAATTTTAATCATTACTGAATGGTATGCCCTTAGCATGTTGTAATAAAATGAACATTTGTTAATTAATAGAATAAGTAAAAATAATAATTATGGAATTTAATAGAATATATTAATAATAAATATGTATAATAGAAAACATTTTAAACTGAATTGAAAAGTATTACAGTAATTTACTGAATCTAATAATCTTAAAAAAATTAATAATTAATGATAAAAAAAAATGTATTAAACATTATCTGAGTTAGGCTCAAAAAAAATTGTTATAAATAACTCTGGACAGAAAATATTGCTACGTTATTCTCAACCAATTAATCAAAATAAACCATGGATGACCAATTTAAAAAAAATATGTCCTGTATTGGTACTTCACAAAGGCGTTGATCCGTAGAACTCACAAGTTTTGAAATCATAAATTAGTTGAGAGAGCTGAGGGAAGTAAAAAAAAAATTGAAACATTTTACAAAAATGTATACACAAATCTCATTTATTTGAAAAAATATAGTGGCCATTTTTAAAAATACAACCGTACATGCGAGACGTCACTGAAAAACATTATAAATTACACAATTCCTCATTACTTTATCCTTCCGTCACTAATTTACTAATAATAGACTATGTGACGTCTCGAATTTCTAGACGGGAGATGTGGTGCCGCGGTCCTCACGCTGGGTCGGGTTGTCAATAGGCCCTAAGTCACACAATAGAGGACTGTCAACAAACAAGTCCTGTCCTGTTGGGTGACAATAGTATGGTAACTTGAAAAAAAAAAAGCAACAATAAAACTTGATTTGTTACAAAAGTAGAGAGAGTTGCACAGATAACCTTACTCACTGACAGCCCAACGCAGACTAGAATAAAATTAACAATATATTTTTTTAGACTGAAATTAACGATATATTTAATAAAAATAACCATCATACTAAATTCACTTACGAAACAAAAGGACGGAAATATTGCAAAAATATATGAGTACAAAAAATCCTTGACTATAAGGCAAAGGGATTTTCTAATAGAAAGTCGAACCCCTTCCTTACCAACATCATGCTGATGCACGCAGCCATCTTGTCTTAGTTTATAACTGCCTGACGATAATGTAATACCGGCAGCGATAGTTAATGCTTGAATTTCTTGTGGAATAGACAATATTTCAAAAAACGAAGTTTGATTCATTTATTTGAAAAATAAATAAAACAAACTTATTTTTGAAATATTGTCTATTCCACTAAAGATATAAATATATATAACTACCGGTTTCGGCCTTACACCATCATCAGATCTAGTTATGAACTAAGTTAGTTTTGAACCTTTTTGAAGGGTCGCTCTCTACAAACTAACTTAGTTCATAACTAGACCTGACGATGGTGTAAGGCCGAAACCGGTAGTTATATATATTTATATATTTAGTGGAATAGACACAGGAAGTTTCCACAATATGTCCGCGTTCCTCAACTTAGAAGTAATTTATTTGAGATTAGAAGATGTCACGCAACTGTGACCAATTATGTTTTCTTGCAATATGTTTTCTCATATCAGAAGATGACACGCAACTGTAATCACACGAAGAACATTTTAAAGGTTTGTCTCCAGTATGTTTCCTTGCAATATGTATTTTCAATTTAGAAGATGTTACGGTACTGTAGTCGCAGGAGGAACATTTAAAAGGTTTGTTTCCAGTATGTGTCCTTACAAAATGTTTTCTCATTTCAGAAGATGACACGCAACTGTAAGCACACGAAGAACATTTGAATGGTTTGTCTCCAGTATGCTTATTTGCAATATGTGATTTCAGAGAAGAAGATGTCACGCTACCGAAATCGCAGAAGGAACATTTAAAAGGTTTGTTTCCAGTATGTTTCCTTGCAATATGTGATTTCAGATTAGAAGATATCGCGGTACTGTAGTCGCAGGAGGAACATTTGAAAGGTTTGTATCCATTATGTTTCCGTGCAATATGCAATTTCAGATCAGAAGATGTCGCAGTACTGTAGTCGCAGGAGGAACATTTGTAAGGTTTGTCTCCAGTATGCTTCCTTGCAATATGTGATTTCAGATCAGAAGTGTCCACGCATCGGTATTCGCAAGAGGAACATTTGTAAGGTTTTTCTCCAGTATGCTTCCTTGCAATATGTGATTTCAGACGAGAAGAATTAACGGTACTGTACTCGCACGAGGAACATTTGAAAGGTTTGTCTCCAGTATGTTTTCTTGCAATATGTAATTTCAGATTAGAAGATGTCACGGCACTGTAGTCGCAGAAGGAACATTTGTAAGTTTTTTCTGCAGTATGCTTCCTTGCAATATGTGATTTCAGATCAGAAGATGTAACGGTACTGTACTCGCACGAGGAACATTTTAAAGGTTTTTCTCCAGTATGCTTCCATGCAATATGTAATTTCAGTTCAGAAGGGCTTACGGAACTGTAGTCGCAGGAGGAACATTTCCAAGGTTTGACTCCACTATGCTTTCTTGCAATATGTATTTTCAGTCCATGAGATCTCACAGTACTGTACTCGCATGAGGAACATTTGTAAGGTTTGTCTCCAGTATGCGTCCTTGCAATATGTGATTTCAGATAAGAAGATGTTACAGAACCTCTCACATTGCTGTCTGTAGAAAGACTCCTGCTTCGCTTCTTGCATAAAGTCAGTGAATACATATTTTCTTCTGCAACATAAAAACAGCCGAATATAGTGTCAAACATAATGTTGTATAGTTTTCTTTGCACAGGTTTATATAGTGTCATAGACAAATTTATACAGCTAACGCGTAAAGGCTCATCAGTAGGACGGCGTGCTCAAGGTTTCATTGCCTCCCAGACATGAAAAAACTTAAGGGAAAGAGAAATGAAGCCATGTGATTACTATTTTTCAAGATAGTTTATTTCCATGTATCAGATTTCACTATTTTGGCAAGTATTTTCTTCACTTTTCGATTATATCTTAAAAACTAAAAATTACAGAAACCGAGGTCCCCTAAGAATAAATACGTGATAGTCACTGGACAGAGTAACAAATAAAATGTAATATCAGTGATGAGATAAAGGTGATAAAACCAAGAGCAAAATAAATAAAACTAAATAAGAAAAATCATTAAATAAAAATAAAATAGATGATGATGATAAAATTAAAAATAAATAAACTAAAAAAATAATTGTAAAAAAAAAGTTAAAATACAGATTCATTAAGAAGAAATCAAAAGAGGATAAATGTGTCGAAATAAATATGTAGAAGATAAAATAAAATAAAAAGAAAAAACATTATTTATATAAAAATCGAGATTATGGAGGAGGGAATCTAGCCCAGGCTTGCTATAAAATTAATTTAAGACAAACTAATAAAGAAATTAACTAAAATAAAAGGATGAAGATGAAAAGATAAATAAAATAAATAAGAAAAAGACAAAGAAACAAGAAATTGGTGTTAAGGAGAGGAAAAGTCTGGAAGAAGGGGAATAAGAGGCTAATCAGAGGGAGAAGATTGTTTATTGAGGAGGAATTGGAATAGCGGGGATTTGAAGGAGGCCACGGAAGGAGAGTGACGGATGAGGGGAGGCAGGGAGTTGTAGAGGGAGGAGGCTTGGACAAGGAAAGAGTTGTGGAAGGCAGAGGAGCGATGAGAAGGGATGAAGAGGTCAGAAGGACGGGATCTGGTGTGTCTTTGGTGGACAGAGGTCTTGAATTGGAACATTTGGTAAAGGTAGTAGGGTTCTTTGGATTTTAACATTTGGAAGAGGAAGGAACCTAGGAGGTAATCATGGCGGTAGGAGGGTTTGAGCCATTTCAACTCGGAGTACCAGGCCGAGATGTGAGCATCTCTAGGGACATCGAAAACAAACCTGATGTGAGCATTTAGGTTTCGTTGGAGTTTGTTATCGAGTCCCTTGCTTAGATCATAATAGACCAGGCACCCGTAATCGAAATAGGGAAAGATGAGGGAGGATACGAGGAGTTGCCGGGAACTTTGTGATAGAGAGTGACGGGAACGTTTAAATTGTGCTAGGGATAGAAAGGATTTACGGGAATTGTATGATACGTGGTCTTTCCAGGAAAGGGATTGGTCTAGGTTTTTGACTCTCGTCGAGTAGTTAATATAGGCGTCGTCCAGCTTTAAGTGAGGGGGTCGAGTAAGTTACTGTGGAGCTTCTTGTTGCCTAATAAAATTGCTTGAGTCTTGTCGGGATTAAGAAAGAGTTTGTTCTCTTTGGCCCAGGATGATATCGAATTGATATCATCTGATACCTGTAAAAAAGCAAGGGGAAAGTTGGAGGGGTGAAAGGATAGATAAATTTGCAGGTCATCAGCGTAGAGATGGTATTTACAGTATCTGATGTGTTTAGGAAGGTCCAAAAGGAAGACAGAGAAAAGGAGCGGAGAAAGGGATGTGCCTTGTGGGACACCTGAGTGGAGAGGAAGTGAGGACGAGGGTGGAGAGTTGGGGAACTTGGCGGACTGAGAACGGCCTGCAAGATAGGACTGGAGTCAGAGGAGGACGCTATTGGACAGAGGGAGACTGGCTAGCTTGGAGAGGAGGATGGAATGGGCAACGGCGTCGAAGGCTTTGGAAAAGTCGAACAGTACTAGGAGGGTCAGTTGTCTGTTGTCGATGACGTGTCTGAAGCCTTCTGTTAGTTTCAGTAAGGCAGTTTGTGTCCCATACCCGGGTCGAAAACCAGATTGGAAAGGGTCCAGGAGGTTTTTGGCAAAAAGGAATTCTAAAAGTTGGGAGTGAACTATGCGTTCTAAAGGTTTGGATGAGGAGCACAGAAGAGAGATTCAGCGAAAATCTTTCGGAGCTTCAGGATTAGGGACCTTGTTGAGAGGGAGTACAAAGGCTTCTTTCCAGGTGGAAGGGAAGGTGGAGTTTTGAAGGGAGAAATTATAGATATGAAGAAGGATGGGGAATATGACTGGTAGGCAAACTTTAAGGAAGAGAAGGGGGATGCCATCAGGGCCAAGGGCATTAGAGCGACTGTTTAGGATTATCTGGAGGAGGGTGTCGGGATAAATATAAGAGAAGAGAAGTTTATTTGAATCGAAGGATTGTGAATTTACTATTGGAGCTGGAGAAACAAGTGGGAAGTTTGGACGAGTAACGAAATAGGAAAAGGTGGAGGCAGAAGGAAGGTTTTTGGGAGAACATAACGAGAGCTTCCGAGAAGCTGCCAATTTTGACTTACAGTTAGGTGCCTCCGCGATCAGGCTCAAAAAGTGCTGCGATTTGGCCGTCCTAATCATCGACTGAGCACGGTTTCGAACAACTTTGAAGGAGGAGTAGTCAGCGACCAACCTGGATCCTAAAACCTCCTTCTGACCGAGTCCCGCTCCTTCATTACTCTCCTGATCTCTGGGGTGATTCATGGACGGAGGGGGGGGGGGGCCCTTTGAGGAGAAATGCCTCCAGCGGGGCGTGCGTGTCGAGCAGCTCTAGTAAGAGCCTGTTGAAGGTGACCATCTTGTCTTCGATTGAAAGCAGATCGAAGATATCCTGCCAGTTCACTGCTTTAAGATCCTCTTGGAGCGTTTCGAAAATAAGGGACTTGGAGGATTCGGAAATAAATGGTGCTAGGAGTCAGTATGTATCCTAGCAATATGTGATTTCAGATCTAAAAATGATACGGAACTGTAATCGCAGGAGGAATATTTGAAAGGTTTGTCTCCAGTATGTATACGTGCAATATGTTCTTTCTGAGTACAAGATGATACGGAACGGTAGTCTCCCGTATGTTTCCTTGCAATATGTAATTTCAGATCAGAAGATGTCCCGGTACTGTACTCGCGTGAGGAACATTTGAAAGGTTTGTCTCCCGTATGTTTCCTTGAAATACGTAATTTCAGATTAGAAGATGTCGCGGTACTGTACTCGCACGAGGAACATTTGAAAGGTTTGTCTCCAGTATGTTTCCTTACAAAATGTTTTCTCATATCAGAAGATGACAGGCAACTGAAACCACAGCAAGAACATTTGAAAGGTTTGTCTCCAGTATGTTTCCTTGCAATATGTAATTCCAGACTAGAAGATGTCACGGTACTGTAGTCGATGAAAAAACATATGGAAGGTTTGTCTCCAGTATGTTTCCTTGCAAAATGGGATTAAGATCAGAAGATCTCGCGGTACTGTACTCGCACGAGGAACATTTGAAAGGTTTGTCTTCAGTATGTTTCCTTGCAATATGTAATTTCAGATCAAAAGATGTCAAGCTACCGAAATCGCAGTAGGAACATTTGAAAGGTTTGTCTCCAGTATGTTTCCCTGCAATATGCAATTTAAGATTAGAAGATGTCGCGGTACTGTAGTCGCAAGAGGAACATTTAAAAGGTTTGTCTCCAGTATGTTTCCTTGGAATATGTAATTCAATTTAGAGTATAAGATGTCGCGGTACTGTACTCGCGTGAGTAACATTCAAAAGGCTTGTTTCCAGTATGTTTCCTTTCAAAATGTTTTCTCATTTAAGAAGATGACACGCAACTGTAATCGCATGAGGAACATTTGAAAGGTTTGTCTCCAGTATGCATTCGTGCAATATGTAATTTCAGATCAGAAGATGTCGCGGTACTGTACTCGTGTGAGCGACATTTGAAAGGTTTGTCTCCAGTATGTTTCTCTGCAATATGCAAATTCAGATTAGAAAAGGTTGCGGTACTGTACTCGCACGAGGAACATTTGAAAGGTTTGTCACCAGTATGCATTCGTGCAATATGTTCTTTCAGAGTACAAGATGATACGGAACGGTAGCCTCCAGTATGTTTCCTTACAAAATGTAATTTCAGATCAGAAGATGTCACGGTACTGTAGTCGATGAAAAAACATATGGAAGGTTTGTCTCCAGTATGTTTCCTTGCAAAATGGGATTAAGATCAGAAGATCTCGCGGTACTGTACTCGCACGAGGAACATTTGAAAGGTTTGTCTTCAGTATGTTTCCTTGCAATATGTAATTTCAGATCAAAAGATGTCAAGCTACCGAAATCGCAGTAGGAACATTTGAAAGGTTTGTCTCCAGTATGTTTCCCTGCAATATGCAATTTAAGATTAGAAGATGTCGCGGTACTGTAGTCGCAAGAGGAACATTTAAAAGGTTTGTCTCCAGTATGTTTCCTTGGAATATGTAATTCAATTTAGAGTATAAGATGTCGCGGTACTGTACTCGCGTGAGTAACATTCAAAAGGCTTGTTTCCAGTATGTTTCCTTTCAAAATGTTTTCTCATTTAAGAAGATGACACGCAACTGTAATCGCATGAGGAACACTTGAAAGGTTTGTCTCCAGTATGCATTCGTGCAATATGTAATTTCAGATCAGAAGATGTCGCGGTACTGTACTCGTGTGAGCTACATTTGAAAGGTTTGTCTCCAGTATGTTTCTCTGCAATATGCAAATTCAGATTAGAAAAGGTTGCGGTACTGTACTCGCACGAGGAACATTTGAAAGGTTTGTCACCAGTATGCATTCGTGCAATATGTTCTTTCAGAGTACAAGATGATACGGAACGGTAGCCTCCAGTATGTTTCCTTACAAAATGTAATTTCAGATCAGAAGATGTCGCAGTACTGTACTCGCATGAGGAACATTTGAAAGGTTTGTCTCCAGTATGTTTCCTTGCAATATGTAATTTCAGGTTAGAAGATGTCGCGGTACTGTAATCGATGGAGGAACATTTGAAAGATTTGTCTCCAGTATGTTTCCCTGCAATATGCAATTTAAGATTAGAAGATGTTGCGGTACTGTAGTCGCAGGAGGAACATTTAAAAAGTTTGTCTTCAGTATGTTTCCTTACAAAATGTTTTCTCATTTCAGAAGATGACGCAACTGTAATCACAGCAAGAACATTTGAATGTTTTGTCTCCAGTATGTTTCCCTTGCAATATTCAATTTCAGAATATAGGATGTCACGTTACTGTAGTCGCAGGAGGAACATTTGAAAGGTTTGTCTCTAGTATGTTTTCGTGCAATATGTATTTTCAGATAGGATGTTACACTGCCGAAATCGCGGGAGGAACATTTAAAAGGTTTGTCTCCAGTATGTTTCCTTGCAATATGCACTTTCAGATTAGAAGATTTCGCGGTACCGTATTCGCACGAGGAACATTTGAAAGGTTTGCCTTCAGTATGTTTCCTTACAATATGTGATTTCAGATCAGAAGATGACACGCTACCGAAATCGCAGGAGGAACATTTGAAAGGTTTGTCACCAGTATGTTTCCTTGCAGTATGTAATTTCAGATCATAAGATGTCGCGGTACTGTACTCGGACGAGGAACATTTGAAAGGTTTGTTTCCAGTATGCTTCCTTGCAATATGTATATTCAGATTAGTAGATGTCACGCTACCGAAATCGCAGGAGGTACATTTGAAAGGTTTGTCTCCAGTATGTTTCCTTGCAATATGTACTTTCAGATTAGAAGATGTCGCGGTACTGTACTCGCAGGAGGAATATTTGAAATGTTTGTCTCCAGTATGTTTCCTTGCAATATGTAATTTCAGATTGGGAGATGTCGCGGTACTGTACTCGCACGACAAACATTTGAAGGGTGTGTCTCCAGTATGTTTCCTTGCAATATCTTATTTCAGACCAGAATATGTCGCGGTACTATACTCGAACGAGGTACATTTGAAACGTTTGTCCCCAGTATGTTTCCTTGCAATATGTAATTTCAGATTGGGAGATGTCGCGGTACTGTACTCGCACGACGAACATTTGAAGGGTTTGTCTCCAGTATGTTTCCTTGCAATATGTAATTTCAGATTGGGAGATGTCGCGGTACTGTACTCGCACGACAAACTTTTGAAGGGTTTGTCTCCAGTATGTTTCCTTGCAATATCTTATTTCAGACCAGAATATGTCGCGGTACTATACTCGAACGAGGTACATTTGAAACGTTTGTCCCCAGTATGTTTCCTGGCAATATGTAATTTCAGATTGGGAGATGTCGCGGTACTGTACTCGCACGACGAACATTTGAAGGGTTTGTCTCCAGTATGTTTCCTTGCATTATGTTTTCTCATATCAGAAGATGACACGCAACTGAAATCACAAGAAGAACATTTGAAAGGTTTGACTCCAGTATGTTTCCTTGCAATATGTGATTTCAGATCAGAAGATGCCACAGTACCGAAATCACAGGAGGAACATTTGAAAGGTTTGACTCTAGTACGTTTCGTTGCAATATGTCTTGTCATCTCAGAAGATGACACGCTACCGAAATCGAAGGAGGAACATTTGAAAGGTTTGTCACCAGTATGTTTCCTTGCAATATGTAATTTCAGATCATAAGATGTCGCGGTACTGTACTCGGACGAGGAACATTTGAAAGGTTTGTTTCCAGTATGCTTCCTTGCAATATGTATATTCAGATTAGTAGATGTCACGCTACCGAAATCGCAGGAGGTACATTTGAAAGGTTTGTCTCCAGTATGTTTCCTTGCAATATGTAATTTCAGATTAGAAGATGTCGCGGTACTGTACTCGCAGGAGGAATATTTGAAATGTTTGTCTCCAGTATGTTTCCTTGCAATATGTAATTTCAGATCAGATGTCGCGGTACTGTATTCGCACGCGGAACATTTGAAAGGTTTGTCTCCAGTATGTTTCCTTGCAATATGTAATTTCAGATTGGGAGATGTCGCGGTACTGTACTCGCACGACAAACATTTGAAGGGTTTGTCTCCAGTATGTTTCCTTGCAATATCTTATTTCAGACCAGAATATGTCGCGGTACTATACTCGAACGAGGTACATTTGAAACGTTTGTCCCCAGTATGTTTCCTGGCAATATGTAATTTCAGATTGGGAGATGTCGCGGTACTGTACTCGCACGACGAACATTTGAAGGGTTTGTCTCCAGTATGTTTCCTTGCAATATGTAATTTCAGATTGGGAGATGTCGCGGTACTGTACTCGCACGACGAACATTTGAAGGGTTTGTCTCCAGTATGTTTCCTTGCAATATCTTATTTCAGACCAGAATATGTCGCGGTACTATACTCGAACGAGGTACATTTGAAACGTTTGTCCCCAGTATGTTTCCTGGCAATATGTAATTTCAGATTGGGAGATGTCGCGGTACTGTACTCGCACGACGAACATTTGAAAGGTTTGTCTTCAGTATGTTTCCTCACAAAATGTTTTCTCATATCAGAAGATGTCGCGGTACTGTAGTCGCAGGAGGAACATTTGAAAGGTTTGTCTCCAGTATGTTTCCTTGCAATATGTTTTCTCATATCACAAGATGACACGCAACTGAAATCACAAGAAGAACATTTGAAACATTTGTCTCCAGTATGTTTCCCTGCAATATGTATTTTCAGATTAAATGTCACGCTACCGAAATCGCGGGACGAACATTTAAAAGCTTTGTTTCCCGTATGTTTCCGTGCAATATGTTCTTTCAGAGTATAAGATGATACGGAACTGTAGTCGCACGAGGAACATTTGGATGGTTTGTCTCCAATATGCTTATTTGCAATATTTGATTTAAGATTAGAATATGTCACGCTACCGAAACCGCAGGAGGAACATTTGAAAGGTTTGTCGCCAGTCTGTTTATTTGCAATATAAAATTTCAGTTTAGAAGATGTCAGGGTACTGTACTAGCACGAGGGACATTTGAAAGGTTTGTCTTCAGTATGTTTCCTTACAAAATGTTTTCTCATTTCAAAAGATGACACGCAACTGTAATCACACGAAGAACATTTGAAAGGTTTCACTCCTGTATGTTTCCTTGCAATATGTGATTTCAGATCAGAAGATGCCACGCTACCGAAATCGCAGGAGGAACATTTGAAAGGTTTGACTCCAGTATGTTTCCTTGCAATATGTCTTGTCATCTCAGAAGATGCCACGCTACCGAAATCGCAGGAGGAACATTTGAAAGGTTTGTCACCAGTGTGTTCCCTTGTAATATGTTTTCTCATATCAGAAGATGACACGCCACCGAAATCGCAGGCGGAACATTTGAAAGGTTTGTCTCCAGTATGTTTCCTTGCAATATGTAATTTCAGATTAGAAGATGTCTCGGTACTGTACTCGCACGAGGAACATTTGAAAGGTTTGTGTCCAGTATGTTTCCATGTAATATGTGATTTCAGATCAGAAGATGCCACGCAGCTGTAATCGCAGGAGGAACATTCGAAAGGTTTGTCTCCAGTATGTTTCCTTGCAATATGTATTTTCAGATCAGAAGATGTTACGGTACCGAAATCGCAGGAAGAACATTTGAAAGGTTTGTGTCCAGTATGCTTTCGTGCAATATGTTTTTTCAGATAAGAAAGTCTCACGGAATTGTAATCGCAGGAGTAACATTTGAAAGGTTTGTCTGCAGTATGATTCCTTGTAATATGTCTTTTCAGTTGCAATCGATTCATACGCATCTCTGTTGGAAGGCTGCTGCTTTGCTCGTTTCTCAAAACTGACCAATATGAACAAATCTTTTCTTTTGCAACAAAAACACAACAGAATATAATGTTGTCCTTGATCAGGTGTAGATAGCGCATTGATATAATGTTCTCCTTGATCTGGTGTATATAGCGCCTTGAACTGTATCGTGTAGCTAGTTCAGGTGAGTATAGTGTTGTATATCTGTACTTGATAAGATGATTGGAATGTCATAACAGTGTTGTATCTTTGTGCTTGTTCAAGTAAATATAGTGTTATAACAGTGTCATATCTTTGTCCTTGTTCGAGTAAATATAGTGTCACGTAGTGCTCCGTGTTCAAGTAAATATAGTCTCATAACAGTGTCATATCGTTGTCCTATGCAAGTGAATATAGTGTCATAACAGTGTGATATAGTTGTCCTCGTTCAAGTAAAAATAGTGTCATAACAATGTCATATCGTTGTCCTTGTTCAAGTAAATATAGTTTCATATAGTGCTCCTTGTTCAAGTAATTAAGTCTCATAACAATGTTATATCGTTGTCCTTGTTCAAGTAAATATAGTGTTATATGATTGTCCTTGTTCAAGTAAATATAGTGTCATAACAGTGTTTTATAGCTAAACCTTTACGATACAATGTTCTAGGATAGGATAGGATACGATTTGGAGTTTAAGGACGCAAAACAGCAAAGGTCATCAGCGTCCATACAATGTTCTCTCACAGTGATAAATTAAATTACCTCTCCCAGAACTGTTTCCTTTAGCAGTCTCTGAAGTAGAATTCTCCCTTTCATATGCTGATAATAAAGAACTGTTCTCTGCAGAATCATCTTCAAGACCAAGAGGATCCACATCATCATCACCTAATAATTACAATAATTATAAAATCCGATATATTTTTAAAAATTGCGTAAATCATTTATAAGCTTCTAACATACCATTTTCATCAAATAACACTTCTCCCTGGTCACTATTAGTTTCCAGAAATATAGCGAAGGGCGGATATACAGCTGAAATAAAAAAAAAAAAAAAATGAATCAACAGACGAATATTACAGTGTTACCTATTGCCGTAAGAGGGAACAATTGAAGGCCTTGCAGCAAAAAGGGGTTAGCTCCATTTTCGCCCATTTTGAGATAAGTGCACAATATAGTTTTAAAAAATCATTTCTTCGTTTGGTGCAAGAAGGGGTTAGCTACAACTGTCGTAAGTCTGTTATTTGCTCTGATTCTCACTAGATGAATCTGCCTCCCACACCACATTTGAGCAATAAGGGAAGAGCTCCTGGAGCTAACTCGTTCTTGCCAAAAAGAGAAAAGTTTTTTTTGGTGGAAACAGTGCTAGAAGGTTATATTATTTATTATTTTTGTCACGTTGTCACAATATTATTTTTATTTTAGTTAGAAAAAGTATGGGAAGAGGAGGTTAGGTTAGGTGTTATGGCTCATGCCCGGACTTTAACAACGAGGTCATATCGCCTACTACCTCGTCACTCTGGTGGACATGAGCCCGACTCTACTGTGGGAGTTCTAAATTTTGCCTATCCTAAATTTTTATTCATCTAGGTTAGGGGTCTTTAACGAATACCTGACATTGTACAGGCTCGGGACCAACGCTTAACGTTCCATCCGAAGGACGGCGTGCTTAAGTTTATTTTACCTCCCAGATAAAATAAACTATGGGCCTCGGTCGGGTTACGAACCCACGACCTTGAGCTCAGAAGTCAAGCACGCATACGACTGAGCTACTGGCACCCTCTGGGAAGAGGATTTTAAATTTTAGTTTGGGACAATAAGGAGTTAGCTCAAAAATTGAAATGTACAGAGTGGGTATTATTGTACGAAAATGGTGGCAAACCAAGCTTAAAAACATACATTGTGTATAGGAAAAAATATTTTTGACGAAATTTGAAAATACAAATTTTAAAACTTTTTTTTTCAATTTCCCAAAATCGTCAAAAAGGGAGCTGACCCCTTCTTGCTGCAAGCCCTTCAATTGTATTACAAATATTTTTATTTTCCTAGATAATATAGGAAAAAAGATTATTATTTTTTTTAGAGTTAATTAGTTTTTTCTGCAAAATGGAAGATAGGAGAAAGGAAAAATATAATATTTAAAGAAACGAGATGACCATGATGGAGAGAATGAATTAATTCTCTATTAAATGTGATGAAATTATATTGAAACAAAGCAAAGAAGAAATAAGAAATTCATCTAATGGTGAATTCACATTTCAATATATTGAAGAACAGGTCACATGACACTTCCATTTCGAAATGTAAACTAGAGAAAAAATCTGTTCCTTCCCAACAGGGTGAAAAAGTGAGTTATTGATCCCTTTTCACAGTCACTACATTCAGTATCATTGATAACTATACCTATCCGTTCCAGGTCCAACAAAGATGAGATGTTTAGCTTTCTAAGAGGTTCTTAAATACCTTGAGAGTTTCCTTTCTTGATGAGAACCGTGTCTTCATCCTGAGACTCTTCTGTAGCGTTCGACCAGATCTCGTCATCTGTGGAAAAAAATACAACCGTGATACTATACACCACCGATTTTAATGAAAAATAATCAGTATTGTAGTAAACGTACCAATGAGAAATTCATTCTTGACCATTTCCGAGGACTCTATCTTCACTAGAAGAGGGGATGAAGGCCCCGGAGAATCATCTGAAAGTATTCATTTATGTAAGTAGACGGAATTTTGAGTAAGACCTTCAAAAATAATGGATGAAATACACATTTCTGTAGAAAATTTTAAAAACGAACCAGCGATCTTGAGTTCAGTAAGCAAGCACGCATACCACTGAGCTGCCGGCAGCCTCCAATAAAGAACCTGCATTAAGCTAGCCCCCGCACCGTCGCAAAATCAAACCGGACATATCCCACGATTTAGTGATATTTATGTGCTAATTTGCTGCTCTATTCCGGATTTTGTTGCTCCAGCCGTTTAGCAGGAATTCACGGTCATAGGTGGGGGAGACTAGCTTAACGTTATGAGCATTAAATCATGTGAATAAAAATATTTCGATTAATTACTTTGTCTAGCCTAACGGTGCTAGTGCCCATCTCCTATGACCAGCAATTCCTGCTAAACGAATAGTGCAACTAAATCAGGAATAAAGCAACAAATTTAAACAGTCTACAATAAACTTTTTGCATACAGCAGCCCTGTATCTTTAATAAAGTCCAGGATTTTTCTACAGGTTCCTTCCATTACCTGCTTCGGTTCCGTTATGGCAGACCCGAAGCAGTAATAACGTCTGCTTTCTAGTGCCCCGCACCGACTTAGAATATGAACCGGAGTCTCATTTTCCTAGCCACATTTCCTGCACAGAGGGCTTCTAGCTATGCCCATATTGTGTAGGTGTTTGTTCATATGACAGTGTCCTGTAATAAGCCCTGTCTTAGCTCTTAGATCCATTCTGCTCATATTCAGGAGCTCTCGGCTCTTTTTCTCTGAGGGTTCCGCTATAAGTTGAAGAGTTTTGAATGTCTTCACATTGGGACCCCTCTCCAGAACTGGATGTGATTCCTGGTCTTATAGATCCTGCAGAAGGGTTCCGGTCCTGTAGGTTTCCAGCTCCTTTTTTCAGGTCAGCTCCCGACCGGGCCACTTGATCAGCCCTTTCGTTGCCTTCGAACCCCCGGTGCCCTGACACCCATCTCAATTCCACCCTATTCTGGTCCGTCAGGGACTCCAGTGCTTGAAGGCATTCCAGGACGATTTATATTCATATCATTCCGTTAGATAAATTTCAAAATAAATGTTCTCAGTGAATCACCGGCTATGTACCTCCCCTCAATTATGTTTCCGCTCTCCCTCTAAAGCCAATTGACCGTTCAGACTAAAACTCAACATTTGACCTAAATTGTGGCTTCTGAATCCTCATACTAAATTTAGTAATGATACATTCATTACATCGGTAGTTATTAAGGTCAAATCGAGACACTTCCGTTCCTTCGACCGATTTCCGCTGAAAATTAATAGCTGACATCCTTTGAATTTAAATATAAAATTTAATATCGATACCTTCAATACATCTGTAGTTATTGGGATACTTGAGTTGAGCCACTTTGGCATTTATATATGAAATTTTAACCGATTACATAATTTCCCCTACACTTCGTACAGCACATGAGACGAGTCCGTGAATTTGCATATGAGAGTTGGAAGAAATAAAAACAGAGAACTTGTTTATTTATATTATCTAATTACACAAAAATATATACTCACTACATATAGTATAATGGTTTCGGCTTGCGCTATCGTCGACACAATGATCAAAAATGTAACATTTACGTTTGTTAGGTTGGCATATTTATACAATTCTGAAAGAAATAATATGAGAAAATAAAATTTAAAAAATGTGTACATAATATGTATAATGAATGAATACATAATATATTTTAGTAACGTATTGTAGCTCATGTCCGGGCTCCAACTACAAGGTCATATCGTCTACTACCAGAGCGCTCTTTCCTTGCTCTGGTGGACCCTACTAAAGGAGCCCTAAATTTTTATTCACCTAGGATAGGCATCTTTAACGATTACCTGACATCATATAGGCACGAAACCACCGTTTACGTCTCATCCGAAGGACGAAATACTCAAGGTTTTTTACCTACCTGATGAAAAAAAATTAAATTATGAGGGCGTCGGCCGGGTTTCGAACCCGTGATCTTAAGCTCAGTAGTCAAGCAGGTACTTTATTCCCGTTGCTTCGTTGAACATAGCTCAGAGAGCCAGAGAATTGTGTAAATGCGCCAACCTAGCAAACCTTAATGTAGCTTTTGAATTGTGTGCTGACGATGGCGTAAGCTGAAACCGGTTGTCACTATATCGAATGAGATCGCAAAAAAGTAATCGAAAAGAAATAGTACAATCAGGTATTGTAGTAAACTTACCAATGATAACTTCATTTTTGACTATTTCCGAGGTCTCTGTCTTCACTTGAGAGGATGAGGGCGCTGAAGAATCATCTGAAAGTATTCATTTATATAAGTAGACGCCATTTTGAGTAAGACCTTCAAAAATAATGGATGAAATACACATTTCTGTAGAAAATTTTAAAAACGAACCAGCGATCTTGAGTTCAGTAAGCAAGCACGCATACCACTGAGCTGCCGGCAGCCTCCAATAAAGAACCTGCATTAAGCTAGCCCCCGCACCGTCGCAAAATCAAACCGGACATATCCCACGATTTAGTGATATTTATGTGCTAATTTGCTGCTCTATTCCGGATTTTGTTGCTCCAGCCGTTTAGCAGGAATTCACGGTCATAGGTGGGGGAGACTAGCTTAACGTTATGAGCATTAAATCATGTGAATAAAAATATTTCGATTAATTACTTTGTCTAGCCTAACGGTGCTAGTGCCCATCTCCTATGACCAGCAATTCCTGCTAAACGAATAGTGCAACTAAATCAGGAATAAAGCAACAAATTTAAACAGTCTACAATAAACTTTTTGCATTCATCAAAATTACGATTAATCATATTTCAGATTTCATTGGAGTTAAAAAGGGGAAATATATGCAAGGTTTTTTCTCAATGATTCAATTAAAAGTACAATGCATATTACCTCATACGGTTTAGTAACTGAAATCTTCACATAAAATAAAATGTACCTACCAATGATAAGTTCATCAGATTTTAGAGTTGGTGATTCAGTCTTCATTATTCCAAACACGGCAATACTAGTAATATAAGTAGAAACTATAATCAATCAAACAAGATATTGATTTCTAGGGTTCAACTAAAAACTGTTTGCATATAGAATTTAATATTGTAATTAAATATTCAAAAAATACAATCAATGCACTAAATTAGACACTAGGACATTAGTGTTAACTAATATCAATCCAAAACATCTATTTAAATAAGAGAGCCTCCATTTAAGGAGATGCGTCGTATATAAACGAAATAACTCAATTGAACTGTTCACTTCGAAGTTATGAAGTATCGATTAGCAAGAATATTTTGTATGGGACGCAAGGAGTGTAATTACACAAATGAATCTGGTCTTATGGATCTTCTGAAGATATAGTAGTCCAGTGCAATTAGGTTTATACCTCGGAACCCAGCTATAATGAATGGATTTCAATATTTTCTGTTTTTTTCAATTTCTTATACTAAAAAGTAAAAAGTTTACCCTTTGAACCTTTATACTTCCAGTATAGTATATTCCTTTTACATCTATATTCATTTTTTCTCTCGAGAATTATTTAGTTTCTATATAAAGTGACAACAAACGTCCTTGAAAAGTAGGCATTGCAGGTATAGAAAAGGAAGTAGGGTGGGGAAGCAGGAACAGTGGAGAACACGAGTAGCTCTGCTCCGAAAACAGTTTAGTACCATGCCTGTGTCCACGTCAAATGTTATTTTGAATATTTTTGCTGTATTTGTTGAAATTCTCGATTATATTCGCCGGCAGAAACGAATGCATCGCGTATTGCTACAATGATAACTAAATATGGATAGTTACAGTAACAATAGTGATTCAGCAGATGTTGAAGAAAATTTTTATGTTATTTGCGAAAAACTTGGATTTCAGAGCAGTAATGATGTAGGTACTATAAAGAGGATTGGGAACTTTGGAACAGGAGGAGAGAAACGATGGATTATTACAATACTTAAAATAGTTGTATATGCTCATACAACATGATGGCAGAAGTATCATTATTAAAAAATACATTGAAGGCTAGAAAAAGCAAGCAAAACAAGTGAATTTCTCTCCTCCAAAAAAATATAGCGAAGTTTATCATCATGTGGTTTTGATTGGAAAACAATCTGTTTCATTCGTGGAAAGGAAGATAGTGATGAAAAATAAAAATTTAAGAAGAAAAATACATTTGGTTAACAACATAGAGATAAAATCAACAATTTTGGAGCTTATAAAAGAAGAAAGAGATTACTATTATCGAGAGGTGTGATGGATTTGGTAGCATTGAAAGCACGCTATCATGGTGATTGCTACCGCTCATTGAAAAATGTAGTTGCTAAGATACCTGAAGAAGAAAAAAAAGATTCATCCACAAGTAGGTATTAGTGGATGCAGCAATGAAGCAATTATGTCAGTACATAGAAGAGAATGAAGAAATTCTCTCAAACATATGGTATAATCAGAGAAAAGAAAATGAAACAGGTGAAGAATATAGAATTTTAAAGGCTGCTGGCAAATTATCATACGACATAATTCACTAGTACCAGTTACAATGAACCAAGCACCAGCTTCTGAAAACGATTTTTAGTTCATGTAAAACTGGGTGTAGCTCTGCTTGTGGATATAAATTGTTCTGTAGCGTGTTTACTATGTAAAGGAGTTAGCTGCTTAAATGTTCCACCAGTGATAGTAATGGTTGATATTGAAAACGAAAACGTCGGAGACAATTAGTTCACATGATTATCCTTCAAAAAAAATGTATAATAATTATTATTTAGCATAAGTTGTTAATCAATTATTTTCTACAAAAAAATTGATGTATTTGTATTATTTAACGTTTCTTTCATTCATTTCGTTTTTTGTTGCTTCTGCCATTTTCATATTAATTTTTTTAAATTTTATTTTTTTACAACTTTTTTATAATCAAGCTCGAAAACTATAACAATAATTATTCTGTTAAAACAAATATTTAAAAATTCTGATAATTTTTGTTTAGATTTCTTAAAAATTTATATTTTTTTTTAATTTTCGGATTTTTGAAATTGCGGTAATTTTCAATGGGTAATCTATGGCATTAGAAATCCAATTTAAAAAAAATCATTCAAATCCATTTATTATAACTAGGTTCCGTCATTTTTCATTTATAATGACTAATTGCACTGGACTATAGGCATACAATTTTAATCATTACTGAATGGTATGCCCTTAGCATGTTGTAATAAAATGAACATTTGTTAATTAATAGAATAAGTAAAAAAAATAATAAATATATATAATAAAAACATTTTTAAACTGAATTGAATAGTATTACATGAATTTAATTAATCTAATAATCTTAAAAAAATTAATAATTAATGATAAAAAAAACTTTATTAAACATTATCTGAGTTAGGCTCAAAAAAAATTGTTATAAATAACTCGACAGAAAATATTGCTACGTTATTCTCAACCAATTAATGAAAATAAACCATGGATGCCAATTTATAATAAAATTATTTAATTTAAAAAAATATGTCCTTTATTGGTACTTCACAAAGGCGTTGATCCGTAGAACTCACAAGTTTTGAAATCATAAATTAGTTGGGAAAGCTGAGGGAAGTAAAAAAAAATAAAAAACATTTTACAAAAATGTATAAACAAAACTAATTTATTAAAAAAAATATAGTGGCCATTTTTTAAAAATTCAATCGTACATACGAGACGTCACCGAAAAACATTATAAATTACAAAATTCTGGGGGTATTGAGGGTCAGTAAATGATGTAAACTCTATTCAAATGGCAACGTTTCGATATATTTCATATCATCATCAGGACCTAACAAAAACAAGACAAACATGGGGGAATCAAGATTGAATAAATATAATGAGTGATCGATTAAAATTATATATAGGTACATAAATATACACTCACAACATACACATATCCACATAAATACATATATACATAACTATACATCCATATACATACATATACACATTGATGAACAACAAGAAAACTTACTATGAATATAGATGGTTGAGGAGAAGGCATGAAGACTGTGAAGTCTTACGTTCAACTGAGGGTACAGAAGAGTAGAGGGTAACAGATAATAAATCCGGGGAAAACTCCAGTTAACGGGACTTAAATTTGTAGAGAACTACCTACTGGCTACAAGATATTTTACTGTTACGAAAAAAAAAAAAAAATCAATAATTATATAAATAGTAACTCAATAATTATATAAATAGTAACATAATTTAACTTATTAAATAAATGAAGAATTTTCGACAGAAGTGACACTAACCAAAAATGAAATAATACATAATAAATAGACACACAATGAAATTAATCTATAAATAAACTCGGTGAATGTAGACACTGAAAAATATATAATGTAAATTACACAATTCCTCATTATTTTATCCTTCCGTCACTAATTTACTAATAATAGACTATGTGACGTCTCGAATTTCTAGACGGGAGATGTGGTGCCAGCGGTCCTTATGCCTTAGTCCTCTCAGCCACCGAGCTACTGGGTCGGGTTGTCAATAGGCCCTAATTCACACAATAGAGGACTGTCAACGAACAAGTCCTGTCCTGTTGGGTGACAATAGTATGATATGAAAAAAAAAGTAACAATATAACTTGTTTTGAAAACAAAAGTAGAGAGAGTTGCACAGATAACCTTACTCACTGATAGCCCAACGTAGACTAGAATAAAATTAACAATATATTTTTTTAGACTGAAATTAACGTTATATTTAATAAAAATAACTATCATACTAAATTCACTTATGAAACAAAATGACGGAAATATTGCAAAAATATATGAGTACAAAAAATGCTTGACTATAAGGCAAGGGGATTTTCTAATAGAAAGTCGAACCCCTTCCTTACCAGCAGCATGCTGATGCACGCAGCCATCTTGTCTTAGTTTATAACCGCCTGACGATAGTGTAATACCGGAAGCGATAGTTAATGCTTGAATTTCTTGTGGAAAAGACAATATTTCAAAAAACGAAGTTTGATTCATTTATTTGAAAAATAAATAAAACAAAATTATTTTTGAAATATTGTCTATTCCACTAAAGATACAAATATTTCAAACTACCGGTTTCGGCCTTACACCATCGTCAGGACTAGTTATGAACTAAGTTAGTTTGCAGAGAGAGACCCTTCAAAAAGGTCGCTCTCTGCAAACTAACTTAGTAGTCGCAGGAGGAACATTTGAAAGGTTTGTCCCTAGTATGTTTCCCTGCAAGATGTTCTTTCAGAGTATAAGATGTCACGGTACTGTAGTCGCAGGAGAAACATTTGAAAGGTTTGTCTCCAGTATGTTTCCTTGCAATATGTTTTCTCATATCAGAAGATTACACACAACTGTAATCACACGAAGAACATTTTAAAGGTTTGTCTCCAGTATGCTTACTTGCAATATGTTTTTTCAGATTAGAAGATGTCACGCTACCGAAATCGCAGGCGAAACATTTGAAAGGTTTGTCTCCAGTATGATTCCCTGCAATATGCAATTTCAGACTATAAGACCTCACGGTACTGTAGTCGCAGGAGGAACATTTGAAGGGTTTGTCTCCAGTATGCTTCCTTGCAATATGTAATTTCAGATTAGAAGATGTCGCGGAACTGTACTCGCAGGAGGAACATTTGAAATGTTTGTCTCCAGTATGCTTCCTTGCAATATGTATTTTCAATTTAGAAGATGTCACGCTACCGAAATCGCAGGACGAACATTTGAAAGGTTTGTCTCCAGTATGCTTACTTGCAATATGCAATTTCAGATTAGAAGATGTCGCGGTACTGTAGTCGCAGGAGGAACATTTGAAAGGTTTGTCCCCAGTATGTTTCCCTGCAATATGTTCTTTCAGAGTATAAGATGTCACGGTACTGTAGTCGCAGGAGGAACATTTGAAAGGTTTGTCTCCAGTATGTTTCCTTGCAATATGTTTTCTCATATCGGAAGATGACACACAACTGTAATCACACGAAGAACATTTGAAAGGTTTGTCTCCAGTATGCTTACTTGCAATATGTATTTTCAATTTAGAAGATGTCAAGGTACTGTAGTCGCAGGAGGAACATTTGAAAGGTTTGTCCCTAGTATGTTTCCCTGCAAGATATTCTTTCAGAGTATAAGATGTCACGGTACTGTAGTCGCAGGAGAAACATTTGAAAGGTTTGTCTCCAGTATGTTTCCTTGCAATATGTTTTCTCATATCAGAAGATTACACACAACTGTAATCACACGAAGAACATTTTAAAGGTTTGTCTCCAGTATGCTTACTTGCAATATGTTTTTTCAGATTAGAAGATGTCACGCTACCGAAATCGCAGGCGAAACATTTGAAAGGTTTGTCTCCAGTATGATTCCCTGCAATATGCAATTTCAGACTATAAGACCTCACGGTACTGTAGTCGCAGGAGGAACATTTGAAGGGTTTGTCTCCAGTATGCTTCCTTGCAATATGTAATTTCAGATTAGAAGATGTCGCGGAACTGTACTCGCAGGAGGAACATTTGAAATGTTTGTCTCCAGTATGCTTCCTTGCAATATGTATTTTCAATTTAGAAGATGTCACGCTACCGAAATCGCAGGACGAACATTTGAAAGGTTTGTCTCCAGTATGCTTACTTGCAATATGCAATTTCAGATTAGAAGATGTCGCGGTACTGTAGTCGCAGGAGGAACATTTGAAAGGTTTGTCCCCAGTATGTTTCCCTGCAATATGTTCTTTCAGAGTATAAGATGTCACGGTACTGTAGTCGCAGGAGGAACATTTGAAAGGTTTGTCTCCAGTATGTTTCCTTGCAATATGTTTTCTCATATCGGAAGATGACACACAACTGTAATCACACGAAGAACATTTGAAAGGTTTGTCTCCAGTATGCTTACTTGCAATATGTATTTTCAATTTAGAAGATGTCAAGGTACTGTAGTCGCAGGAGGAACATTTGAAAGGTTTGTCCCCAGTATGTTTCCCTGCAATATGTTCTTTCAGAGTATAAGATGTCACGGTACTGTAGTCGCAGGAGGAACATTTGAAAGGTTTGTTTCCAGTATGTTTCCTTACAAAATGTTTTCTCATTTCAGAAGATGACACGCAACTGTATTCACAGGAGGAACATTTGAAAGGTTTGTCTCCAGTATGCATCCTCGCAATATGTTTTTTCAGATTAGAAGATGTCACGCTACCGAAATCGCAGGTGGAACATTTGAAAGGTTTGTCTCCAGTATGATTCCCTGCAATATGCAATTTCAGATTAGAAGATGTCGCGGTACTGTAGTCGCAGGAGGAACATTTGAAAGGTTTGTCTCCAGTATGTTTCCGTGCAATATGCAATTTCAGATTAGAAGATGTCACGCTACCGAAATCGCAGGAGGAACA
This sequence comes from Aradus depressus, assembly GCA_963662175.1. Classification (NCBI taxonomy): domain Eukaryota; kingdom Metazoa; phylum Arthropoda; class Insecta; order Hemiptera; family Aradidae; genus Aradus; species Aradus depressus. The sequence goes on along the minus strand of OY759226.1, from coordinate 13,747,182 downwards.
TTTGAATGGTTTGTCTCCAGTATGCTTTCGTGCAGTATGTTCTTTCAGATTATAAGAGGATACGGAACTGTAGTCGCACGAGGAACATTTGAAAGGTTTGTTTCCAGTATGCTTGCTTGCAATATGTATTTTCAATTTAGAAGATGTCACGCTACCGAAATCGCAGGAGGAACATTTGAAAGGTTTGTCTCCAGTATGCTTCCTTGCAATATGTAATTTCAGATTAGAAGATGTCGCGGAACTGTACTCGCAGGAGGAACATTTGAAATGTTTGTCTCCAGTATGCTTCCTTGCAATATGTATTTTCAATTTAGAAGATGTCACGCTACCGAAATCGCAGAACGAACATTTGAAAGGTTTGTCTCCAGTATGCTTACTTGCAATATGCAATTTCAGATTAGAAGATGTCGCGGTACTGTAGTCGCAGGAGGAACATTTGAAAGGTTTGTCCCCAGTATGTTTCCCTGCAATATGTTCTTTCAGAGTATAAGATGTCACGGTTCTGTAGTCGCAGGAGGAACATTTGAAAGGTTTGTCTCCGGTATGTTTCCTTGCAATATGTTTTCTCATATCGGAAGATGACACACAACTGTAATCACACGAAGAACATTTGAAAGGTTTGTCTCCAGTATGCTTACTTGCAATATGTATTTTCAATTTAGAAGATGTCAAGGTACTGTAGTCGCAGGAGGAACATTTGAAAGGTTCGTCCCCAGTATGTTTCCCTGCAATATGTTCTTTCAGAGTATAAGATGTCACGGTACTGTAGTCGCAGGAACATTTGAAAGGTTTGTTTCCAGTATGTTTCCTTACAAAATGTTTTCTCATTTCAGAAGATGACACGCAACTGTATTCACAGGAGGAACATTTGAAAGGTTTGTCTCCAGTATGCATCCTCGCAATATGTTTTTTCAGATTAGAAGATGTCACGCTACCGAAATCGCAGGTGGAACATTTGAAAGGTTTGTCTCCAGTATGATTCCCTGCAATATGTAATTTCAGATTAGAAGATGTCGCGGTACTGTAGTCGCAGGAGGAACATTTGAAAGGTTTGTCTCCAGTATGTTTCCGTGCAATATGCAATTTTAGATTAGAAGATGTCGCGGTATTGTAGTCGCAGGAGGAACATTTGAAAGGTTTGTCTCCAGTATGTTTCCGATCAATATGCAATTTTAGATTAGAAGATGTCGCGGTACTGTAGTCGCAGGAGGAACATTTGAAAGGTTTGTCTCCAGTATGTTTCCGTGCAATATGCAATTTCAGATTAGAAGATGTCACGCTACCGAAATCGCAGGAGGAACATTTGAAAGGTTTGTCTCCAGTATGCTTACTTGCAATATGTGATTTCATATCAGAAGATGTCACGCAGCTGTAATCGCAGGAGGAACATTTGAAAGGTTTGTTTCCAGTATGTTTCCTTACAAAATGTTTTCTCATTTCAGAAGATGACACGCAACTGTATTCACAGGAGGAACATTTGAAAGGTTTGTCTCCAGTATGCATCCTCGCAATATGTTTTTTCAGATCAGAAGATGTCACGCTACCGAAATCGCAGGTGGAACATTTGAAAGGTTTGTTTCCAGTATGTTTCCTTACAAAATGTTTTCTCATTTCAGAAGATGTCACGCAGCTGTAATCGCAGGAGGAACATTTGAAAGGTTTGTTTCCAGTATGTTTCCTTACAAAATGATTTCTCATTTCAGAAGATGACACGCAACTGTATTCACAGGAGGAACATTTGAAAGGTTTGTCTCCAGTATGCATCCTCGCAATATGTTTTTTCAGATCAGAAGATGTCACGCTACCGAAATCGCAGGAGGAACATTTGAAAGGTTTGTCTCCAGTATGCATCCACGCAATATGTTTTTTCAGATCAGAAGATGTCACGCTACCGTAGTCGCAGGAGGAACATTTGAAGGGTTTGTCTTCAGTATGCTTCCTTGCAATATGTAATTTTAGATTAGAAGATGTCGCGGTACTGTACTCGCAGGAGGAACATTTCAAAGGTTTGTGTCCAGTATGTTTCCATGCAATATGTGATTTCAGATCAGAAGATGCCACGCAGCTGTAATCGCAGGAGGAACATTCGAAAGGTTTGTCTCCAGTATGTTTCCGTGCAATATGCAATTTCAGATTAGAAGATGTCGCGGTACTGTAGTCGCAGGAGGAACATTTGAAAGGTTTGTCTCCAGTATGTTTCCTTACAAAATGTTTTCTCATTTCAAAAGATGTCACGGTACTGTAGTCGCAGGAGGAACATTTGAAAGGTTTGTGTCCAGTATGCTTTCGTGCAATATGTATTTTCAGAGAAGAAAGTCTCACGGAACTGTAATCGCAGGAGTAACATTTGAAAGGTTTGTCTGCAGTATGATTCCTTCTAATATGTCTTTTCAGTTGCAATCCATTCATACGCATCTCTGTTGGAAGACTGCTGCTTTGCTCGTTGCTCAAAAATGGCCTCTGTGAACAAATCTTTCCTTCTGCAACAAAAACACAACAGAATATATTGTTCTCCTTGATTAGGTGTATATAGCACCATGAACTGTATCGTGTAGCTAATTCAGGTGTATATCTGTACATATATGGTGTTGTATATCTGTATTGATCAGATGATTGGAATGTCATAACAGTGTTGTATCTTTGTCCTTGTTCAAGTAAATATAGTGTCATAACAGTGTCCTTGTTCAAGTAAATATAGTGTTATAACAGTGTCATATCTTTGTCTTTGGTCAAGTAAATAGAGTGTCATAACAGTGTCATATCGTTGTTCTTGTTCAAGTAAATATAGTGTCATATCGTTGTCCTTGTTCAAGTAAATATAGTCGCATAACAGTGTTATAGCGTTGTCCTTGTTCAAGTAAATATAGTCTCATAACAATGTCATATCGTAAATATAGTGTCATAACAGTGTCATATCGTTGTCCTTGTTCAAGTAAATATAGTCTCATAACAGTGTCATATCGTTGTTCTTGTTCAAGTAAATATAGTTTCATAACAGTGTCATATAGTTGTGTCCTCGCTCAAGTAAATATAGTGTCACAACAGTGTCATATCGTTGTCCTTGTTCAATTAAATATAGTGTCATAACAGTGACATATAGTTGTCCTCGTTCAAGTAAATATAGTGTAACAGTGTCATATCGTTGTCCTTGTTCAAGTTAATGTAGTGAAATGCACTGAGTTGTGCAGTTGTCCTTTTTGAGGTGAATATCGTGTCATATCGTTGTCCTTGTTCAAGTAAATATAGTGTCATATCGTTGTTCTTGTTCAAGTAAATATAGTCTCATAACAGTGTCATATTGTTGTCCTTGTTCAAGTAAATATAGTGTTATATCGTTGTCCTTGTTCAAGTAAATATAGTGTTATATCGTTGTCCTTGTTCCAAGTAAATATAGTTTCGTAACAGTGTTATATAGCTACCCTTTCACGATACAATGTTCTATCACAGTGATAAATTAAATTACCTGTCGCAGAACTGTTTCCTTTAGCAGTCTCTGAAGTAGAACTCTCCCTTTTATATGCTGCTAATAAAGAACTGTTCTCTGCAGAATCATCTTCAAGACCAAGAGGATCCACATCATCAACACCTAATAATTACAATAATTATAAAATCAGAAATATTTTTAAAAATTGCGTTAATCGTTTATAAGCTTGTATACCATTTTCATCAAATATCACATCTCCCAGTTCACTTTTAGTTTCCAGAAATATAGCGAAAGGAGGATATACAGCTGAAATACAAAAAAAATAAACATGAATAAACAGACGAATATTACAGTGTTACCTATTGCCGTAAGAGGAAACAATTGTATTACAAATATTTTTACTTACCTAGATAATATAGGAAAAAAGATTATTATTTTTTTTAGAGTGTAATTAGTTTTTTCTGCGAAATGGAAGATAGGAGAAAGGAAAAATATAATATTTAAAGAAACGAGATGACCATGATGGAGAGAATAAATTAATTCACTATTAAATGTGATGAAATAATATTGAAACAAAGCAAAGAAGAAACAGGAAATATATATATATACAGTAGAGTCCCGCTAATCCGGACTAGACGGGACCGGACCCCGTCCGGTTTACCGAATGTCCGGATTAAACGAAATTTGCTGTAAAACGCACGCGATAAATATTTGAAATTTTTTTAAAAATATTTGTCGAAATATCTTCTATGTCGGCACTTTTTCGTCGTAGCCAACTGAGTAAGTCAAGTCAAACCCTCAATACACACTTATATTTTTTCTTTGGATTGTTCCAATATAATTTACTTAGACTAACTATACCTATCCGTTCCAGGTCCAACAAAGATGTGATGTTTAGCTTTCTAATAGGTTCTTAAATACCTTGAGAGTTTCCTTTCTTGATGAGAACCGTGTCTTCATCCTGAGACTCTTCTATAGCGTTCGACCAAATCTCCTCATCTGTTGAAAAAAATACAACAGTGAAACTATACACCACCAATTTTAATGAAAAATAATCAGTATTGTAGTAAACTTACCAATGAGAAATTCATTTTTGACCATTTCCGAGGACTCTATCTTCACTAGAAGAGGGGATGAAGGCCCTGGAGAATCATCTGAAAGTATTCATTTATGTGAGTGTTTCAAAAATAAAATTTTTATTGAATACCACAATTTCCGATTTCGTGGGAAATTCTACATTAAAATTAAATATTGCATGACTTTGTCAAGCAGATACTTTATTCCCGTTGCTTCGTTCAACATAATTCAGAGAGCCAGAGAATTGTATAAATATGCCAACCTAGCAAACTTAAATGTTGCTTTTGAAATGTGTGCTGACGATGGCGTAAGCCGAAACAGGTTTTCACTACAATGAAAGAGATCGCAAAAAAGTAATCGAGAAGAAATAGTACAATCAGGTATTGTAGTAAACTTACCAATGAGAACTTCATTTTTGACCATTTCCGAGGTCTCAGTCTTCACTTGAGAGGATGAGGGCGCTGAAGAATCATCTGAAAGTATTCATTTATGTAAGTAGACGCCATTTTGAATAAGACCTTCAAAAATAATGGGTGAAATACACATTTCGGTAGAAAATTAAAAAAACAATCCAGCGATCTTGAGCTCAGTAAGCAAACACGCAAACCACTGAGCTACCGGCAGCCTCCAATGAAGAACCTGCATTAAGCTAGTTACCTCCACCTGCGACCCCGATTTCCTGTTAACGGTTGGAGCAACATAATCGGGAGTAGAGCAACAAATTAGTGCTAAATCATTCGATTAAAAAAATATCGATTTTGGCAATATTCTATTAGTGGTGAGGGCTACCTTAAAGGGGCCCTCACACTGGCAAAAAGTTTGCACAAAAATTTGAAGATGTCGGTTTTGTGCAAAAATATTGAGAGTGTGAGGACAAATATTGTGCAAAAAAAGGGGTATTCAATATTTTTGTGTAGTGTGAGGGGTCCACGACCATTCAATATTTTGTACAAAAATAAGCTCAATATTTGTGCTCAAAATTTTGAGCGAAATATTTGCAGAGTGAGGGCCCCTTAACGCTAAGCTAGCCCCCCACATAAGTAGCACTAAATCGTGGGATATGTACGGTTTGATTTTGCGATGTTGGAGGGGCTAGCTTATTGCAGTTCAATGGAGAATGGATTAACAAAAATCAGGAATAACAATGCTTCAAAACATTTCTCAATAGATGAAAAAATATATATGTATATTAAGGTATTAAGTGAGCGTCTTGCACAATAAGGACGAAGAGTAATCGAAAGAATTTAAATTATTTTAATATCTTCTCCAAAATAAAATCTTATATGAGGAGTTTGGAGCCAGAGCGGACCAACTGGTTGAAACTGAACAGGAAGAAAATGGCAATTGAAAATTGGGTATATTTTGTTTATCTCCATAAATGGGCCCCAAATATTTATTTATATTTGAAATTTTAGAATAGTATTGAATGAGTGATCCCTTTTTGTGTTCTTTAAAGTTTTTGAAGGCCGTATGATCCATTGTGACTTTGAAAATATATGCACAAAATACTTGAGGACTAAACTTAAAGTGCTGCTATCTATCACTGAAGTGAAGAAACTAAGTGATCCACACTGGTTTTGAAAAAAGGAAACCTATGCCAACATCAGGATGGTAATAACTCATTTTCCGAAAAATTGTGGGTTGGTCCGCTCTGGCTCCAAACTCCTCATATAATCCTTCATAAAAATCATGTTGTATTGTCCATTTTAGAAACATTAACGTCACGATTTTACAAACTAAAAAAATATAGGAGCCTTTAGTTTACAGAAAACGAAATAGTATAAAAATATATTTTCATTGCGTTATCCCACTTGATCTCACAACAATTATATTTATCATAATATTAGTGGCACGTTTTCAAGATTTTTTTAATGTTAAGTTTACAATCAAACAAAAAATGGGTATGAAGTTGACGGAAGAAAACATGTTCTCTCGTTTCACAGGAATAACATCAGCAGAGTGCAACATCAGAAACGTTATGAGGTTTTATTGCAGGTAAAAAGGGGTTGTTTTCCCAATGGCTCAATTTAAAGTACAATGCATATTACCTGATAACGGATTAGTAACTGAAATCTTCACATATGATAAAATGTACCTACCAATGATAAGTTCATCAGATTTTAGAGTTGGTGATTCAGTCTTCATTATTCCAAGCAGGGCAATACTAGTAATATAAGTAGAAACTATAGTCAGACTAACAAGATATTGATTTCTAGAGTTCAAATAAAAACTGTTTGCATATCGAATTTAATATTTTAATATTCAAAAAATACAATCAATGCACTAAATTAGACACTAGGACGTTAGTGTTAACTATCCAAAACGTATTTGAATATGTATTTGAATAAAAGAGCCGCCGTTTTATAAGATACGTCGTTTAAAAACGAAATAACTCAATTGAACTGTTCATTTCGAAGATATCAAGTATCGATTACCAAGAATATTTCGTATGGGACACAAAGAGTGTAATTACTCCAATGAATCTGGTCTTATGAATCTTCTGAATATATGTAAAAATGAATTAATTCATTTTTGTTTTTAGTATAGGTAGCATTGGATTTCGAATGAGGTTAGTGTAGTGACAGTAAGATAGGTTATAGCTGTTGTGTTAAAATTAGGATTCAAAGACTATAAAAACCGATTTTCTTTTTAGGTAAGAAAATCATTGTGTTATTTGTAAAACTATTGTATTATCTGTAAAACTATTGTATTATCTGTAAAACTATTGTATTATCTGTAAAACTATTGTATTATCTGTAAAACTATTGTATTATCTGTAAAACTATTGTATTATCTGTAAAACTAATGTTTAAAATTTATTAACAATAAATAAATATTTCTTTTTAGGAGAAAAACGGTCTATAGTTTATCACCTGCCCATCCAGCATTCCAACATTATATATATAGGCATACAATTTAATCTATTAAGGTTGGACGCTGACTACACCTCCTTCAAAGTTGTTCGAAACCGTGCACAGTCGATGATTAGGACGGCCAAATCGCAGCACTTTTTGACCCTGATCGCGGAGGCACCTAACTGTGTCAAAATTAGCAGCTTCTCGGAAGCTCTCGTTATGTTCTCCCAAAAACCTTTCTTCTCCCTCCACTTTTTCCTATTTCGTTACTCGTCCAAACTTCCCACTTGTTTCTCCAGCTTCAATAGTAAATCCACAATCCTTCTATTCAAATAAACTTTTCTTCTCTTATATTTATCCTGATGCCTTCCTCCAGATAATCCTAAAAAGTCGCTCTAATGCCCTTGGCCCTGATGCCATCCCCCTCCTCTTCCTTAAAGCTTGCCTTCCAGTCATATTCCCCATCCTTCTTCATATCTATAATTTATCCCTTCAAACTTCCACCTTCCCTTCCGCCTGGAAAGAAGCCTTTGTACTCCCTCTCAACAAGGTCCCTAATCCTGAAGCTCCGAAAGGTTTTCGCCCAATCTCTCTCTTATGTTCCTCATACAAACCTTTAGAACGCATAGTTCACTACCAACTTTCAGAATTCCTTCTTACCAAAAAACTACTGAACCCTTTCCAATCTGGTTTTCGACACTCCATCGACAACTGACCCTCCTAGTTCAACTTTTCCAAAGCCTTTGACTCCGTGGACTCCATGCTCCTCTCCAAGCTAGACAGTCTCCCTCTGTCCAATAGCGTCCTCCTCTGGCTCCAGTTCTATTTGTGAAGAATAGAAAAGAGGGGTAGTTCACTACTGCCGTGCTTCACTCACCGAATCGGGATTTTATCTTTGTTACTTGTTAATTCTTGGGGGTTTCAATGATAACACAAATTAGGCTGTTGATAACTACCTACTTAGAGAATGTATTTTAAATGTAAGAACTCACGACAGATAATAAGATATGACAAGAACAGTCTAACACTTGAAAACATAAACAATAGGAGCCAATCTTAATAAACGGGGAACAAAGATTTGATTTTCCTTAACTCTTTCGAGGTTTCTGACAAAGTCCCCTTCACCGCCTTCTCACATATTTTGCAGGCCATTCTCAGTCCGTCAAGTTTCCCAACTCTCCACCCTCGTCCTCACTTCCTCTCCACTCAGGAGTCCCACAAGGCACATCCCTTTCTCCGCTCGTTTTCTCTTTCCCAATATAGAATATAGGTTGGCTTTGTGGTACGGTTTTGTCAATTTTTCTTAAGAACACATTAGAACACCAATGCCGGTAGATAGGCAGCAACCAGAAATGACGATAGTCAACCATGGACCGATTTAGATATATTAGGAGAGTTGTTGTTTACACCTAGGGACCTAAGCATCGAAAGCTCTTATCCTTTCCCAATTGGCTGTACAGCGGTCGACCGAAATTTTACCCACCCAAGTAGGTGGGCCTACCGTCCATCCGAAGGACGACGTGCTCAAGATTAAGGCAGCAATGTTGTTGGATAGCTATTGACCAAAAATGATGATAGTTAACCGTAAGTTAGGAACTTAGTTACTATTTTGATTCTTGCCCGGGCTTCAACTACGTGGGACAGCGTGCTTAGGGTTTTGCCTCTTCCCAGTTACTTTGGCTAAGGGTTTTTAACGAGTACCTGACGTCTAACAAATTCGTCACCGTCACTTAAGTCCGGTCCGAAGGACGACATGCTCAATATTATTTTTTCACTTTAGTTAACACAACAAAGAGCCCTGTCCAGATTTCCAACTCATGACCCCGACATCATTGACACCACATGAAAGATAAAATAAGTTTTTATTTGGTTTGAACTAATATCGTCGATATTGTGTCTATTTAGGTCTACTATTTGAAAAACAGGGAAGTATAATATAAGCACGCATTTGATCTTTCACTATAATCTGGATAGAAAATGTAACATGAACACATTAGAATAGTCTGGTTGGAAAGGTGACGCCATAACACTTCCTAAACAACTTATGAAGTAAACAGGTAAACATTGTTGAGGTTATAACAGTCTTCCCCCTTAATTTGGAACTTGAATATTGAAAAATTTTATGGGGTTCAAAACTTCAGCTGATAGTCCCCTAGATAGGCTGGATGTCGGCGAGTCCGTCCAGAACGTCTTGGCTCGACCGTAGGAGCTCTCGGACCTGGATCTCCCGTTGCTGGTGCTGAGGCGGAAGTGTACTGAGGTAATGCAGGGTTTCTTTCTGGAACCGAAATAGGCTTCTCTTCCTGATGAGTAGCCAGAGGAACTTGCCAAAGCCGAGGTTCTGTGGCTTGCAGATTAAAATGGACCTTCTTCACCAGGGTATGGCGGAGTTGGTCCAGATGTCGTTTGATGGTGTAGCCAGAGTCGAGTTTGACAATGTAGTGCAGTACCCCTAATTTTTGAATGATGGTACCAAAAACCCAGGTGTACTTATTGTTCTGTGAGTAGTCCCTTACTTGGACCCTCTCCCCCACTTTAAAAGTGCGGAGAACCTGGTATGTTGAATCTGGATTTTTAGCTGGATGATAAGGTCGGAGTGCATCTAGCTTGATCCTGAGCTTCCGATGAAGGTAGCGCTCAGCTGGAGACTGGCCACAAGCAAGTGGCGTTGCGCGATAACGAAGAAGGACGTTACTAGGGCGAGGCATATCTAGGACGGCTTGAACTTTTTCTGGTGATTTTGAAATTTTGTTATGTTCGATTATATGACCGAGGTATTCCATTTTTTCAGAAAATAAGGAACACTTATCTTTGTTCAAGTGCAAATCATGAGCCTGCAGACGGTGGAGGCAAGCTACCAAATTTGAATAACACTCGTCTCTAGTTGAGCCATGTACGATGATATCATCATAATACGTCTCTGTTTTATTCAACCCGTGCAAAATTTGATTCAAAATTCTATTAAATTCGCTTGGGGCTGTTTTAATTCCAAAACTCAATCTGAGCATTCGGTAGGTTCCCCTATGAGTAGTTATAGTCTGGATTTCACTACTCGCGTCATCGACCGCAACATGGAGGTATGCTTTAAATATATCTAATTTACAGAAAAATTTAGAATTTCGCAAATTGTGAAGAACGTCTGGAATGGGTCGAATTGGGTAGTTTACTGAGACAAGGCGTTCGTTTACCCCTACCTTATAATCGACGCACAAGCGAACTGCGTTGTTTCCTTTGGGAATGACCACCAAGGGAGAGCCCCAGTCAGTCTTGTCGATCCTAGAAATAATACCCGCTGATTCCAGGTTATCCAATTCCACTTCCACTTTGGATCTGAGAGCATAAGGCACATCGCGTTCCCTAGTGTAGATGGGCTGGGCGTTTTCGCGCAATTTCAGAGAAACCTTATAGTTTGGAATGCAACCTATTGTTTGTTCGAACACATGAGAATAGCGACTAATAATATCTTCAATAGAAAAGGATTCATTTATAAAAACTGACTTGGTTTGATTGACACAGAATTTTCGATCTTTATCTATTTCTTCTAGGCTGATCTTCAAATGTCTAATCCATATGCGGCCTAAAATGGCTGGACGACCCTTAGGAACTACATACAATTCTTCGATAGAACTACGTCCTTTATAGGTCACTCTAAGAGAAACTTTTCCCTTAGGCTGGAAAACGTCATTGGTATATGCTCGAAAATAAATGTTGGTTGGAGTTAGAGAAATGTTCAGCTGCAAACTCTGGAATTCATCCTCTGGGATCAGAGAAAAACCCGCCCCCGAGTCTACTTCCATGCGGACTGGGTGGTTGTTGACGGATACAGTGACGAAATACTTCTGAGAGTCAGCAACGGAGTTTGTACAAGGCAGCTGGTCGAAAATATCCACAATATTCTTATCTGAATTATTGTAGCACACTTCTGTAACCTGATTGAGACCATATGAAAGAGTATTGTCTTCAAAAGATCGCATGTGTTTAGTAATATTATCCCCGGATGAGTGGTTAGAGTTAGATTTCGAATATTGATTAGGATACTTGTCGTTCAGGAGTGTTGTTATGCAAACCCGCATAATGTGTCCGTTCTTGCCACAGGCGGAGCAGCGTAATTTGGATCTATCGATGCGACAATCTGGAGCACGGTGGTTATTTCTACCGCATTTGAAACAAAGATCACTGATACCGAGTTTTGCATAATCGATTCTAGGTTTTGAACGGTTTCTCGAAGAACCCTTTGCCGTGGATGGTGATTTAGAACGTTTCTGAGACTTATCACGACGAGAACGATTGGAAATTTTGTTCACCTCTTGGCTTTGTGTAGAATTTGCTGGTTGTTAATTTGCGAGTTCCTGTGTTTCAAGTCGAGAAGCTTCCAAAGCCGTAGCTTTAGTCAATACATCAGAAAAAGTATTTGAATCGGACTGTAACAACAGTTCCCTAATCCAGTTGTCTTTAAGCCCTCTGATAAACTGTGCCCTCAAGAAAATATCCGCCACCGAGACGGTTTTGCTACAAGTGCATGTTGCAGAAAATTTACATTCAGGAAGGTCGCGCTGTAGCGCCGCAACAAATTCAGCGATGTTTTCGTTAGGTTTCTGGTAGGTACTCAAAAAATAATGTTGTGATACAACTGTGTTTCTGGGTGGTGCAAGCATTCGGCTAAATGCTTCAGTGAGATCCCTGTATGAGAGGTTTTTGATTGGTTTGTCGGGACCCAGCATCGAAGATAAGTTGTTATAATGAGTGGAACCGATCGAAACACTGAGAAGTTGAGCTTGCTTGGAAGGTTCAGTGACATTTTTGACCAACAAATAGTTTTCGAAGCGCTCCAGGTAGTTTTTGAATCTCTCTTTTTGTGAATCGAAAACTTCAAACGAAGGAATGTTATTATTAATGACAGTACTTACAGTATCGACGCGAGAAAATGACAATTTTTCAGTAAGTTGACTGACCAGAGTTGTTGCCTTCGGTTGAAAAGATCTAACAGCCTTTCGAACTGTTCGGCGTCCATTGTAGTTATTTTCGATATAAATCCACTTGGTCACTTACAGTTACGGAATGTTGTTTAATCGTCGCCAAATATTGTGTCTATTTAGGTCTACTAATTGAAAACAGGGAAGTATAATATAAGCACGCATTTGATCATTCACTATAATCTGGATAGAAAATGTAACATGAACACATTAGAATAGTCTGGTTGGAAAGGTGACGCCATAACCTCTCCCTAAACAACTTATGAAGTAAACAGGTAAACATTGTTGAGGTTATAACAACATTGAAGGCTAGAAAAAGCAAGCAAAACAAGTGAATTTCTCTCCTCCAAAAAAATATAGCGAAGTTTATCATCATGTGGCTTTGATTGGAAAACAATCTGTTTCATTTGTGGAAAGGAAGCTAGTGATGAAAAATAAAAATTTAAGAAGAAAAATACATTTGGTTAACAACATAGAGATAAAATCAACAATTTTGGAGCTTATAAAAGAAGGAAGAGATTACTATTACCGAGAGGTGTGATGGATTTGGTAGCATTGAAAGCACGATATCATGGTGATTGTACCGCTCATTGAAAAATGTAGTTGCTAAGATACCTGAAGAAGAAAAAAAGATTCATCCACAAGTATTATTAGTGAATGCAGCAATGAAGCAATTATGTCAGTACATAGAAGAGAATGAAGACTGCCAGTTTTCTATGCAGGAGTTAAAAAACATCCTAACATCGAAATACATTCCAGATGAAAAAAACACTAAAGCACGATTAATATCGAAGTACAAAGACGAAATTGGTATCTCAAGTAAATTTGGTGCAAATATGATAATTTGTTTCAGAAAAAAACACCATGAAATTCTCTCAAACGTATGGTATAATCAGAGAAAAGAAAATGCTTCTGAAAATGATTTTTAGTTCATGTAAAACTGGGTGTGACTCTGCTTGTGGATATATAAATTGTTCTGTAGCATGTTTACTATGTAAAGGAGTTAGCTGCTTAAATGCTCCACCAGTGATAATAATGGTTGATATTGAATTTTAATAAAAATTTATAATAATTATTATTTAGCTTAAGTTGTTAATCAATTATTTTCTACAAAAAAATTGATGTATTTGTATTATTTAACGTTTCTTTCATCCATTTCGCTTTTTGGAGCTTCTGCCATCTTCATATTAATTTTTTTTAATTTTATTTTTTACAAATTCTGTATAATCAAGCTCGAAAACTAAAACAATAATTATTCTGTTAAAACAAATATTTAAAAATTCTGAATATTTTTCGTTGAGATTTCTTAAAAATTGATATTTTTTTTTAATTTTCGGATTTTTGAAAATGCGGTATATTTTAATGGGTAATCTTTGGCATTAGGAATCCAATTTTTAAAAAAAATCATTCAAATCCATTTATTATAACTAGGTTCCGTCATTTTTCATTTATAATGACTAATTGCACTGGACTATAGGCATACAATTTTAATCATTACTGAATGGTACGCCTTAGCATGTTGTAATAAAATGAACATTTGTTAATTAATAGAATAAGTAAAAAAAATAATTATGGAATTTAATAGAATATATTAATAATAAATATGTATAATAGAAAACATTTTAAACTGAATTGAAAAGTATTACAGTAATTTACTGAATCTAATAATCTTAAAAAAAATTAATAATTAATGATAAAAAAAAATTTATTAAACATTATCTGAGTTAGGCTCAAAAAAAATTGTTATAAATAACTCTGGACAGAAAATATTGCTACGTTATTCTCAACCAATTAATCAAAATAAACCATGGATGACCAATTAAAAAAAAATATGTCCTGTATTGGTACTTCACAAAGGCGTTGATCCGTAGAACTCACAAGTTTTGAAATCATAAATTAGTTGAGAGAGCTGAGGGAAGTAAAAAAAAATTGAAACATTTTACAAAAATGTATACACAAATCTCATTTATTTGAAAAAATATAGTGGCCATTTTTAAAAATACAGCCGTACATACGAGACGTCACCGAAAAACATTATAAATTACACAATTCCTCATTACTTTATCCTTCCGTCACTAATTTACTAATAATAGACTATGTGACGTCTCGAATTTCTAGACGGGAGATGTGGTGCCGCGGTCCTCACGCCTGTCCTCTCAGCCACCGAGCTACTGGGTCGGGTTGTCAATAGGCCCTAAGTCACACAATAGAGGACTGTCAACAAACAAGTCCTGTCCTGTTGGGTGACAATAGTATGGTAACTCGAAAAAAAAAGCAACAATAAAACTTGATTTGTTACAAAAGTAGAGAGAGTTGCACAGATAACCTTACTCACTGACAGCCCAACGCAGACTAGAATAAAATTAACAATATATTTTTTTAGACTAAAATTAACGATATATTTAATAAAAATAACCATCATACTAAATTCACTTACGAAACAAAAGGACGGAAATATTGCAAAAATATATGAGTACAAAAAATCCATGACTATAAGGCAAGGGGATTTTCTAATAGAAAGTCGAACCCCTTCCTTACCAACATCATGCTGATGCACGCAGCCATCTTGTCTTAGTTTATAACTGCTGTGATGCCCAAAAATATGGACATACATTGTTTGAAATAAATTAGGGACAAAGGAATGAAAACCGGTGGCTTGAACAACAGGAAGTCCAAGAAGAACCACAACAATACGGAGAAACCAAGGTGGGGAACTGAGCCACCAATAGGCACCCAGATCAGTCCCGGAGGGCGGGAAAAGTTGCTGTGAGCGGACCCCAATATGGATCGATATTCTTCAACTGTTGCCACCTGAGAGGTAGGAACAAGGCCACTTCGTCAGAGACCGCCGCCGAGGGAGGACCTGCCCCAACTCATCCGTTGCCTTCAGAGAGGGAGGATCACACTACTTCATCAACTGTCCTGAGCAACCATTCAACATCAGATCAACAGAGGGAAATCCATTGGAGCTCTTCTGGACCATTAAGACAACAGCAGAGGCTGATCAACGCAGAATTCCAGGACCCAATAGCCATCACATCCAGCATTAAATCAAGAAGGTACCGTGAATTTTAAACAATTGTAAAGACAAAGCCGGAGAGTATTTTGAGAAAATACGTTTTCATTTTTAAAGACTTGTTTGATAAGGATTCTGAGCAATTGTTTTTAAGTTTTCCACACATGTTTTTCATTAAGAATATATACAATCAAACCAGAATGGCCTAATTTTTATTTCATGTATTTTGCACCTCATGTCATTTTGATTTTTCACAACTGCTAGTCTCGGCGGACCCACGACCAAAGGAAGGTAAGAAAGAATTAGAATCATTTTCTCAAGAACATTTTATTATTTAACAAAAACAAAGATAAGCTTATTAAATAAATTACACTGCCTGACGATAATGTAATACCGGCAGCGATAGTTAATGCTTGAATTTCTTGTGGAATAGACAATATTTCAAAAAACGAAGTTTGATTCATTTATTTGAAAAATAAATAAAACAAACTTATTTTTGAAATATTGTCTATTCCACTAAAGATATAAATATATATAACTACCGGTTTCGGCCTTACACCATCATCAGATCTAGTTATGAACTAAGTTAGCTTTGAACCTTTTTGAAGGGTCGCTCTCTACAAACTAACTTAGTTCATAACTAGACCTGACGATGGTGTAAGGCCGAAACCGGTAGTTATATATATTTATATATTTAGTGGAATAGACACAGGAAGTTTCCACAATATGTCCGCGTTCCTCAACTTAGAAGTAATTTATTTGAGATTAGAAGATGTCACGCAACTGTGACCAATTATGTTTTCTTGCAATATGTTTTCTCATATCAGAAGATGACACGCAACGGTAATCACACGAAGAACATTTGAAAGGTTTGTCTCCAGTATGCATCCTTGCAATATGTATTTTCAATTTAGAAGATGTCAAGGTACTGTAGTCGCAGGAGGAACATTTGAAAGGTTTGTCCCCAGTATGTTTCCCTGCAATATGCAATTTCAAACTAGAAGATGTCGATGTACTGTAGTCGCAGGAGGAACATTTGAAAGGTTTGTCTCCAGTATGTTTCCTTGCAATATGTATTTTCAATTTAGAAGATGTTACGGTACTGTAGTCGCAGGAGGAACATTTAAAAGGTTTGTTTCCAGTATGTGTCCTTACAAAATGTTTTCTCATTTCAGAAGATGACACGCAACTGTAAGCACACGAAGAACATTTGAATGGTTTGTCTCCAGTATGCTTATTTGCAATATGTGATTTCAGAGAAGAAGATGTCGCGCTACAGAAATCGCAGAAGGAACATTTAAAAGTTTTGTTTCCAGTATGTTTCCTTGCAATATGTGATTTCAGATTAGAAGATATCGCGGTACTGTAGTCGCAGGAGGAACATTTGAAAGGTTTGTCTCCATTATGTTTCCGTGCAATATGCAATTTCAGATCAGAAGATGTCGCGGTACTGTAGTCGCAGGAGGAACATTTGTAAGGTTTGTCTCCAGTATGCTTCCTTGCAATATGTGATTTCAGATCAGAAGTGTCCACGCATCGGTATTCGCAAGAGGAACATTTGTAAGGTTTTTCTCCAGTATGCTTCCTTGCAATATGTGATTTCAGACGAGAAGAATTATTGGTACTGTACTCGCACGAGGAACATTTGAAAGGTTTGTCTCCAGTATGTTTTCTTGCAATATGTAATTTCAGATTAGAAGATGTCACGGCACTGTAGTCGCAGAAGGAACATTTGTAAGTTTTATCTCCAGTATGCTTCCTTGCAATATGTGATTTCAGATCAGAAGATGTAACGGTACTGTACTCGCACGAGGAACATTTTAAAGGTTTTTCTCCAGTATGCTTCCATGCAATATGTAATTTCAGTTCAGAAGGGCTTACGGAACTGTAGTCGCAGGAGGAACATTTCCAAGGTTTGACTCCACTATGCTTTCTTGCAATATGTATTTTCAGCCCATGAGATCTCACAGTACTGTACTCGCATGAGGAACATTTGTAAGGTTTGTCTCCAGTATGCGTCCTTGCAATATGTGATTTCAGATAAGAAGATGTTACGGAACCTCTCACATTCCTGTCTGTAGAAAGACTGCTGCTTCGCTTCTTGCATAAAGTCAGTGAATACATATTTTCTTCTGCAACATAAAAACAGCCGAATATAGTGTCAAACATAATGTTGTATAGTTTTCTTTGCACATGTTTATATAGTGTCATAGACAAATTTATACAGCTAACGCGTAAAGGCTCATCAGTAGGACGGCGTGCTCAAGGTTTCATTGCTCCCAGACATGAAAAAGCTTAAGGGAAAGAGAAATGAAGCCATGTGATTACTATTTTTCAAGTTAGTTTATTTCCATGTATTAGATTTCACTATTTTGGCAAGTATTTTCTTCACTTTTCAATTATATCTTAAAAACTAAAAATTACAGAAAGATATATAGTGTTATGTACACAAGAAGTGAGCGTAGCCCCTTTAAATGAAAATGAAATGAAAATAAATTTTATTCTGGGACCGAGGTCCCCTAAGAATAAATACATGATAGTCACTGGACAGAGTAACAAATAAAATGTAATATCAGTGATGAGATAAAGGTGCTACAGTGGATAAAACCAAGAGCAAAATAAATAAAACTAAATAAGAAAAATCATTAAATAAAAATAAAATAGATAATGATGATAAAATTAAAAATAAATAAACTAAAAAAATAATAGTAAAAAAAAAGTTAAAATACAGATTCATTAAGAAGAAATCAAAAGAGGATAAATGTGTCGAAATAAATATGTAGAGGATAAAATAAAATAAAAAGAAAAAACATTATTTATATAAAAATCGAGATTATGGAGGAGGGAATCTAGCCCAGGCTTGCTATAAAATTAATTTAAGACAAACTAATGAAGAAAATAAATAAAATAAAAGGATGAAGATGAAAAGATAAATAAAATAAATAAGAAAAAGACAAAGAAACAAGAAATTGGTGTTAAGGAGAGGGAAAGTCTGGAAGAAGGGGAATAAGAGGCTAATCAGAGGGAGAAGATTGTTTATTGAGGAGGCATTGGAATAGCGGGGATTTGAAGGAGGCCACGGAAGGAGAGGGACGGATGAAGGGAGGCAGGGAGCTGTAGAGGGAGAAGGCTTGGATAAGGAAAGAGTTGTGGAAGGCAGAGGAGCGATGAGAAGGGATGAAGAGGTCAGAAGGACGGGATCTGGTGTGTCTTTGGTGGACAGAGGTCTTGAATTGGAACATTTGGTAAAGATAGTAGGGTTCTTTGGATTTTAACATTTGGAAGAGGAAGGAACCTAGGAGGTAATCATGGCGGTAGGAGGGTTTGAGCCATTTCAACTCGGAGTACCAGGGCGAGATGTGAGCATCTCTAGGGACATCGAAAACAAACCTGATGTGAGCATTTAGGTTTCGTTGGAGTTTGTTATCGAGTCCCTTGCTTAGATCATAATAGACCAGGCACCCGTAATCGAAATAGGGAAAGATGAGGGAGGATACGAGGAGTTGCCGGGAACTTTGTGATAGAGAGTGACGGGAACGTTTAAATTGTGCTAGGGATAGAAAGGATTTACGGGAATAGTATGATACGTGGTCTTTCCAGGAAAGGGATTGGTCTAGGTTTTTGACTTTCGTCGAGTAGTTAATATAGGCGTCGTCCTGCTTTAAGTGAGGGGGTCGAGTAAGTTACTGTGGAGCTTCTTGTTGCCTAATAAAATTGCTTGAGTCTTGTCGGGATTAAGAAAGAGTTTGTTCTGTTTGGCCCAGGATGATATCGAATTGATATCATCTGATACCTGAGAAAAAGCAAGGGGAAAGTTGAAGGGGTGAAAGGATAGATGAATTTGCAGGTCATCAGCGTAGAGATGGTATTTACAGTATCTGATGTGTTTAGGAAGGTCCAAAAGGAAGACAGAGAAAAGGAGCGGAGAAAGGGATGTGCCTTGTGGGACACCTGAGTGGAGAGGAAGTGAGGACGAGGGTGGAGAGTTGGGAAACTTGACGGACTGAGAACGGCCTGCAAGATAGGACTGGAGCCAGAGGAGGACGCTATTGGACAGAGGGAGACTGGCTAGCTTGGAGAGGAGGATGGAATGGTCCACGGCGTCGAAGGCTTTGGAAAAGTCGAACAGTACTAGGAGGGTCAGTTGTCTGTTGTCGATGGCGTGTCTGAAGCCTTCAGTTAGTTTCAGTAAGGCAGTTTGAGTCCCATACCCGGGTCGAAAACCAGATTGGAAAGGGTCCAGGAGGTTTTTGGCAAAAAGGAATTCTAAAAGTTGGGAGTGAACTATGCGTTCTAAAGGTTTGGATGAGGAGCACAGAAGAGAGATTGGGCGAAAATCTTTCGGAGCTTCAGGATTAGGGACCTTGTTGAGAGGGAGTACAAAGGCTTCTTTCCAGGCGGAAGGGAAGGTGGAGTTTTGAAGGAAGAAATTATAGATATGAAGAAGGATGGGGAATATGACTGGTAGGCAAACTTTAAGGAAGAGAAGGGGGATGCCATCAGGGCCAAGGGCATTAGAGCGACTGTTTAGGATTATCTGGAGGAGGGTGTCGGGATAAATATAAGAGAAGAGAAGTTTATTTGAATCGAAGGATTGTGAATTTACTATTGGAGCTGGAGAAACAAGTGGGAAGTTTGGACGAGTAACGAAATAGGAAAAAGTGGAGGGAGAAGGAAGGTTTTTGGGAGAACATAACGAGAGCTTCCGAGAAGCTGCCAATTTTGACTTACAGTTAGGTGCCTCCGCGATCAGGCTCAAAAGGTGCTGCGATTTGGCCATCCTAATCATCGACTGATCTCTGGGGTGATTCATGGACGGGGGGGGGGGGGGGGGGGGGGCGTTTGAGGAGAAATGCCTTTAGCGGGGCGTGCTTGTCGAGCAGCTCTAGCAAGAGCCTGTTGAAGGTGACCATCTTGTCTTCGATTGAAAGCAGATCGAAGATATCCTGCCAGTTCACTGCGTTAAGATCCTCTTGGAGCGTTTCGAAAGTAAGGGACTTGGAGGATTTGGAAATAAATGGTGCTAGGAGTCAGTATGTTTCCTTGCAATATGTGATTTCAGATCTAAAAATGATACGGAACTGTAATCGCAGGAGGAATATTTGAAAGGTTTGTCTCCAGTATGTATACGTGCAATATGTTCTTTCAGAGTACAAGATGATACGGAACGGTAGTCTCCCGTATGTTTCCTTGCAATATGTAATTTCAGATCAGAAGATGTCCCGGTACTGTACTCGCACGAGGAACATTTGAAAGGTTTGTCTCCGTATGTTTCCTTGAAATACGTAATTTCAGTTTAGAAGATGTCGCGGTACTGTACTCGCACGAGGAACATTTGAAAGGTTTGTCTTCAGTATGTTTCCTTGCAATATGTAATTTCAGATCAAAAGATGTCAAGCTACCGAAATCGCAGTAGGAACATTTGAAAGGTTTGTCTCCAGTATGTTTCCCTGCAATATGCAATTTAAGATTAGAAGATGTTGCGGTACTGTAGTCGCAAGAGGAACATTTAAAAGTTTGGTTTCCAGTATGTTTCCTTACAAAATGTTTTCTCATTTCAGAAGATGACGCAACTGTAATCACAGCAAGAACATTTGAATGTTTTGTCTCCAGTATGTTTCCCTGCAATATTCAATTTCAGAGTATAAGATGTCACGGTACTGTAGTCGCAGGAGGAACATTTGAAAGGTTTGTCTCCAGTATGTTTCCTTGGAATATGTAATTCAATTTCAGAGTATAAGATGTCGCGGTACTGTACTCGCGTGAGTAACATTCAAAAGGTTTGTTTCCAGTATGTTTCCTTTCAAAATGTTTTCTCATTTAAGAAGATGACACGCAACTGTAATCGCAGGAGGAACATTTGAAAGGTTTGTTTCCAGTATGCATTCGTGCAATATGTAATTTCAGATCAGAAGATGTCGCGGTACTGTACTCGTGTGAGGAACATTTGAAAGGTTTGTCTCCAGTATGTTTCCTTGCAATATGTAATTCCAGATTAGAAGATGTCACGGTACTGTAGTCACAGTAGGAACATTTGAAAGGTTTGTCTCCAATATGTTTCTCTGCAATATGCAAATTCAGATTAGAAAAGGTTGCGGTACTGTACTCGCACGAGGAACATGTGAAAGGTTTGTCTTCAGTATGTTTCCTTGTAATATGTAATTTCAGATTAGAAGATGTCACGGTACTGTAGTCGCAGGAGGAACATTTGAAAGGTTTGTCTCCAGTATGTTTCCTTGCATTATGTGATTTCAGATTAGAAGATGTCGCGGTACTGTACTCGCAGGAGGAACATTCAAAAGGTTTGTTTCCAGTATGTTCCCTTTCAAAATGTTTTCTCATTTAAAAAGATGACACGCAACTGTAATCGCAGAAGGAACATTTGAAAGGTTTGTCTCCAGTATGCATTCGTGCAATATGTTCTTTCAGAGTACAAGATGATACGGAACGGTAGCCTCCAGTATGTTTCCTTACAAAATGTAATTTCAGATCAGAAGATGTAGCAGTACTGTACTCGCATGAGGAAAATTTGAAAAGTTTGTCTCCAGTATGTTTCCTTGCAATATGTAATTTCAGATTAGAAGATGTCGCGGTACTGTAGTCGATGGAGGAACATTTGAAGGATTTGTCTCCAGTATGTTTCCCTGCAATATGCAATTTAAGATTAGAAGATGTTACGGTACTGTAGTCGCAGGAGGAACATTTAAAAGGTTTGTCTTCAGTATGTTTCCTTACAAAATGTTTTCTCATTTCAGAAGATGACGCAACTGTAATCTCAGCAAGAACATTTGAAAGGTTTGTCTCTAGTATGTTTTCGTGCAATATGTATTTTCAGATTGGATGTTACACTACCGAAATCGCGGAAGGAACATTTAAAAGGTTTGTTTCCAGTATGTTTACGTGCAATATGTTCTTTCAGAGTATAAAATGATACGGAACTGTAAACGCAGGAGGAACTTTTGAATGGTTTGTCGCCAGTTTGTTTACTTGCAATATGCTATTTCAGCTTAGAAGATGTCAGGGTGCTGTAGTCGCAGGAGGAACATTTGAAAGGTTTATCTCCAGTATGTTTCCTTGCATTATGTGATTTCAGATTACACCAGTGTCCAGCTGGTCCCTGATAATACTCGATCGTAACCCTTGACCTCTTCTCTAGAAAGATTCACCACCTGATGATGGCAAACTGTCGAAACTAGTTGTGGTATAAATAAAAAATATTTGAGACTGATAAATCTTAATACTTATTTAGAAAGGTGTGTCTCCAGTATGTTTCCCTGCAATATGTATTTTCAGAGTATAAGATGATACGAAACTGTAGTCGCACGAGGAACATTTGGATGGTTTGTCTCCAATATGCTTATTTGCAATATTTGATTTAAGATTAGAATATGTCACGCTACCGAAATCGCAGGAGGAACATTTGAAAGGTTTGTCGCCAGTTTGTTTATTTGCAATATGCAATTTCAGCTTAGAAGATGTCAGGGTACTGTAGTCGCAGGAGGAACATTTGAAAGGTTTGTCTCCAGTATGTTTCCCTGCTATATTCAATTTCAGATTAGAAGATGTCGCGGTACTATAGTCGCAGGAGGAATAGTTTGTCTCCAGTATGTTTCCTTGCAATATGTGATTTCAGATTAGAAGATGTCGCGGTACTGTACTAGCACGAGGAACATTTGAAAGGTTTGTCTCCAGTATGTTTCCTTAAAAAATGTTTTCTCATATCAGATGACAGTCAACTCTAACTACAGGAAGTACCTTTGAAAGGTTTGTCTCCAGTGTGTTTCCGGGCAATATGTTTTCTCATTTCAGAAGATGATACGCAACTGTAATCACACGAAGAACATTTGAAAGGTTTGTCTCCAGTATGTTTCCTTGCAATATGTGATTTCAGATCAGAAGATGTTACGGTACTGTAGTCGCAGGAGGAACATTTGAAAGGTTTGTCTCCAGTATGTTTCCTTGCAATATGTATTTTCAATTTAGCAGATGTCACGCTACCGAAATCGCAGGAGGAACATTTGAAGGGTTTGTCTCCAGTATGCTTCCATGCAATATGTAATTTCAGATTAGAAGATGTCGCGGAACTGTACTCGCAGGAGGAACATTTGAAATGTTTGTCTCCAGTATGCTTCCTTGCAATATGTATTTTCAAGTTAGAAGATGTCACGCTACCGAAATCGCAGGAGGAACATTTGAAAGGTTTGTCTCCAGTATGCTTACTTGCAATATGTAATTTCAGATTAGAAGATGTCGCGGAACTGTACTCGCAGGAGGAACATTTGAAATGTTTGTCTCCAGTATGCTTCCTTGCAATATGTATTTTCAATTTAGAAGATGTCACGCTACCGAAATCGCAGGACGAACATTTGAAAGGTTTGTCTCCAGTATGCTTACTTGCAATATGTATTTTCAATTTAGAAGATGTCAAGGTACTGTAGTCGCAGGAGGAACATTTGAAAGGTTTGTCTCCAGTATGCTTACTTGCAATATGTATTTTCAATTTAGAAGATGTCAAGGTACTGTAGTCGCAGGAGGAACATTTGAAAGGTTTGTCCCCAGTATGTTTCCCTGCAATATGTTCTTTCAGAGTATAAGATGTCACGGTACTGTAGTCGCAGGAGGAACATTTGAAAGGTTTGTCTCCAGTATGTTTCCTTGCAATATGTTTTCTCATATCAGAAGATGACAGACAACTGTAATCACACGAAGAACATTTGAAAGGTTTGTCTCCAGTATGCTTCCTTGCAATATGTATTTTCAATTTAGAAGATGTCAAGGTACTGTAGTCGCAGGAGGAACATTTGAAAGGTTTGTCCCCTGTATGTTTCCCTGCAATATGCAATTTCAGACTATAAGACCTCACGGTACTGTAGTCGCAGGAGGAACATTTGAAAGGTTCGTTTCCAGTATGTTTCCTTACAAAATGTTTTCTCATTTCAGAAGATGACACGCAACTGTATTCACAGGAGGAACATTTGAAAGGTTTGTCTCCAGTATGCATCCTCGCAATATGTTTTTTCAGATTAGAAGATGTCACGCTACCGAAATCGCAGGTGGAACATTTGAAAGGTTTGTCTCCAGTATGATTCCCTGCAATATGCAACTTCAGACTATAAGACCTCACGGTACTGTAGTCGCAGGAGGAACATTTGAAGGGTTTGTCTCCAGTATGCTTCCTTGCAATATGTAATTTCAGATTAGAAGATGTCGCGGAACTGTACTCGCAGGGGGAACATTTGAAATGTTTGTCTCCAGTATGTTTCCTTACAAAATGTTTTCTCATTTCAGAAGATGTCACGGTACTGTAGTCGCAGGAGGAACATTTGACAGGTTTGTGTCCAGTATGCTTTCGTGCAATATGTATTTTCAGACAAGAAAGTCTCACGGAACTGTAATCGCAGGAGTAACATTTGAAAGGTTTGTCTGCAGAATGATTCCTTATAATATGTCTTTTCAGTTGAAATCGATTCATACTCATCTCTGTTGGAAGACTGCTGCTTTGCTCGTTGCTCAAAAATGGCCACTGTGAACAAATCTTTCCTTCTGCAACAAAAACACAACAGAATATATTGCTTTCCTTGATTAGGTGTATATAGCACCATGAACTGTATCGTGTAGCTAATTCAGGTGTATATCTGTACATATATGGTGTTGTATATCTGTATTGATCAGATGATTGGAATGTCATAACAGTGTTGTATCTTTGTCCTTGTTCAAGTAAATATAGTGTCATAACAGTGTCCTTGTTCAAGTAAATGTAGTGTTAGAACAGTGTCATATCTTTGTCTTTGGTCAAGTAAATAGAGTGTCATAACAGTGTCATATCCTTGTTCTAATTCAAGTAAATATAGTGTCATAACAGTGTCATATCATTGTCCTTGTTCAAGTAAATATAGTCGCATAACAGTGTTATAGCGTTGTCCTTGTTCAAGTAAATATAGTCTCATAACAATGTCATATCGTAAATATAGTGTCATAACAGTGTCATATCGTTGTCCTTGTTCAAGTTAATATAGTCTCATAACAGTGTCATATCGTTGTTCTTGTTCAAGTAAATATAGTTTCATAACAGTGTCATATAGTTGTGTCCTCGTTCAAGTAAATATAGTGTCACAACAGTGTAATATCGTTGTCCTTGTTCAATTAAATATAGTGTCATAACAGTCACATACAGTTGCCCTCGTTCAAGTAAATATAGTGTAACAGGGTCATATCGTTGTCCTTGTTCAAGTTAATGTAGTGAAATGCACTGAGTTGTGCAGTTGTCCTTTTTCAGGTGAATATAGTGTCGAATCGTTGTCCTTTTTGAGGTGAATATCGTGTCATATCGTTGTCCTTGTTCAAGTAAATATAGTGTCATATCGTTGTCCTTGTTCAAGTAAATATAGTGTTATATCGTTGTCCTTGTTCAAGTAAATATAGTGTTATATCGTTGTCCTTGTTCAAGTAAATATAGTGTTATATCGTTGTCCTTGTTCAAGTAAATATAGTGTTATATCGTTGTCCTTGTTCAAGTAAATATAGTGTCATATCGTTGTCCGTGTTCAAGTAAATATAGTGTTATATCGTTGTCCTTGTTCAAGTAAATATAGTGTTATATCGTTGTCCTTGTTCAAGTAAATATAGTGTTATATCGTTGTCCTTGTTCAAGCAAATATAGTGTTATATAGTTGTCCTTGTTCAGGTAAATATAGTGTTATATCGTTGTCCTTGTTCAAGTAAATATAGTGTTATATCGTTGTCCTTGTTCGAATAAATATAGTGTTATATGATTGTCCTTGTTCAAGTAAATATATTCTCGTAACAGTGTTATATAGCTACCCTTTCATGATACAAAGTTCTCTCACAGTGATAAATTAAATTACCTGTCGCAGAACTGTTTCCTTTAGCAGTCTCTGAAGTAGAACTCTCCCTTTTATATACTGCTAATAAAGAACCGTTCTCTGCAGAATCATCTTCAAGACCAAGAGGATCCACATCATCATCACCTAAATTACAATAATTATAAAATCAGAAATATTTTTAAAAATTGCGTAAATCGTTTATAAGCTTCTAACCATACCATTTTCATCAAATAACACATCTCCCAGTTCAGTTTTAGTTTCCAGAAATATAGCGAAAGGAGGATATACAGCTGAAATACAAAAAAAATAAACATGAATCAACAGACGAATATTACAGTGTTACCTATTGCCGTAAGAGGAAACAATTGTATTACAAATATTTTTACTTACCTAGATAATATAGGAAAAAAGATTATTATTTTTTTTAGAGTGTAATTAGTTTTTTCTGCAAAATGGAAGATAGGAGAAAGGAAAAATATAATATTTAAAGAAACGAGATGACCATGATGGAGAGAATAAGTTAATTCTCTATTAAATGTGATGAAATAATATAAGAAGAAACAGGAAATATATATATATATATACAGTAGAGTCCCGCTAATCCGGACTAGACGGGACCGGACCCCGTCCGGTTTACCGAATGTCCGGATTAAACGAAATTTGCTGTAAAACGCACGAGATAAATATTTTTAAAATTTTTTTAAATATTTGTCGAAATATCTTCTATGTCGGCACTTTTTCGTCGTAGCCAACTGAGTAAGTCAAGTCAAACCCTCAATACACACTTATATTTTTTCTTTGGATTGTTCCAATATAATTTACTTAGACTAACTATACCTATCCGTTCCAGGTCCAACAAAGATGTGATGTTTAACTTTCTAAGAGGTTCTTAAATACCTTGAGAGTTTCCTTTCTTGATGAGAACCGTGTCTTCATCCTGAGACTCTTCTATAGCGTTCGACCAGATCTCGTCATCTGTGGAAAAAAATACAACAGTGAAACTATACACCACCGATTTTAATGAAAAATAATCAGTATTGTAGTAAACTTACCAATGAGAAATTCATTTTTGACCATTTCCGAGGACTCTATCTTCACTAGAAGAGGGCATGTAGGCCCTGGAGAATCATCTGGAAGTATTCATTTATGTAACTAGACTTAATTTTGAGTGTTTCAAAAATAAAATTTTTATTGAATACCACAATTTCCGATTTCGTGGGAAATTCTACATTCAAATTAAATATTGCATGACTTTGTCAAGCAGATACTTTATTACCGTTGCTTCGTTCAACATAGTTCAGAGAGCCAGAGAATTGTATAAATATGCTAACCTAGAAAACTTAAATGTTGCTTTTGAAATGTGTGCTGACGATGGCGTAAGCCGAAACAGGTTTTCACTACATTGAAAGAGATCGCAAAAAAGTAATCGAGAAGAAATAGTACAGTCAGGTATTGTAGTAAACTTACCAATGAGAACTTCATTTTTGACCATTTCCGAGGTCTCAGTCTTAACTTGAAGAGAGAATGAGGGCGCTGAAGAATTATCTGAAAGTATTCATTTATGTAAGTAGACGCCATTTTGAGTAAGACCTTCAAAAATAATGGGTGAAATACACATTTCGGTAGAAAATTCAAAAAACGAACCAGCGATCTTGAGCTCAATAAGCAAGCACGCATACCACTGAGCTACCGGCAGCCTCCAATGAAGAACCTGCATTAAGCTAGCCCCCGCAACATCGCAAAATCAAACCGGACATATCCCACGATTTAGAGATATTTATGTGCTAATTTGCTGCTCTATCTCGATTATGTTGCTCCAGCCGTTTAGCAGGAGTCCACAGTCATAGGTGGGGGAGACTAGTTTAACGTTAAGCTAGCTCTCCCCACCTTCGACCCCGATTTCCTGTTAAACGGTTGGAGCAACAAAATCGGGAATAGAGCACCAAATTAGCACTAAATCATTCGATTAAAAAAATATCGATTTTGGCAATATTCTATTAGTGGGGAGGGCTACCTTAACGTTAAGCTAGCCCCCCACATAAATAGCACTAAATCGTGGGATATGTACGGTTAATAGATGAAAAAATATATATATATTAAGGTATTAAGTGAGCGTCGTCTTGCACAATAAGGACGAAGAATAATCGAAAGAATTTGGTTTATTTTTATATCTTCTCTAAAATAAAATCCCATATAATCCTTCATAAAAATAATGTTGTATTGTGCATTTTAGAGACATCAACGTCACGATTTTACAAACTAAAATAATTTAGGAGCCTTTAGTTTACAGAAAACAAAATAGAATAAAAATATTTTTTCAATGCGTTATCCCATTCGATCTCACAACAATCATTTTTATCATAATATTAGTGGCACGTTTTCAAGATTTTTTTTATGTTAAGTTTACAATCATAACAAAAAAGGGTATGAAGTTGACGGAAGAAAACATGTTCCCTCGTTTCACAGGAATAACAACATCAGAAACGTTATGAGGTTTTATTGCAGGTAAAAAGGGGAAATATATTCGAGGTTTTTTCCCAATGACTCAAAAGTACAATGCATATTACCTGATAACGGATTAGTAACTGAAATCTTCACATATAATAAAATGTACCTACCAATGATAAGTTCATCACTTTTTAGAGTTGGTGATTCAGTCTTCATTATTCCAAACAGGGCAATACTAGTAATATAAGTAGAAACTATAATCAGACTAACAAGATATTGATTTCTAGAGTTCAAATAAAAACTGTTTGCATATCGAATTTAATATTTTAAATATTCAAAAAATACAATCAATGCACTAAATTAGACACTAGGACATTAGTGTGAACTAATATCAATCCAAAACATGTATTTGAATAAAAGAGCCGTCGTTTATAAACGAAATAACTCAATTGAACTGTTCACTTCTTCACTTCGAAGTTATCAAGTATCGATTACCAAGAATATTCCGTATGGGACACAAAGAGTGAAATTACTCCAATGAATCTGGTCTCATGAATCTTCTGAAGGGCAAGAACCGGCCCGCTGTAAGATTTGGTCCGGCCCGCGAGACATTTTGAAGAACCCAATTTAAAAAAAATAATATTACACTACTTACTCACATTCACTCCAAATCAGGAAGATCGAGTAGGATGGGGTTTGTCGCTTGCTCCTGTGGAATCAAGTGAGCGAGCAAGGCGAGTGAGGAAAAACTCATGTCATCGCGTGTTTGTTTATGGTCAATAAATTTGCGTATTTTTTTTGTGTTTTTAATGTGCGTGTTTGCGGATGCGATCGTATTCATGTGATTGATTGATAGTGTTACGACCGAACAAAATACATGCAAAAGGCACCCCTTCCCGAGAATAGGCTCCTCGTGGCGGCGATCATCAAAGAGTGAGGTTGTAATAACTCCAAATTTCACGATTTAATTATAATATTGTACCTATTTTTTTTCATTTCATTTTGTTATTTTAATAAATTGTATTATAATAACATTGTCTTATTATTTCATGTCTGATATCTATCGCTAAAAATTATGAACACTACTGTAAAGTCCGTCTATTTTATTTGAACCATCTACGCGGCCCGCGAACGTATTTGCACACTAAAGTTTGGCCCGCAACATGTCAAAGGTTTCCCATACATGTTATAGACACACAATTTAATCTATTAAGGTTGGACGCTGACTACACCTCCTTCAAAGTTCGTCGAAACCGTGCACAGTCGATGATCAGGACGGCCAAATCGCAGCACTTTTTGACCCTGATCGCGGAGGCACCTAACTGTAAGTCAAAATTAGCAGCTTCTCGGAAGCTCTCGTTATGTTCTCCCAAAAACCTTTCTTCTCCCTCCACTTTTTCCTATTTCGTTACTCGTCCAAACTTCCCACTTGTTTCTCCAGCTCCAATAGTAAATCCACAATCCTTCGATTCAAATAAACTTCTCTTCTCTTATATTTATCCTGATGCCTTCCTCCAGATAATCCTAAAAAGTCGCTCTAATGCCCTTGGCCCTGATGCCATCCCCCTCCTCTTCCTTAAAGCTTGCCTTCCAGTCATATTCCCCATCCTTCTTCATATCTATAATTTATCCCTTCAAACTTCCACTTTCCCTTCCGCCTGGAAAGAAGCCTTTGTACTCCCTCTCAACAAGGTCCCTAATTCTGAAGCTCCGAAAGATTTTCGCCCAATCTCTCTCTTATGTTCCTCATACAAACCTTTAGAACGCATAGTTCACTACCAACTTTCAGAATTCCTTCTTACCAAAAAACTACTGAACCCTTTCCAATCTGGTTTTCGACACTCCATCGACAACTGACCCTCCTAGTTCAACTTTTCCAAAGCCTTTGATTCCGTGGACTCCATGCTCCTCTCCAAGCTAGACAGTCTCCCTCTGTCCAATAGCGTCCTCCTCTGGCTCCAGTCCTATTTGTGAAGAATAGAAAAGAGGGGTAGTTCACTACTGCTGTGCTTCACTCACCAAACCGGGATTTTATCTTTGTGACTTGTTAATTCTTGGGGGTTTCAATGATAACACAAATTAGGCTGTTGATAACTACCTACTTAGAGAATGTATTTTAAATGTAAGAACTCACGACAGATAATAAGATATGATAAGAACAGTCTAACACTTGGAAACATAAACAATAGGAGCCAATCTTAATAAACGGGGAACAAAGATTTGATTTTCCTTAACTCTTTCGAGTTTTCTGACAAAGTCCCCTTCACCGCCTTCTCACATATTTTGCAGGCCGTTCTCAGTCCGTCAAGTTTCCCAACTCTCCACCCTCGTCCTCACTTCCTCTCCACTCAGGTGTCCCACAAGACACATCCCTTTCTCCGCTCCTTTTCTCTTTCCCAATATTTATATAGAATATAGGTTGGCTTTGTGGTACGGTTTTGTCAATTTTTCTTAAGAACACATTAGGACACCAATGCCGGTAGATAGGCAGCAACCAGAAATGACGATAGTCAACCATGGACCTATTTAGATATATTAGGAGAGTTGTTGTTTATATGTGATAGTAAGATGTTGTGGGACGAGATTTCTAATAGAAATAAAAGACGTTGTCTTCCCACTGTTTTATTTTATACCAGAACCGGTTTTCGACGCAACAGCGTCATCATCAGTGGTTCATCCCACCCACACAGCGCAGCGGTTGGAGTTATCTTCCTAAACCTGTCATTATCATTTACTTTTTTCATAATCACGGTTTTTTGAGTATTATCAGTTTCTAAACAAAAATGTCTACTAGTTTCGATTAAAAAAATGTAAGGAAAACATTTTTCGATGTTTAATCAATTTCTAAAAATAATTTTCACACTTGACAGCTGTCGACAGATTTCGTATTTTAAAGAATTTTTATTGTATATTACAATATTTGGTTATATGATGAATAGTATTGTAATAAAAGTGTTTTAATTTGTATATCAGTAATAACTGGTATAGAAATTTTATAATAAAACAACATCAGGTGTTTATTTTCTTTATTGAAAAAGAAAGGCTTTTCTTTTTGTTTTTGTTCTATACAAAACTATGATCAGTTTTGAAAAAAAAAAAATTATTATTTAAGATTTTCTTGACAGCTCATTGTCGACAGCTGTCAAGTGTGAAAATTATTTTTAGAAATTGATTAAATATCGAAAAATGTTTTCCTTACATTTTTTTAATCGAAACTAGTAGACATTTTTGTTTAGAAACTGATAATACTCAAAAAACCGTGATTATGAAAAAAGTAAATGATAATGACAGGTTTTTTGACAGCTGGCATGTATTAAAATGAGTTTTTAACATCATATTCTGCTTCAGCGACCCCCAAAACCCCTGAGTACCATTTTCTACCTTAAAGCGATGGAAATCAACGGCTCAGTAATCGATCTACTGAAGAAAACTTTGAAACCCATGTTAAATCCCATTTAAAATTCAACCTCGATGGGGGACGGGTTATTCAATATGTTTTCTCGATTTTTCGGCGCCAACATTTTTTTTTGGGAACTTCTTTCGACCTAGCACGTTTTAAAATTTCAACTTTTTCACTTTAAAGACCACCCTATTAACCACCCAAGTTAATAGAATATATCACATTTAATAGAGAATAAGTTAATTCTCTATTAAATGTGATGAAATAATATTGAAACAAAGCAAAGAAGAAACAGGAAATATATATATATATATACAGTAGAGTCCCGCTAATCCGGACTAGACGGGACCGGACCCCGTCCGGTTTACCGAATGTCCGGATTAAACGAAATTTGCTGTAAAACGCACGCGATAAATATTTAAAAAAATTTTTTAAATATTTGTCGAAATATCTTCTATGTCGGCACTTTTTCGTCGTAGCCAACTGAGTAAGTCAAGTCAAACCCTCAATACACACTTATATTTTTTCTTTGGATTGTTCCAATATAATTTACTTAGACTAACTATACCTATCCGTTCCAGGTCCAACAAAGATGTGATGTTTAGCTTTCTAAGAGGTTCTTAAATACCTTGAGAGTTTCCTTTCTTGATGAGAACCGTGTCTTCATCCTGAGACTCTTCTATAGCGTTCGACCAAATCTCCTCATCTGTTGAAAAAAATACAACAGTGATACTATACACCACCGATTTTAATGAAAAATAATCGGTATTGTAGTAAACTTACCAATGAGAAATTCATTCTTGACCATTTCCGAGGACTCTATCTTCACTAGAAGAGGGGATGAAGGCCCTGGAGAATCATCTGAAAGTATTCATTTATGTAACTAGACGTAATTTTGAGTGTTTCAAAAATAAAATTTTTATTGAATACCACAATTTCCGATTTCGTGGGAAATTCTACATTCAAATTAAATATTGCATGACTTTGTCAAGCAGATACTTTATTCCCGTTGCTTCGTTCAACATAGTTCAGAGAGCCAGAGAATTGTATAAATATGCTAACCTAGAAAACTTAAATGTTGCTTTTGAAATGTGTGCTGACGATGGCGTAAGCCGAAACAGGTTTTCACTACATTGAAAGAGATCGCAAAAAAGTAATCGAGAAGAAATAGTACAGTCAGGTATTGTAGTAAACTTACCAATGAGAACTTCATTTTTGACCATTTCCGAGGTCTCAGTCTTCACTTGAAGAGAGAATGAGGGCGCTGAAGAATTATCTGAAAGTATTCATTTATGTAAGTAGACGTCATTTTGAGTAAGACCTTCAAAAATAATGGGTGAAATACACATTTCGGTAGAAAATTCAAAAAACGAACCAGCGATCTTGAGCTCAATAAGCAAGCACGCATACCACTGAGCTACCGGCAGCCTCCAATGAAGAACCTGCATTAAGCTAGCCCCCGCAACATCGCAAAATCAAACCGGACATATCCCACGATTTAGTGATATTTATGTGCTAATTTGCTGCTCTATCTCGATTATGTTGCTCCAGCCGTTTAGCAGGAGTCCACAGTCATAGGTGGGGGAGACTAGTTTAACGTTAAGCTAGCTCTCCCCACCTTCGACCCCGATTTCCTGTTAAACGGTTGGAGCAACAAAATCGGGAATAGAGCACCAAATTAGCACTAAATCATTCGATTAAAAAAATATCGATTTTGGCAATATTCTATTAGTGGGGAGGGCTACCTTAACGTTAAGCTAGCCCCCCACATAAATAGCACTAAATCGTGGGATATGTACTGTTAATAGATGAAAAAATATATATATATTAAGGTATTAAGTGAGCGTCTTGCACAATAAGGACGAAGAATAATCGAAAGAATTTGGTTTATTTTTATATCTTCTCTAAAATAAAATCCCAAATAATCCTTCATAAAAATAATGTTGTATTGTGCATTTTAGAGACATCAACGTCACGATTTTACAAACTAAAATAATTTAGGAGCCTTTAGTTTACAGAAAACAAAATAGAATAAAAATATTTTTTCAATGCGTTATCCCATTCGATCTCACAACAATCATTTTTATCATAATATTAGTGGCACGTTTTCAAGATTTTTTTTATGTTAAGTTTACAATCATAACAAAAAAGGGTATGAAGTTGACGGAAGAAAACATGTTCCCTCGTTTCACAGGAATAACAACATCAGAAACGTTATGAGGTTTTATTGTAGGTAAAAAGGGGAAATATATTCGAGGTTTTTTCCCAATGACTCAAAAGTACAATGCATATTACCTGATAACGGATTAGTAACTGAAATCTTCACGTATAATAAAATGTACCTACCAATGATAAGTTCATCACTTTTTAGAGTTGGTGATTCAGTCTTCATTATTCCAAACAGGGCAATACTAGTAATATAAGTAGAAACTATAATCAGACTAACAAGATATTGATTTCTAGAGTTCAAATAAAAACTGTTTGCATATCGAATTTAATATTTTGAATATTCAAAAAATACAATCAATGCACTAAATTAGACACTAGGACATTAGTGTGAACTAATATCAATCCAAAACATGTATTTGAATAAAAGAGCCGTCGTTTATAAACGAAATAACTCAATTGAACTGTTCACTTCTTCACTTCGAAGTTATCAAGTATCGATTACCAAGAATATTCCGTATGGGACACAAAGAGTGAAATTACTCCAATGAATCTGGTCTCATGAATCTTCTGAAGGGCAAGAACCGGCCCGCTGTAAGATTTGGTCCGGCCCGCGAGACATTTTGAAGAACCCAATTTAAAAAAAATAATATTACATTACTTACTCACATTCACTCCAAATCAGGAAGATCGAGTAGGATGGGGTTTGTCGCTTGCTCCTGTGAAATCAAGTGAGCGAGCAAGGCGAGTGAGGAAAAATTCATGTCATCGCGTGTTTGTTTATGGTCAATAAATTTGCGTATTTTTTTTGTGTTTTTAATGCGCGTGTTTGCGGATGCGATCGTATTCATGTGATTGATTGATAGTGTTACGACCGAACAAAATACATGCAAAAGGCACCCCTTCCCGAGAATAGGCTCCTCGTGGCGGCGATCATCAAAGAGTGAGGTTGTAATAACTCCAAATTTCACGATTTAATTATAATATTGTACCTATTTTTTTTCATTTCATTTTGTTATTTTAATAAATTGTATTATAATAACATTGTCTTATTATTTCATGTCTGATATCTATCGCTAAAAATTATGAACACTACTGTAAAGTCCGTCTATTTTATTTGAACCATCTACGCGGCCCGCGAACGTATTTGCACACTAAAGTTTGGCCCGCAAAATGTCAAAGGTTTCCCATACATGATATAGACATACAATTTAATCTATTAAGGTTGGACGCTGACTACACCTCCTTCAAAGTTCTTCGAAACCGTGCACAGTCGATGATCAGGACGGCCAAATCGCAGCACTTTTTGACCCTGATCGCGGAGGCACCTAACTGTAAGTCAAAATTAGCAGCTTCTCGGAAGCTCTCGTTATGTTCTCCCAAAAACCTTTCTTCTCCCTCCACTTTTTCCTATTTCGTTACTCGTCCAAACTTCCCACTTGTTTCTCCAGCTCCAATAGTAAATCCACAATCCTTCGATTCAAATAAACTTCTCTTCTCTTATATTTATCCTGATGCCTTCCTCCAGATAATCCTAAAAAGTCGCTCTAATGCTCTTGGCCCTGATGCCATCCCCCTCCTCTTCCTTAAAGCTTGCCTTCCAGTCATATTCCCCATCCTTCTTCATATCTATAATTTATCCCTTCAAACTTCCACTTTCCCTTCCGCCTGGAAAGAAGCCTTTGTACTCCCTCTCAACAAGGTCCCTAATTCTGAAGCTCCGAAAGATTTTCGCCCAATCTCTCTCTTATGTTCCTCATACAAACCTTTAGAACGCATAGTTCACTACCAACTTTCAGAATTCCTTCTTACCAAAAAACTACTGAATCCTTTCCAATCTGGTTTTCGACACTCCATCGACAACTGACCCTCCTAGTTCAACTTTTCCAAAGCCTTTGACTCGTTGGACTCCATGCTCCTCTCCAAGCTAGACAGTCTCCCTCTGTCCAATAGCGTCCTCCTCTGGCTCCAGTCCTATTTGTGAAGAATAGAAAAGAGGGGTTGTTCACTACTGCTGTGCTTCACTCACCAAACCGGGATTTTATCTTTGTGACTTGTTAATTCTTGGGGGTTTCAATGATAACACAAATTAGGCTGTTGATAACTACCTACTAAGAGAATGTATTTTAAATGTAAGAACTCACGACAGATAATAAGATATGATAAGAACAGTCTAACACTTGGAAACATAAACAATAGGAGCCAATCTTAATAAACGGGGAACAAAGATTTGATTTTCCTTAACTCTTTCGAGTTTTCTGACAAAGTCCCCTTCACCGCCTTCTCACATATTTTGCAGGCCGTTCTCAGTCCGTCAAGTTTCCCAACTCTCCACCCTCGTCCTCACTTCCTCTCCACTCAGGTGTCCCACAAGACACATCCCTTTCTCCGCTCCTTTTCTCTTTCCCAATATTTATATAGAATATAGGTTGGCTTTGTGGTACGGTTTTGTCAATTTTTCTTAAGAACACATTAGGACACCAATGCCGGTAGATAGGCAGCAACCAGAAATGACGATAGTCAACCATGGACCGATTTAGATATATTAGGAGAGTTGTTGTTTATATGTGATAGTAAGATGTTGTGGGACGAGATTTCTAATAGAAATAAAAGACGTTGTCTTCCCACTGTTTTATTTTATACCAGAACCGGTTTTCGACGCAACAGCGTCATCATCAGTGGTTCATCCCACCCACACAGCGCAGCGGTTGGAGTTATCTTCCTAAACCTGTCATTATCATTTACTTTTTTCATAATCACGGTTTTTTGAGTATTATCAGTTTCTAAACAAAAATGTCTACTAGTTTCGATCAAAAAAATGTAAGGAAAACATTTTTCGATGTTTAATCAATTTCTAAAAATAATTTTAGCACTTGACAGCTGTCGACAGATTTCGTATTTTAAAGAATTTTTATTGTATATTACAATATTTGGTTATATGATGAATAGTATTGTAATAAAAGTGTTTTAATTTGTATATCAGTAATAACTGGTATAGAAATGTTATAATAAAACAACATCAGGTGTTTATTTTCTTTATTGAAAAAAAAAGGCTTTTCTTTTTGTTTTTGTTCTATACAAAACTATGATCAGTTTTGAAAAAAAAAAAATTATTATTTAAGATTTTCTTGACAGCTCATTGTCGACAGCTGTCAAGTGTGAAAATTATTTTTAGAAATTGATTAAATATCGAAAAATGTTTTCCTTACATTTTTTTAATCGAAACTAGTAGACATTTTTGTTTAGAAACTGATAATACTCAAAAAACCGTGATTATGAAAAAAGTAAATGATAATGACAGGTTTTTTGACAGCTGGCATGTATTAAAATGAGTTTTTAACATCATATTCTGCTTCAGCGACCCCCAAAACCCCTGAGTACCATTTTCTACCTTAAAGCGATGGAAATCAACGGCTCAGTAATCGATCTACTGAAGAAAACTTTGAAACCCATGTTAAATCCCATTTAAAATTCAACCTCGATGGGGGACGGGTTATTCAATATGTTTTCTCGATTTTTCGGCGCCAACATTTTTTTTTGGGAACTTCTTTCGACCTAGCACGTTTTAAAATTTCAACTTTTTCACTTTAAAGACCACCCAAGTTTAGTTGCATAACGTACGACTAATTATCGAGTACCTGATATTCGTAATGTGTAGAATTAGAAGCACTAGAAATTAATAAACACAACAAAAACAAAAACTTTATTATGCTCAATGAACAAATAGAACTTAATCCGTCGCCGTTGTTAAACCTAAATATTTAAGACAATTTTGAATATTAATACATTTAAACCTTTAGTACATGTACTCAAACTATATTTAAAGAGAGATTTTTACATATAAGAATGTTTTATACATACATCAATAGATTAAGATTATATTGTTGACTATTCAATTAAGTTTTGTTTTATATTTCTGTTGACTTGAATGTTGTAATGTCTCCATTTTGTACATTATTGTTTACATTTACTTTCTTGTCACATGTCTAATTTATGACATTGTTTGTCCTGCCTTGTGTTAGTTCAGTAGTAATCTCTGTTTAGTTCACTTGATGCTGTAACAGGCGAAACTATAGTCGTGCAATTTTGACCAATATAGTGAAAATATTGACAAGTAGTGTGTGGAGTTTATATTCCTTTGTGTGTATATTCCTTTATCCTGTTTATTATTATTAGCTACGATGCTGCTCGGTCCCATATTTGAGTCGTTTAGTTCCAAACCTGGCCAAGTGCAAAAATATTAATTTTACAAAAAACGCATAAAATCACATTACTAGTGAAGACGTTCGAGTAAAGATTCCAAACTTTCACAAATGTTTCATTAATCATTGTATTGTAAATTAGTTTTAACGATTTGACAATTAATTAATTAGTATTCACGTAATTAATTAATTAATTTTGTACTTGGCCGACTTTGGAACAAAACTAGGTAAATGGCCCCTTTTGGAACTAACTTCTTGGAAATTGGTCATTGGTCGCCTAATTTCCTCTGATCTACAAATTACTATACACACACAGGTAAAAAATAAGCAACAATATAATTTTAATTTTTATTTTAGAGAAAAATTTGGTTTGTTAAAAAAATGAAGTGTTTCTTCAGGTAACACTACCATCGTAAAACAAAAAATTAACACATAAACACAATAATATTATTATTAAATTAACGGTTTTTAAAATTGTATTTATTTATTAAATAAAATCAAAGTAAAACATCACTAAAACAATAACAAATGACCCAAAAACGAAAAGATAACTTGCAAAATATAACCTTTTATGACGCACACCAGTGCTGCCCCTAGTTTGCTTACTGTGAACTAATACACTTGGCCGACTTTGGAACTAACCCACTACTTTCCAATCACTTTTAATATAGCAAATGGCCAAATCTGGAACTGTTCGCCTCACTAACTTGTACTTTTCAACAAAAT
Organism: Aradus depressus; assembly: GCA_963662175.1. NCBI lineage: Eukaryota > Metazoa > Arthropoda > Insecta > Hemiptera > Aradidae > Aradus > Aradus depressus. The sequence goes on along the minus strand of OY759226.1, from coordinate 13,708,051 downwards.
TGACTTGAACATTTTTTTATTTTTATTTTCTCATTTTTTTGCACTTGGCCGGGTTTGGAATTAGACGACTCATTTGTTTTCATACAGAAACATTAAACAACATTGCCTTTTTCCGAGATTTGACTATATGCCTCCATGTGAATAATTGAAAACTGCAAAGTCATGAATGTACTGTCGAAGAAATGCGTAGGAATCGCATGAGAGATATTATGAAAAATCGAAGTTCCCCGGGCAACGCCGGGTAATACTGCTAGTATAAACATATAAATAAAATAAAAGTACATTTTCATTGTTAATTCACACCTACTTGGTTCAGCACACCTTAAACCAAAAACACTTCTCTCACTGCTAGATTGTCCAGCTTCACATCTCTACTCCGACTTCTCACTTCCACAGCTTAGACTGTCTTACACTATTAGAACAGCTGATAGTCTTTTCTTCTCCATTCATTGGTTGTTCATATTTCTTTTTAAAACAAAATGCGACTAGTCCATCTTTGTATATTTATTCACTAATAATCAGTATATTTTTATAATCTTAATGTGTGTACATTTTTTTTACATCACATATTTAAATATTTACCAACGATTACACATCATTCTCTCTCCTCCTTCTCAAAATTATTTCATACTGGCATTCACAGGGTATAAGTGTTCATACTCAAGATTACGCTGTACAAAGAGACAAAACGAAATGATTTTGAGACGGGGAGTGAGATAGTGGTCCTATCTCAAATCTGAGGATCAATTAGAGTTTGGAAATTTTATAAGGAACAATTTTGGTAAGAATACATTTTTCGATAGGACTATCAGTTTTCGGGTAAATCAAGGAAACGTCTAGAAATGTTTCAAAACTACATTTCTAGATGGTTTTCGGTATATATCTCTAATGATTTTTGATTAGGTCATAAACGGAAGTGGTATCATTTAAAATGTAGTTAGGTTCCGGAGGAAAGTGGTCCCAATTTTCGTCTAATTTTGAATCTAATGACCTAAGTTAGCACGTGTGACTCCTTCATTTCAAATTCATAGCTGCAATAATTTTTGTGGTAGAGAGCTCACAACTTTTCAATCAGATACACACACAAGCACAGACAGAAATCATTGCGAAAATGGTTAAAATGTAAAAATCCTTATTACAATAATATAGTCATAATTAATAAATAAAGAAGAAATTAAGTACATCTATCACTTAGCGTTCAAGTATAGAACAACAAAATACAATTACAACTTGTTTAAAAATCAAATTATACCTTCGCCTAAGTACATAATAAATTTTATTTACGAACAAGAAAGGATCTTATCAATATATAATATATATCTTTGACCTTTAAAGTTAAAAAAAAAAAAAAAATCATATTCTGGTTCGGTATAATAATATTAATTTCAGATATTAATTGTGAATCATAAGATTTGAGCCTAGTTATAATAATTGAATTAATATTAATAATAATAATGGAATAAACAATAAATTACCACATTTCCTGTAGACATTTTATAACTGGTCTTCTATTTAATTTTGATTTCTACAGTAATTTCCGAAAAGGGCCCTAAAAAATATCAAATGTTCAAGATGTGCAATTTTGAAGAAAGTGCACGTTAATTTTTAAAAAATTTCGATTAACAAACTTTTCATTTGGATTTCTAAAGAGATGCCATCTTGTTTTCTAAATTTTGCAAAAATATAAATTCAATCCAAAGGTTTTCAAATTATCTTACTGGGCCAACAGGGAAAATAAATAGAATAGAATTTACGAGAACAAATAGTATGGGTTTATTTTTTTTCTACATTATAAAATTTAAAAAAACTTGAAATATTGCAACAAACAAAAATCAAAAGAAAAATCCTAAAAACTAATTCAATCTTTTTTTTGTTTTATATTTTGGCCATTTTTTAAAATTAAGTTATATATTTCTGGGCATATGTCCTGTACATACAAACAAATAATAGTACCTTCTTTGTGGATCAATTTCACCGTCAATTCACTCCAACTTAGTTCATCACACCTTAAGCCTAAACACCACTGTCTATCTTCACTCAGACCATCTCCATTGAACCTAGGCCTCGACTCATCTCTACACTCACTAAAAAAACAGCTGATGGCCATGTATTGTTTTATTACTCATTTGTTTTAAAAGAAATTTGCTTTTTATAGAAAAATAAATATAATTAATTTTTTAATATTAATAATTTAATCATTTTAATGTGTGTATTTTTTAAAATACATCACAACGACTTGTAAAGATTAATAAATGGTAAATAATAATAGGATTAAATAGTAGTAAAAATTTATTTTGACTGTTTCCTTAAGGATGACACAACTTTTAACTATAGAAGGGCATCCTTAAGGAAGGACCAAATGCGTTTTTTTATCTACTTAACTTCTTCTCCCTCTTCATTATCCATGTTCACTTTAGCTTTATACGCAAGTTTTTTTGTTTTTTTTAATTTTAGCGGTTAAAGTGACTGAGAGAGTCGATTCATGAGTCGATCATCTTTTGAAGCTTGAAAAAACAACCTGCTTTTGAATTACCTTCTTTTTTCAATTTGTTGTGCCACAAGTTTGCATTTTTGATTCATTTGAAAAATTAATAAAAAAAAAAATGAGTGAGGATAGTGAATCTGTTGAAGTTGAAGACAGTGAAGCGGAAAATGAACATCTCAAACATTTTATCCAGCTTTATGTATCGCTCCCTGAATTATGGAACCCACGGTTACCATCATACAAGAACAGAATTGCTCGTAAAAAAACTGTGCAAAAACTGCTGCCTATCTACCAAACATTGAAACCGAATGCAAATGAAGTAGATGTGCGAGATCTTCAAAGTTCCGACCGGTCGCTAAGTACCGTAGAGTAACCGCCAATTTTATCTTCTACACTGATTGCATCTCTCATATTTGTGTCTTAGCGTCTTAAAAGAGGTTCAAGCATTTCTTTGAGGTTGTGGAACGTGTGAACGTTCATTCGAAAATAATTACAGTAATCGTTCGAATCACTTAGAGAAATTTCTCTAAGTAATGTTACATGAGAATAATGTTCTCTTCTTGTAATCCAATCTTTGACCCACCTATGGCGGTTGACTGACCGTTTAGTTGCACGAAGCAATAACAGCGAAATGCACGCTTTTTATTTATTATTCATGATAAAAACGCGGTTCGTTGTGACCAGCACGTCTAGACGCAATATAGAAGAAAGTATTGGCAATACTATTGATCAGTTTGCGGTCTGTTGTTTATTGATCTGCATATTGGCAATAGTATTGGCATGTGTATATTGAATACTATTGTCCGTGTGCCGCTTTATACAAACATCTTTTAAGACTAACAAAAACTTAAACTTTCTTATGTTCCAATAAGTGCAACAAAAATTGTTTTAAACTTGGAACAGTAAAATAAAGGTATACGTTCTTGGATTTTCCCGAAAAAATGTATAAAACGTAAATTTTTTTTTTTCTGTTTTATTTTATAAGTAAATAATACAAATTGAAAACAAACACAATTAAATATAAAATATAAATTACAAACAATGTGCAAAAACAAATAGGAGGAATGAAAATATATTTAAGAATGCAACAAAATAAATCAGCCATAGTCTAGGTGAGTTCCTATTTAAACAGATTTAAATAGATTTAACGACGGGCATTCGTATCCTCAGCTCCTGGACAAAAAAAAACATTTGAGACCAATTAGTACTCTCATAGATGTGTGCGTTCTCTGGAAAAGCAAGAAGGAGTGAAATTTCAGTAGTAACATTTTTAATATAACATTATTTTAAATTCCCAATAAATTTCAGCTATCTGTATCGATATAATGAAAATATAATAGAATAAATAAAATCAATAACTTTTGTATTATGTAATTGCACAAAAATATATACAATAATGTGTACCAGTTTTAGTATACAATTTAAAAGTGACATAAGTTTGCTAAGCTGTAAAATTTATACAATCCTCAGGTTGCTTGATATATAAAATAAGAAATTATAATTATATAAAAAATTAAGAAAATATAATAGAAAGAGGGTAAGTATGTTTATCTAGGAGGAGAAAAAACGTTTAGCACTCCGTCTTTCGGATAGGATGTTAAGCTATGGTCCCGAGTCTGTAAACTGTAATACTCGTTAAAGACTCCCTACCCTAGGTAGGGTTCAATCAATACCACAGTGTATCGATATTTTTACTCATGAGTAGTATCTAATACACCTTTCGATACTACTTAAGTATCGAAACCTACTCGTATCGATTGAATCGAATACTTCGTTATAAGTAATTTTAAACCATGTATAATATATATATATATATATATAATAATAATAATAATAATAATAATAATAATAATAATAATAAAAACACAATAACATTTGAAAGGTATAAATGAGATATTGTAGTGGGCATAAGAAACAAATAAATCAAATCGAATACGATAAGATTATATTATTAAAAACATACCGAAAATAATAAAGATCCTTAAAAAATAAAGATACAATTTATTTTTACTAAGTATATAAAACTACTGGAGAATATTTGTGTTCCCACAATATTCCACTTTTTTAAAACACTTTTTGCAAGTCGCTGAGATCGAAACGTTCTTATTGTAATAAATCCACACTTTCGCCGTAGGACGAGGCATTATAATTTCTAATTGACAGAATGTAAAATTAAAATAAAATAGTGAAATTGAAATCATGTACACGATTCTGTTCAAAATTAAACTAACATATACCTTCATAAACGATAAACCATTTAATGTAAATAAGGTAAGAAATAAGAAAGCATCCTGGACTTCGTGATCACATCACACATGAGGTTATCACCATCGATGTATATCATTTGTCCGTGGACCGTAATTTGAGTTCAGGATTTTATTGCAACAACAAATAAAAGAAAATTGTAAGAAGTTATATAATTTTTTTAATTGTTGAAATTTGAAACGAGTACTTTAAATTGATACAAGTAATATCTATTCGATACCAACTTGGTATCGAAAGAAGTATCGAAACCAAAAGTACTGGGTATCGGATACAAGTATCGATATTTTACTTGTATCGATAGATCCCTAACCCTAGGTAGGCAATATGTAGGACTGCCATTGTAGAGCCGGGCACATGGCTCATTTCCATCAGAGCGACGAAAGAGCGCTCTGGTAGTAGGCGATATGACCTCATAGTTACCCCGGGCATCAATCATAGTAACTAAGCACCTAACTATATACATATGTTAATTATATAATTTACGTCATATACACCCTGCATGTTCATATGTCATATTCTGATATCATGTTGTGTTCGGTTAAATGTGAATATGCAGGGCATAAGTTGGTCACGGACGTCCGGAAATGCTCCGACAAATTTTTGGTCATCGAGACTGCAAATGCAGTCATCGAATGTCCGACTGTATAACCAGACCAGGGTAGAGTTGATTCGCGAGACCGGGATCATAACTATGATGACGGAGACTGGCTATCCACTATTCCGCCCGTTTGTCGGAACCAATCTGGTGTGGGCTTAAGCTCATTTCTACAAAAAACCGTAAATAAAACTACTGAATTAAAAAAAAAAAAATTACCTGTTCCACTTTGGAGTACTCGGCAGTTGTATTCTTTTGGTCAATATGAAATGGCAAAAATATATCCACAAATGCTAAATTCTTTTTGGCCGCAGTCAGTATCAATCTGTCTTCTCCAACGTCCAAAAGAATATCCTTCTCTGAGGTCTGTCAAAAATAATAGCCATTGAATATTAGGACGATATTTTTCTTACACATATCTTAACATCTAACAAACGACAAATAAATGATAAATAAAGCACTTTTTTATTGAACACTTATATTGTCTAATTCCACATACATATATATAAATGTGTACCGGTTTCGGCTTAAGCCATCGTCAGCACAAGGTTCAACTATAATGGAGGTATGAGCTAGGCAGAGTACCTAAGATCCCTCCTACTGTACTTTATTGTTGAACCTTGTGCTGACGATGGCGTAAGCCGAAACCGGTACACATTTATGTATACGTTTTTATGGAATTAGACAATATAAGTGTTCAATAAAAAAGTGCTTTATTTATCATCTTTTTAATTTTATTAATTAGTGTTTCCACTATATATCGATACAAAACGCCAAAAATGTATTAAAAAATAAACAAACAGAGTGGCCTTCGGTCCCCAAAATATATTTATATTATTTTTGTTAACGTTTTGCCACAATTCAAACTTTTGCAACAAAATAAAACAATTTACATTTAAAAGAAGTAGAAAAAGAAGAAGAGTTAATTATAACAGTCGCATCTGCAGAGGTACAATTATACAATAAGGTTCCTTAACCATTACCCTTATACACTAAATACAAATCAAAAATAATCAGTTAAATTAAAAACAATGCTACTGCTTAAGAGTAAATTTTAAAGAACTTCAAAAACAGAGATTATAATTTAAAATCAAGAACGAATATTTTTGTGTTTCCCTCCCTGAGTTTTCCCTATTTTCTTTACCAAAACGTTTTGATTTGTGTCACACTTAAGTAAAAAGTTTTTACTGAAATTTATTATGTAGTCCAGTAGGAGCTCAACATTTAGGTGTTCATGGATTTGGAGGATGGAGGTGTCCCTCCAGTAGCTACCAACCAATCTAAGGCATTTGTTTTGGGCCACTTGAAGAGTTCTCGAGTTGGTATTCTTGCAAACCGGCCCACACTGAGCATTCATTGGCCGCAACAAAAGCTTGTATATGAGGAGTCTATTGGTTAGATTAAGGGACAGAAAGCAAATACTGTGAGAAGACTTGTGTTCTCCTTATTCCCGTTACATTTAGATATTGACTACCATGTAACATATAATGGTTATAAATTGTTTTATTTTGTTACAAAAGTTTTGATAATGTCTAAATGGCGAAACGTTAATAAAAAATAATATAAATATATTTTGGGGAGACATAAGGCCAATTTGTTCTTAGTTTCAAACCACCTTCATCAAGTGAAGATTATACTGGTTTCAAATCTCCTTTTTTTTACAGCATAAATCCATTCCCAGGCAGTCACTCAGCCCCCAGCCGAGTGAGGATGGCAGTCGAAGGCCGATGCGATGTCAGAGAAGACACAGAGAGTGTATTCCCCACATCGGCCCTCAGTATCATCAACGCGTCTTCGGCGGACCTGCCACTCAAGCTACCGAACTATCTATGGGACACAAAGGCGTGCACCTGGATCTGAATTCCATTGAAGAGTCTCCAATACTTTACGAAGACGGGGAGCAGGTTGATTGGTCTGTACCTCCCTGTCAGGGAAAGGTCCTGTCTCCAGGCTCAACAAACTTGCACACAATTGCTCGTTTTCAAGTCCTGGGGAAGTGGCCCCAATGGCCTAAGGCAGGAGTTAAACAGATGTAATGTTAGGAAAGCATTCTTGGTTATAGCGGCGTTTACGAGATCGCTCCCAGGGGCGCCGCCACTCTTCTGCCCCCAACTGACAAGCTCCGGTCAATTTCATCCCAATCAGGTGCGTCCTCCGCGGGAGAGTAAGGACAGCGCTCCTGATGTCCCTTTGGCTGGCTGAATCCTCCACTGGGGGCTGTTTTGACCCTGACCCATAGCACTTTCGATCCTAACCTTTGGCTGTTTTGAATCTAACCTATACTGTTTTGAGACCACCTTACCGCTCTGACTTTGACCCTGGCCAACAGATGGGACGCCTGACCCGTGGGTGGATGTCGCTCTATCTTCAGTTTAGGGTCGGGTGTACCTGAAGAGGTCTTGCCCAAGTCTCTCCCAGCATCACTCTTCTGTACCTCTTGGATCAGGGGGCTTGGGGGTGGGCGCACATCCCGCACCTGGACCCGATGTGCTCGCAGTGGGATCGAACCCATCACTTTTCGATTTTTCAATATCACATAGGCTGAAACAATAAAAAAATAAATACAAATAACAAATTAATAAAACAGTTATAGGATGAATAATGATCATTTTAGGACGATTTTCAGCCATAACTCGCAAACCGGGCGTACTTCAAAAAATTGTTTCATACAAAATGTGCCTTTGTATTCTCTACAACTTTTAAGAGATTTTCGATTAAGTCATAAATATAAGCAGTATCTTGTCTCAAAGTAAAGATCTAATGATTAGCATACGTGAAATCTTCATTTCAAATCTCAAGTTCACATCTATAAGCGTTCTTCGCGTTGGTGCGTTCACGAAATTCCAGTCACACACATACACAGATAGACAAAATCGTCAAATCGTGAAACGTGAAATTCCGTTGAAACTGGATTTTGGATTTTCGCATGATTACAATACCTCCTTAAATAAAGTAAAAAAATGTACCTACTTTTTGCATCGGAAGTATCAAATTGCATTTTGTACTTTTCTTGGAGCGCTTCCATTGTGGCTGTCATAAAAAATGCTTCCATAAGTTTTTCTTTCTTAATTTTTTCAAGAAATTTTGTATTTATTGCAATATCATAAACTGTGCACATACTTCCAGCTGAAAAAAAAAAATAGTTTAAATATTTTTCAAATTTTCGTTATACCACAAAATTTTGGTCTCATTAAATTGATATATTTATACAATTTGGGTTACTATATTACTGGCAATCATTTTCAATCTACAATATCTTTATTAATATTTAACGAAACAAGTATTATTTTATATCAAAATAAATCATAATTTGTCCACTTTCATGTTCTATTGGCAAAATTCATTGAGAAAAAAATAGGGGTAACACAAAGTTTGGTTTGTGTCAATATTATAATACTGGACGCCATTTTGACACTCCTTTTAGTGGTATCACCTAGTTATTAAATAAACACCCAAATTTAAACATCCTTTAAGATATTCCACCCTGGTTATTAAAGATATTTAAAGGGATTTGTAAGCACTTAAAGTCACGTGTTATTAAAGGTCCTTTAAAGCATTTAAGCTCTTTAAGCCACTTAAATCTCTCTGGGCTTGGTTATTCTATTCTTCTGAAATTTCATCTCATTTTTTATTATTATTGTTATTACTAAACACATGTATTTTTTTTTTTTTTTCGATTTCCATCCAGAAGTATCCCTACTGGAAGGGAATATATTTATCTGCATGCGCCATATGTATATTACATGCTTTTACACAACTTAATTTTGAATTTGACATACAATAATTTAGAAAAAAAAAAAAATGTTATAGTTCATCAAAATTAATCTTCTGTACAAAATTTAAAAATTCTTCATAAAAACGTCGCACTAAAATAATTGTTGACAAAGGCCAACTTTCACCCAAACACATGTATGTCCGACCGTAAGAGTTATTAACTTTTATTATTATTTATTGTTTTCGGGTGCACCTAGTATGTATGCAACATCCCGTCCTTTGTAGAGAGAGGTCGGGAGCTGAGTAGTGCTTAAGTGAGGGAATGGCGGGCTAGGGGCGACCACCATTCGACCAACCCGTGGCCGCAGATCCATTCAACAAGAATCAACTCCATCCTAGCTTGGTCGTTAAGCGGGCAATCGAAGTTTTGCAGTCTGCTGAACAGTTTGGGTTGTTCTTCCTCGTAAAGAAGAAGAGTTTGGAGTTAAAGTCTCCATGACCTGATAATATCTGGGACATCCAGTGGTCAGGCTGTACCCACGTTGAGTCGAGGCGAATTCGGAAATCCGGAAAGTATGCGTAAGTCATTCGGCCATCCGAACTTATTAAGAATTAATATCTGTTTATGTATCCAATATATAAGCTATCTTAATGTATACATTATTATGACGTATTCCAATATCATATTATGGTTTAACGGAAATAAATATTATTGATGAGTAAACATATTAGTTCTCGGTAGGGGCTATGTCAGACAGTAAGTCTCGTTGATGCGCAGGCTGCGTGTGTGTTTCGGACAGTTGCGCGCGCAGCGCACACACACAACTACACATTTATCTGTGATGTCAGCTCTTTTTGAGCTTTTCTATTGTATTTTTACAACATTATTGATCATATTTCATGTTGTAGTGACTTTAACTAAAATATCAATATTACGAACTACAAAATGATCTTTCAGTAAGAAACTTTTAGGTTTTTTTTTTTTTTTTTTTTTTTTTTTAACCTAATTATTTACGACATCCATGGCCCCGGGAGGGAGTTCTATCTACGAAATAAAACTCACTCCCGGACGGGATTCGAACCCGCAAACCATAGTGAGACCAAGCGATCAGAGCCCTACGCTCTAGCCCGCACGGCCACCATGGCTCCCAACTTTTAGGTTAAGATGCTTCGATAACTTAAATTTGTAACAATAAATAAAATTTGTGGCAAAAGAAAATAATATAGCAGTGTAGTAATCTAAAAAAAATATATATATATAATGTTTCAATATAAAATTATATGATATTATATAATATTGTTATTAATATATAATAATAATAACTAGATAAAACAAACTTATTTTTGAAATATTGTCTATTCCACTAAAGATATATATACATATATAACTACCGGTTTCGGCTTTATACCATCGTCAGGTCTAGTTATGAACTAAGTCAGTTTGCAGAGAGCGACCCTTGAAATACATCTCAGGTGAAAGGATGCCATTAATACTTGGGAGTCACCCGGCTGTACCGTTAGCTATCTTATGAAATATTTCCTAACAAAACTTAGTTCTAAAACATAAAACAATATCATTAGACTAATACATGGAAAAATAACAAATAAGTAATTAAAAATACAAATAAATAAAAAATATAAATAAAATTGATAAAGTAAATAAAATTGAAAAAATAATAAATGACATCTTAACAGTGAAAGCGGACAAAGGAAATACGACGGTTCTAATTAAACGTGTGGATTACATCAATAAAGTGGACAGTTTCCTACAAGAGAATGGTTTTTCGAAAATAAGAAAAGATCCAACGCCTCTATTCCAAAAACAAGTCCGAGCAGCTGTGTCAGAAGCCGCGATAATCACAAAAGGTATGTGGAAACAGAACCTAATAGTAATGAACCCTTCACCCCCCAAATTATCTGGTCTGCCCAAAATTCACAAAAATGAGGCCCCCATTAGACCGGTGGTATCTTACATAAATTCCCCTACATATAAATTATCGAAATTCGTCAATAGAAAATTAAGGCATTTTATCAATTTTTCGCCACCTTTCACCGTTATCAATTCATTAGATCTCGTCAATAAGATTAGAGATGTAAAGGTACCTCACGGAGCCAAGTTAATATCATTAGACGTCTCTAACCTCTTTACGAATGTCCCCGTAACCGAATGTCTAGAGTTAGTTAGGGGCCTAATAAACAACTCAAATAGGTCCATTTTTGAAAAAATAGAACTTTGTAACCTTTTAGAACCGTGCATAGAACAAAATTATTTCATCTTCAATAGTGAATTATATAAACAGAAAGAGGGGCTAGCGATGGGGTCCAGCCTGTCTCCCCTGTTAGCTGATATATTCATGGATAGAATTGAGAGGGAAATTCTAGAGAAGTCTCCATTTATCAGTAATATCATGTTTTGGAAGCGGTACGTGGACGATATTTTGATACTTTTTAACGGAACAGAAAGACAAATTAACTTATTTTTTGACTTTGTCAACAAAGTCCATAACAAAATAAAATTCACGTTGGAAATAGGAGGTCAAACCATAAATTTTCTGGACTTGGAGATCAAAATTAATAACAAGAAATTCGAATTTAGCATTCACAGAAAACCGACTACAACAGACACGGTAATACACCCATCTTCTAACTGTCCTTCCAGTTACAAATACGCGGCCTTTTATTCCATGTTCCACAGAGCCTACTCCATTCCAATGACCCAACAATCAAAAGATAAAGAACTTAAGATTATTAAGGAAATAGCCAAAAACAATAGCTACCCACAAAAAACAATAAATAAAATTGAAAAGAAGGTCAAAAATCATAATTTTAGGAACAAACTGACCAAATTAGAAACACAAAATAAAGTTTATAATAAATGGGTCAGCTTAACTTACCACGGAAAAATTTCAGAAAAAATAGGTAAAGAGTTGAAAAAAGAAGGTTTCAATATCGGGTTTAAAACTATCAATCCCATAAGCCAGTGCCTAGAGAGAGGTAGGGACAAAACAGATATTGAAAATAAAAGCGGTGTTTATAGTCTAGAGTGTGCGACGTGCAGTCAATTATACATTGGACAGACAGGACGTCGTTTTAGGGAAAGAATTAAAGAACACACGGCCGAAATAAAGAACCGAGGAAACCGTTCTACATTCGCGACCCATATAATTGACAATAGCCACACTTTCGACCCATCTACAGGCATCAAATATCTCCATTATTGCCCAAAAAGCAGGCTACTTAATAGCTTAGAGCAATTAGAAATAAATAAAGCTAATAAAAGGAACATTTGTATGAATGACCAAATTTATTTCAACTATTCCCCTTTGTTAACAGCCTAAACCAGTTCTGTTTCCACATATATGTTTGTATTATCTGTTATTAATATTTGGTTCCACATATATGTTTCAAGTTATCTAAATCTTAACATTATTATTAATTGTATTTCTATTTTTATTATTTACTTGTATTTGTACTTATTTATTTGTTATTTTTCCACGATTAGTCTAGTGACATTGTTTTATGTAAATTTAGAACTAGGTTTTGTTAAGAAATATTTCATGAGTTAGCTAACGGTACAGCCGGGGGACTCCCAAGTTTTAATAGCCTTTGACCTGAGATGTATTTGAAGGGTCGCTCTCTGCAAACTGACTTAGTTCATAACTAGACCTGACGATGGTATAAAGCCGAAACCGGTAGTTATATATGTATATATATCTTTAGTGGAATAGACAATATTTCAAAAATAAGTTTGTTTTATCTATTTATTACAAGTTTCCACAATATGTCCGCGTTTCTCAACTTAGAAGTTGTTAATAATAATAACTGCTGAAAATATCGATCAATAAATAATATATTTGTTGTCATATTGTCACATCAAATAATATAATGTTTTATTACCCATTTCAGGAGATACCGAACAGCTTATTTCATTTTTTTAATGACAAACTTAATCTACAAATGTACGCGAATCGAAGCATTTCAACAACAAATTCGAAAACTACCATCGAGGCTGTATTCTCGCGGGATTTAGAGACACTACAATCACAGTTGTATATATCTTATTGTAGCTATCACAAACCGATAATTTTATGTATAAAAGAAATTGAAGAACACTAAATTTGAAGTTTAATTCCTCATACTACTTTTCTTATTGTAACATTATAAAACAAATTTTAATATAAATCAGTCCAAGACAACAAATTTTTGAAACTAAAGCAGATGTTTACACATAAATTCTCGTGAGTACCGCATCACTCACACATTTGCCTTTTTTTATTATATCTTATTAAAAAATCCTTTAAGGCACATGCCTTTTACGTATGAGTGCACAGTACATCCATACCTTTATCGTACTCATGATGTGGTTCGGCAATGCTCATAGGAATAACGAATTTAGTCTCATCCGATGAGAATTCTTCAAGTAGTTCCGTTTCGGTGATCTCTTTGGGAGCGGGGATGTCCGGGGTGAGACAAATATTGGCAAAGACCTTGTCTCCATCCGTCGTGTGGAACTTGGCACATATACCTGAAAAAGTTACACTAAATAAATATCTGCCAATTATACTATCGGTAAGGAAGAATATTGTTAATTGTTGCCATATAGTGATGTTACCGGTGTACAACTGTATATGTAAATTGATTTTTTTATCGTTTCGAAGTTGTGTTAGAGGGCGCCGCACAGTGTGAAATTTATGGATGAAACTAGGTGCAAAATATTTGTGAAAGCTGGCTTTTTATCAGGTAACTGCGGGTTTCACAATCAAGGTATTATATGCCAATTGACAACTGCCAAAACCCAGCAAAAAGTTTTAAAAAATTTAATTTTTTTTGTCTCAGTTTTTGTTTGGGTCGCTGATTGCGAATTCAATATTTATTTTAGCCAAAAGTGGTCCTAATGTTGTCATTTTGGCCTAAAGTAGTCCAAATTCAATATATTGGCTATTTTTGCCACATTTAGTGTTTTAATGGATTCATTGATTGTGAAACCCGCAGTTATCTGATAAAAGCCAGCTTTCACAAATATTTTGCACCTAGTTTCATCCAAATTGATCAAAAATTGAGCGGGGGCTCAAATTTTGAAAATCAAAACTCATACATTTCACACTGTGCCCCGGTAGCTCAGTGGTATACATGCTTTCTTACTGAGTTTTTTTTTACCTCCCAGATAAAACAAACCCTTAGTTTGTTTTATCTGGGAGGTAAAATAAACTTAAGGATGCCGTCCTTCGGATGGGACGTTAAGCGATGGTCCCGAGCCTGTACGATCTTAGGTACTCGTTAAAGACCCCTACTCTAGGTGAATACAAATTTAGGACTCTCATAGAAGAGTCGACCAGAGTGACAAAAGAGCGCTCTGGTAGTAGGTACGTAGTTAAAGCCCGGGCATAACTCATAATAACTAACTAAAGTTGTATTATTCTCCCAATTTATTTAAAAACCTGTTTCTTCTACATAAACGTTTGAATCACCCTCTATGTACTTCCCCAGGACGAATTAATAAATTATGTTTTCGCTCTCCCACCACAGCCAATCGACCGCTTGGGCTAAAACTCCATATTTGACTTCTGAATCGTCAAACTAAATTTTGATTTAATATCTCGGCAGTTATCAAGGTATTTATGTCGAGCCACTCTTCTCTGGTCGTCCTTCCCTTTGACAGAATTTATATATACAATACAACGGCAGTTATTCCCTATGGCCGATTTGGCTTAGAGGTAAACCAGATAATCGGTTTATCTTATTAAAACTATAAATAATTATCATAATTAAATGTAAACAAATTGTATTAGTTCACCTGGAGAAGGGGTGACCTGTATCCAAGGTATGTTTTCATCATATTTTCTGTTTAAAAGAGCTGCATTTTCCCCTCCGAACAGCTGATTGAACGCCTCTTCACCCTCATTTAGCCCCTGTAAAAGATAATAAATATATATATACAGTAGAACCTCTATAAGTCGAACATCAAGGGAGACGCCAAAAAATTCGAGTTATAGAGTTTTCGACTTATGGAGGATTTCGACTTGGGCGGATTTTGATTCGACTTGTAGAGGTTAAGATTCATTCTAACTAATTTTGAGTTACGAGAGGTGAAATAAATAAAAATTCAAGTTACAGAGGTAACAAACATATTTATATTTATTATAAATCAACATTATTTCAAAACATCCTTAAAATAAAAAATACGTAGTATATGTAGGTATTAAAAAAAGTCAGTAATTTTTTTTGCTTTAGATAATTGGTAATCTTATTTATTGTACACTCCTAAATTGTTTTCTGAGAAACAATGGTGTACATTGTCGGCAAATTCTTAAAGTCGGTAACTTATTTTTCTTCGAGCTATAGAGGTAATAAGTTTCAAATAATCGAGTTGTAAAGGTTGTAAAATAAAACATTGCTATATTCGAGATACAGAGGTCCAATTTCTTTTTTCGAGTTATAGAGGGAAAATATGTACCAAAATGGCTTGTAGGGTCTCACTGATTATTTCGACTAATAGGGGGTTGAGATTTCGAGTAATGGAGGTTTTGGGACTTGAAGGGAAAGGAACAAAACTTTTTTTCGAGTTTTGGAAGTTTTCGACTTATCGAGGTTCGACTTAAAGAGGTTCTACTGTATATATTTTTATTTGGACAATAAAAAATTCAAAAAATATATGTGAGCAAAATGTTGCACTATACATGAATAATGTTTCTTTTGGAATTTAAATTTATATATTATATATATATATTTAGAGAAGGCCGGTAGTTAGGAGGTAGACTAGCCTCCTGAGTTAAAAATCGTGGGTTCCCTAGAGTCAGGCTCATGTCCAACAATGACAAAAGAGTTCTCTGGTAGTAGGCCATATGACCTCGTAGTTAAAGCTAGGCCGTGAATCACAAATCACATTAGATGTTTCTCTGTGTGTGTTCCGAATAGGGGTTTACATTATTTAATCTATTAAGACCAAACTTATAACCTTTTAGCGAATATTATTGTGAAATGTTGCAGGGGTTCGCGGGTGTAGTTGACAAAATTGTGTGTTTAAGGGCGCGCCGGTAGCTCTAAGGTAGCGTGCTAACACAGCCCTTAATATCGCGGGTTTGAAACCCGACCGAGGCCCTTAGGTTTTTATCTGGGAGTTTAAAATACCTTGAGCATGTCCTCCTTCGGATGGGACGTTAAGCGATGGTCCCGAGCCTGTTCGATGACAGGTACTCGCTAAAGACCCCAACCCTAAGTGAATAAAAATTCAGAGTAGGCAAAATTTAGGACTCCCACTGTAGTGTCAGGCACATGTCCACCAGAGTGATGAAAGTGTGCTCTGGTAGTAGGCGATATGACCTCGTAGTTAAAGCCCGGGCATGAGTCACAATAACTAACTTATCTCTAAGAAACAAGAGGACTTTCTTATACCCCTTTTGTAGAGATTACTCTCCCTCTCAAATTTACTTCCTACAGCCATTAATAGGGTTCACTATGCCCTACTTAAGATTACTTTGAAAATTTTACATTCTTTTGAGCGCTATAAATTTCGTCGAATTGGTCCTACCTCAACTCTGAGGACAAATTAAATATTGGAAATTTAATAAGGTACATTTTTCGTAGGAATTAATTTTTTGATAAGCCTAACAGTTTTCGAGAAAACAGAGCAAACGTCCAAAAAAATGGGTTTCAAAATGACATTTTTGCACGGTTTTCTGTATATATCCCACGAACTGGGCGAACAACAAATATCGAATTAAATATTCCCTCTTAGTATTCTCTACAACTTTTATTTGAAAAAAAAGTTTTGATTAGGTCATAAATAGGTAGTATTTTGTTAAATATACTTAGGGCTCAAATTGCAGGTTCATTCCTAGAATCGTCTCTGAGTTAGAACGCTGCCAAACTTCAAAACTACACAAACAGACAGTCATCATCAAAATTGTCAAAAGATATTCAGGAGAGGAAGGTGAAAATCCGTTAACTCGATCTCAGTTTTTCGTCAAATTGCAATACGTCCTCATACACAGAGAAAACTATATTCTTGCGGCAAGAATCTTCTTTTAGAATTTGAGTTTAAATTTAAAATATTTTATTATATATATTTACAATCGACACAGACCACAAGTTTTGTTGACAATAGGTAATGGAACAATTTATGTACAATGATAACTAAATACAAATACATAAATAAATAATAATAATAAAAATGTCTCGGTGAAGTCATGAAGAATATGTACAAAATAATAACTATGTATACAATGAGAAAATAATTAAGTAATTCCTACAGAATTAAATTCAAAAACATTCCTCATATTTTGAATAGCTTCGGTAATAAAACTCTATTCTCATCGAGAGAATCACCTGGTGGTGTCTACTATACCCTATCACAGACTGGTCACTGCTATACCCTATCACCGAGTGGTGTCTGCTACTATTCCCTATCACCTAGTGGTGTCTACTATACCTAAGGTGACCAGATTATGAGATTCTCAAAACGGGACCCACAATATCCGGGAAGTTAGAGACACCCTTAAAAAAATACTATTTACCAATATATATATATATGAAATACTATTTTATTCAATAAAATATCATCAGACTACATTTAGAAATAAACTTGATACCACTTGAAAAAAATATTGTCGAAAAAACTGACTTCAATGTTTATTTTTCATATTTTTGAGAAGAGTGAATTTTTTTCAAAATATCAGGCTTTTTTTTGATGAAATCTAAAAACTGTACACAATCCATTTCAAAGTTACATTTTACTAGCATCATTGCTTTAAGGGTCGACATTTTCATTTGAGATTTTTCTAGTGACCAAATGTCATTAATAATTGAGAAAACTCGTTCCACTGGAGCGTTTGTTCCTGGTAAGGACAAGAAAAATGAAACCATCAGTGCAATATTCTTGATAGGGACATTTTGATTTGCAAAATGAAGAAATATTTCAACCCATCTCTGATCCAGAGAAGTTTTCTCTTCGGTCCACTTGAAAATATTTTCCTGTGTCACGTACTTCTTTAGATAAGTCACTTCGTCAAAAAGCTCACTATCGGAAATCTTCAGCATGGTAAATTTACTAGCAATCATGTCAATCCCCTCCTCGATCCTTTTCCACTCAGGAACTTCCTTTAGAGTTATCCATTGGTATTTCTTCATGTCATCAAAGTGCCAAGACCACATGTTTAAATACTCGATACCATTCTCATAGAAAGTACAAATAGTATTTACAATGTACTCCTTGTCAACTGTTTCTTCGATCTGTTTAATGAAGTTACGGACACCTAAAGGCATGAATGGGACCAAATATTTGTAAAACGGGACAAATAAGCGTCCCGAGCATATATTTCGGGACAACGGGACAGGTCCCTGTAAAACGGGACGTCTGGCCACCTTAACTATACCCTATCACCGAGTGGTGTCTGCTACTATTCCCTATCACCTACTGGTATCTACTACTATTCCCTATCACCTACTGGTGTCTACTATTCCCTATAACCAGTACTGGATTACCCAATAGGCCGGACTAGGCCATGGCCAATGGCCCTCGTAAAAATCGAAAATGGATTCACACTTATGTTAAATCGAAATTTCCATCAAAACCCCAGTTCACTCATTCTGAACTTTACGTAATTTTGATTCGAGATAATCTTGCAACTGTTTTTCCAAACGTTGAAATTGCTCTTCGCATTTTCATGATAACAAATTGTTCTGCAGAGCGCTCTTTTTCAAAATTAAAACGAATCAAAAGCGAGCAAAGAAGCATTATGCATCAAGAACGATTAGACATGCTGAGTTTGATGTTCATTGAATCAGATGTTCTTCGTCAAATTGATTTTGAAGACATCATCAATGATTTTAGCGACCTCAAGTGTAGAAAGAAAGATTTTTAAAGACAAATCTTATATCAACGTTTATATTATAAATTGATATTGTTTATAACATGTTTTTGTAATTTTAGTTCTGAAAAGAATATATACTTTAACAAAAAATAAAATTTATTTCAGGTTAGGTTAGGTTTTATGACTCATGCCCGGGCTTTAACTACAAGGTCATATCGCCTACAACCAGAGCGCTCTTTCGTCACTCTGGTGGACATGAGCCCGACTCTACTGTGGGAGTCCTAAATTTTGCCTACCCTAAATTTTTATTCACTTAGGGTAGGGGTCTTTAACGAGTACCAGACATCGTACAGGCTCGGGACCATCGCTTAACGTCCCATCCGAAGGACGGCGTGCTTAAGTTTATTTTACCTCCCAGATAAAATAAACTAAGGGCCTCGGTCGGGTTACGAACCCACGCTCTTAAGCTCAGAAGTCAAGCACGCATACCACTGAGCTACCGGCGCCCTCAAAATTTATTTCATGTTTATACCTTAGAAATAATATTAATCCATTGTTAAATGCATATAAATGCATAAATAAACATTATATTGCAGTTTGTAAAAAAATGAGGGGCACCAAAAATTTTAAGGGCCTAGGGCCTCCTATTCGGTTAATCCGACACTGCCTATAACCGACAAAAAATACGGAATAAAACTTTTTTTGCAGCAAGAATATATTTTTCTCCGTGCACTGAAGGTTTATGAAAAAAATATTATTTGTACTAGTACATACAGTTTAGATAGAAGTAACTTAGCATAATAAATTAGTAATTCGATCATTTGAGATAAATTAAAAATGAAAGGTAATTATTGAAATCAGTGTTAAGTGGGCAAAGAATTATATATGTTTAAGATAACGCTGTTTAATTTATCAACTGATAACGAGTAGAACAATACAATTATAGATACGATCTACTTATAAATAACTTGAATGTAAAATTATATTTATTTAATTTTTTTAAATATTTTTACTTCCCCACACAAAATATAGGGGAAGTTATGTAATTGGTTAAAAATTTGATGGTGAGTTTTCAACGGAATTGGGTTCAGACCACTAGATTCCAAATATGGAAAAAAAAATGCTGTCTGTCTGTGCGACTTTGGACACGATAACTCCCGATAGAATGAATATATCAACACAAAATTTTATATGTGTGATCAAAAACCACTTAAGGACAACTCATGTCGAATTTCAGCCATATCGGCCAAAGGAGAGGGGGATTAAGGAGGCTTAACTCAAAAACTTTAATAATTGCCGTTGTAATGAATATATTAACATGAAATTTCATATTTAAAGTCAAAACCCATCGAGGACATAACCTGTCAAATTTCAGCGACATCAAAGGGAAGGGGATCAATTCAAAAACCCTAAGTGCTGATGTAATGAATATATCGACACAAATGAGGGCGCCGGTAGCTCAGTGGTATGCGTGCTTGACTTCTGAGCTCAAGGTCGTGGGTTCGTAGCCCGACCGAGGCCCTTAGTTTATTTTATCTGGGAGGTAAAATAAACTTAAGCACGCCGTCCTTCGGATGGGACGTTAAGCGATGGTCCCGAGCCTGTACGATGTCAGGTACTCGTTAAAGACCCCTACCCTAGATGAATAAAAATTTAGGGTAGGCAAAATTTAGGACTCCCACAGTAGAGTCGGGCTCATGTCCACCAGAGTGACGAAAGAGCGCTCTGGTAGTAGGCGATATGACCCCGTAGTTAAAGCCCGGGCATGAGTCATAAAACCTAACCTAACCTCGACACAAAATTTAGTATGATTCAGAAGCCCACTATTCATTTTTAGCCCAAATAGTTTTGGAGGGAGAGCGAAAAATTAATTTATTTCCAGTTTTATAGTTTCTTAATCAAACTAGTTTCCGTTTAATTTAAAAATAAAAAATAAACATTCATACACCAGGACATCGAGGGCGCCGATAGCTCAGAGATAGTGTGCTTGCTTACTGAGTTTAAGAAGGTTCGAAACCCGGCCGAAGGTCTTAAAAAACCTTGAGCACGCCATCCTTCGAATGGACGGCGATGGTCCCGAACCTGTAAGATGTCAGGTCATTAAAGACCCTTAGGTAATAAAAATTTAAGTTAGACAAAATGGAGTCTGGCTCATGTCCACAAGAGCGAAGAAATAGCGCTCTGGTAGTAGGCGATATGACCTCTTTGTTAAAGCCCGGCATGAGTCACACTAACTACAACGGTAATAGTTGGAAAGAGGTAATATTCAACATTTTCTCATGGATTTTCCATCTTGTTTTTTAATTTATACATAAATTAAGATAAATTCAACTATAAGTAATCTTGTAACGTTTAATTTTAAGAAAATATGTAAATTTACAAAATAATAACAATTTTGGAAGAAAAAAACATACTTAAGAAAGGTGAAGGCCAGACAAGATTACGTAATTATGAGTGAAGGAGTTTCAAATGACGGCAAAAAAGTCAGAACTCATATCCTGTTTAGGTTTCAAACACGTTTAATTCATCACGGGTAACATGATTTGGAAAAAAGAGAAATAATTATTTAACGGAAGACAATACAATTATTATAGGTCAATACAATGTATTTTCAATGTTAAAAAAAATTCCAGATTCTGTCCAGTAAATTTTAAAAAAACTCAGTATTTGATCACCGATATGGACGTATGGACTTGAGTTATGGGGCCAAGCCATCAAACATCAAGCGGATCCAATCCTTCCAATCCAAAGTCCTTAGAACCATTGTAGATGCTCCCTGTTTTGTTTCCAACCTTACACTCAATAATGACCTCAAAGTTCCTTTTGTCCAAGATCTCATCATAGTGGGCCATGGTGGCCGTGCGGGCTAGAGCGTAGGGCTTTGGTCGCATGGTCTCACCATGGTTTGCGGGTTCGAATCCCGTCCGGGAGAGTTTTATTTTTCGTAGATAGAACTCCCTCCCGGGGCCATGGATGTCTTAAATAATTATATATAACACATTGACATGGCTAATATGCACTGTACATAAAGCCAAAAGAAAGGAAAAAAAAAAAAAATCTCATCAAATCCTGTTTTTCCAAATTCCACACCAACCTCTCCTTTCACAATAATCCTCTTGCCAAATCCTTAGCATCACAATCCCATTTTGAAAATGTGAAATATTGTGGGAACACGAATAGTCTCTAATAATTTTATATCCTTAGTAAAAAATTCTATGTTTATTTTATTATTTTCAGTATGTTTTTAATAATATAATTTTATATTATTAGATTTGATTTATTTATTTCTTATGCCCACTACAATATTTCATGGCATTCAAAATTAATTAAAAAACAAAAAAAATTAAAACTAATTTGGATCCCGTCCCATGTTGGCATTTCTGGGAACGAAAAAGCAGACATTGCTGCAAAAGACGCTGCACTCTCCTCCTTACTGCCGCAACAAACAGTTAACACAGCACAAGATCTTTCGATCTACTTCAGAAGAAAAATTGAACAACACTGGAACAATCAATGGACTCAGACGACAGACAACAAACTCAGAAAAATAAAAGACGAAAACAAGCCATGGAAACCTCCAAGCACCAGGAACAGATGAGACACGGTAGTCATCACAAGACTAAGACTTGGACATACGAAACTGACACATTCCTACTTACTTCTTGGACTTGAACACCCGACATGCTCCTGCAACCAAGACTACACAGAGCTCACAGCACAACATAAACTGACTAACTGCACAAACTACACCGCATTAAGAAACAAATACCAACTACCGACTGACATGAAAAAACTACTTCAAACCCGACGAATACAACGGACTCATCCAGTTCCTTCAAGACACAAAATTCTACGAAGACATAAAGAAGCAATAGTCGTCGCTAATGGCCCTGCAGTCGATGCGACGTTAAATAAAAACTAAGAAAAAAAAAAAAAAAAAAATTCATTTATATCTTTCTAATTTTATTATTATTAATATCTAGATTTTTAGAGGGCGCCGGTAGCTCAGTGGTATGCGTGCTTGACTTCTGAGCTCAAGGTCGTGGGTTCGTAACCCGACCGAGGCCCTTAGTTTATTTTATCTGGGAGGTAAAATAAACTTAAGCACGCCGTCCTTCGGATGGGACGTTAAGCGATGGTCCCGAGCCTGTACGATGTCAGGTACTCGTTAAAGACCCCCTACCCTAGATGAATAAAAATTTACGGTAGGCAAAATTTAGGACTCCCACAGTAGAGTCGGGCTCATGTCCACCAGAGTGACGAAAGAGCGCTCTGGTAGTAGGCGATATGACCTCGTAGTTAAAGCCCGGGCATGAGTCATAAAACCTAATCTAACCTCCAGATTTTTATTAATATCTATATAGATTTATACA
Organism: Aradus depressus; assembly: GCA_963662175.1. Classification (NCBI taxonomy): domain Eukaryota; kingdom Metazoa; phylum Arthropoda; class Insecta; order Hemiptera; family Aradidae; genus Aradus; species Aradus depressus. The sequence continues at coordinate 13,684,810 of OY759226.1, read as the reverse complement.
TTAAAAAAAAAAATTATTATAACGAACTACTAGATTTAATCGATACTTTTTGTTCGATACTTGAGTAGTATCGAAAGTTTTATTCGATACAACTCGTGAGTAAAAGTATCGATACGTCGTCCTTCGTCTGATTATGGGAAAGGCTTAACTCAAAAACTCTAACAACTCCATTGTAATGAATGCATCGACACAAAATTTCATATGTAAATTCAAAACCCAATGAGGACGTAACCTTAAAATTTAGCGATATCGGCTGAAGCAAAGGGGATATTCAAGGGAGGGGGGGCTCAATTAAAAAAATCCCAATAACTGGAGGATTTAGGATTTATGTAAGGCAACGGTTGAATATTAGCGCAAACGGTCGACTGGTTTGAGAGGAGAAGCGAAAAGTTAATTGATTAATTCGTTCTGAGGAAGCACCGACAAGTTTTTTGGTATTCTAAAAAAGGATTTCAACATCCTATGCTTGCGTTCTATTGATAGACCTCAGGTCTGTTTCCACAGACCAGATCACCTTCAGATGACCTTTGTCTCAGAACAGGTTAGAAACACTCTCCAACCTCCTCTTACAGGTTCAACAACCTTTCAAAAAAAAAAAAAATAATAATATATACATATATATTACGGTAAAACGTCGATTATACGAACAGAGGGCGCCGCGCAGGGGTCCAAATGGCTTATTTTTTACAATAAATTCAGCTTGAGCGAGATTTGACTTTAATAAACATACTAAGGAATCCGATTTAAATGTTTTGAAACCCATTTTCTGTAGACATTTGCTCAATTTAAGCCAAAACTTTTAGTCCTATCGAAACCAAATATTAAAAATTTATTCTAACCAAAAATGTTCCTAAATGTGGCCTCCTCCCCTGCCTCCATTTCGTTGTCGAATTGGGATGGCAGATAATCGGGGGTGTTTCGAGGGGTCTCGAGCTGAAAGCTATTTAATTATTACATATATTTTGTACATACTTTATATATTTATATATTTTGTACATATTTTATATATTTTGTACATATTTTATATATTTATATATTTTGTACATATTTTATACATTTTGTACATATTTTATATATTTATATATTTTGTACATATTTTATATATTTATATATGTTGTACATATTTTATATATTTATATATTTTGTACATATTTTATATATTTATATATTATGTACATATTTTATATATTTATATATTTTGTACATATTTTATATATTTTGTACATATTTTATATATTTTGTACATATTTTATACATTATATATTTATTTTTGTATATTTTTTATTATTTTCTACATATCGCAACCCCAGTTCAAGACTATCAAAACTCAAAAAAATTAATTTAAGATTCTTCATTGTAAACTCTAGAGGGCGCCGGTAGCTCAGTGGTATGCATGCTTGCCTTCTGAGCTCAAGATCGTGGATTCGTAACCCGACCGAGGCCCTTAGTTTATTTCATCTGGGAGGTAAAATAAACTTAAGCACGCCGTCCTTCGGATGGGACGTTAAGCGATGGTCCCGAGCCTGTACGATGTCAGGTACTCGTTAAAGACCCCTACCCTAGATGAATAAAAATTTAGGGTAGGCAAAATTTAGGACTCCCACAGTAGAGTCGGGCTCATGTCCACCAGAGTGACGAAAGAGCGCTCTGGTAGTAGGCGATATGACCTCGTTGTTATAGCCCGGGCATGTGTCATAAAACCTAACCTAACCATATTGTATTATTTTGTAGATTATTTTATTTTATCTTATTCTGTGTATATTGCCATTTATTATTTAGTAATTTTTTTATACTCACGGTGGTTTATTATTAAAGAGAATAACAAAAATAAAAATATGTTATGTGGCCATAACAGGACTTTCTTCTACCAATCACTCAAGTACAGATAACTCACCTCACTCATTTTAATTTAATACTGGGATTACTGGGTATAAGAAAGTCACAGAATTACATTCTACAATTAATTTGTTCTTATTGTTTGTATTATTATTTCATTATTATTAATTCAATTATTAATTATTATTTATATTTTTATTTATTTACAATTTATTTAAGATTAACACCTAAACATATTCTTTTTTACCACAATATAGAGAAAAAATTAACCTGAGAGTTAAAACTAACCACCGAATGGTTACTGGCCTGACTGAGGTTATTCTGTTAAGACAACATTGTGAAGACACACCAGAAAAAAGAGGCAGTCAAAATTGATATTGAGGGTTAATATGAAAATGATTAGGGTCAATAACATAGCGTCCTTGTCGTCAATGAAGTGTCATCAGTACAATACTGACTGCGCATCAATGGGGAAACTTTAGATATATCTGGCGGAGAGTAAATATTTATAACTGGTACAAGAATCTAGGAAGAAGGAAGTTTGAAGACACCGAACAAAACAAATTATGAAAGACAATTCAAAATGACCTTGTAATTTACAAGGCTGGGAAAGTCCATGAAATGAAATAATGGATTTTTATTATTTTCCCAGGTATAGGGGAAGTTATGTAATCAGGAAATTTGTTGAGTTTTCACCAAAATTTCATTAATCAATTAAGTTTTCGCTCTCTCTCTCCAAAGCGATCATTTGATCTAAAAAATTGATAGTTGACTTACATAAGGGCTTCTGAATTCTCATACTAAATTTTGTGTTGACAAATTCATTACATTGGCAGTTATTAAGGTTTTTGAGTTGAGCCCTTCTTTGACCCTTTTCCCTTCGGCCGATTTGGTTCGGGATAAAAAGAAATAAATTTCGTGTCGATATATTCATTCTAACGGGAGGAAGTGACTTCGACTCAACATGGGTACAGCCTAATCACTGGACGTCTCAAATATTATCAGGTCATGGTGATTTTAACTTCAAACTGTTCTTGTTTCACAGGAAGAACACCCCAAACTGTTCTTGCGGTGGTATCGAGACTGCAGAACATGTGGTCTTCCAATGTCCGCTGTACGACCAAGCTAGGTTGGAGTTGATTCATGGGACAAGATCATATTTGGGACTAGATCTACGGCAGATGGTGACGGAAACAGACTACCCGATGTTCTGCCGATTCGTCGGCTCCTGACGGAAGCAGAAACAGGCAATGTAAGATGGGCTGGGGACGATCGGCGCAATAGTTCCGCCGATGGCCAATCCCAGTCCCTCAGTAACCCCTTGATCCCCGAGCTTTTCTAACGTTGCTGCAATGGAAGGTGCACCCTCTTTTAAAACCTAATAAAAAAAAAAGCTGAGGAAGTAACAGAAAGAAATGTTTTTTAAAAATAAGAATAGGTTAAGATATATATATTTATTTTAAATTATAGATAATTTGCCATTTTTGCCGCCCTCCAAAATTATCCACCTGACTTGGGGACAAGTTTTTGACATTTATGTACGAGTCTCTATCTCGTAAGATGTTCCTGAAGATGAAAAGACGCAAGGATCTGAGGGAAGGATAGCTTTTTTTTTTTTTTTTTTATTTATTTATTTTTTTTATTTAGATAATTACAAAATAAAAGATAAACATTACAAGATAAACAGGCTACCTCCTCCCAGAAGACGGAGTCTGAGTGTGGGAGGGGAGCAGTCAGCTAGCACTGTACAAACACTGTTAAAAATTATTTAACATAGTATAGAGAGAAGAAATACAAAGAAAAGAAAAATACAAAAATAAATAAAAAATAGTATCTTTAGTAAAAAAAATAAAAAAATAAAAAATAATAGAAATAAACGAGAAAAGAAAAAGTGACTAAAATAAGAAATATTCTCGTAATATAGAAGAAAAGTAAAATAAATTGATGAATAATGAAGTGCTGATGGAATGAACCTGACAACCCGGAGACCTGGCATTGCATTGTAATCGAGTGAGAGACAAGACAAGTGGACATGAAGTTGGCAGAGTACAACAGCATACATGGGGCGGACCGTGGCAGGGCAGGGCAGGGAGAGAAGAGAGCAGAACTAGCTAAATCATCAGCGTAGGTAGAGGTCATAGTTGTGGGATGCGGAGGAATATTGGCAGCATAAAATGTGTACAAAACGGGACCAAGGATGCTAACTTGTGAGACGCCCATCTCAATGAAATTTTATGAAATATAATTGTGAATTAAAAAATGAAAATAAAAATACTTCACTGGATATTGGTGAAGAATGTTTTCAACTAAACATTCCAAAGTCATCAATGTATACAGGAAAATAAATAAACAAAAACAGTGTTGCTCAAAAATAAAAGAAAATGATTATAAAAATAGACACGAAGTAAACGTAGGTAACACTGTATTTGTAGTCGTATATATTTATTTCAGTGTTGCCAACATATAATTTTCCGAGGTGAGAGCTGATTCAAGGTGAACAAGACTAGGCTCCATTCAATCAAAAATCTGTACTCATCAAACCACAACGCAGTTTCTTGGTTGTAGTATTCATGCTTTGGTCCCACGAAGGTTCAGGGTTCGAATCTTCACACGGGATACTGTTTTATTATATAAATAGAACTCCCTCCCGGGGGTAATGGGTGCTTCATTTGAAAACATCCCCCCCCCCCAAAAAAAAAATAATTTATGCCCAAAACACAAAGTACACCTCATATGTGATAGTAAGATGTTGTGGGACGAGATTTCTAATAGAAATAAAAGACGTTGTCTTCCCACTGTTTTATTTATACCAGAACCGGTTTTCGACGCAACAGCGTCATCATCAGTGGTTCATCCACCCACACAGCACAGCGGTTGGGCCAGTTATCTTCCAACCGCTGTGCTGTGTGGGTGGATGAACCACTGATGATGACGCTGTTGCGTCGAAAACCGGTTCTGGTATAAATAAAACAGTGGGAAGACAACGTCTTTTATTTCTATTACAAAGTACACCATTTACACACACTATACTGAGGTCTGAAATCCGGCTGAGGCCCTTACGATGTTTATCTGGAGGTAAACAAACCCTGAGCATGCCGAACATCGAATGGGACGTTAAGCGATGGTCCCGAGCTTGTAAGATTAGGGTTCTATTGATACCACAAAGTATCGATACTTTTACTCATGAGTAGTATCGATTAAAACCACTATACTACTCGAGTATCGAATAGAAAGTATCGATACCTACTCGTATCGATTGAATCGAGTACTTTGTATTATTAATTTTTTTTTAAATGTATATATATATATATATATATATATTAATAATGACCGCATCGATAGAATCGGGTACTTTTTATAATTAATTTGAAAACGTATCTACACATATTAATAATAAAAAACAATAAAATTTGAAAGGTATAAATGAAATATTGTAAGTGGGCATAAAAACAAATAAATCAAATCGAAAAGATAAAATGATATTATTAAAAGTTATTAAAATTAAAAGAACAATTTCTCTTGGCAAAACGTACCGAATGAAAATATTAAAAAGCCTTATAAAATAAACAGACAATTTATCCTTCTAACTAAAGAGATAAAAGTACTGGAGACAAAACAAATTATATTATTAAAAATAAATTACAATTATTACAAAGTTGAACAAAACAAGGAAAGAATATATGTACGTACAATTATTGAAAAAATTCTTGCTCCGAAAGGCACCCTAAAAATAATAGTTTTTCCAGGCGCTTGCTTAGCTGAAAGTCTATTTCTATTTGTGGACATTATCCCTCCAACCTTGGAAAATAGCCTTTCACAGGGCACTGATGACCCCACAACCACAAGAAATGTCAATGCCTGTTTGTACAGGAGTGTGAATACGCATTACATTTCATCCCATTGTTCCAAAGGATGAGATTTTAATGGGGCCACGGGGAAAATAAACGGTGAACGATTTTGATGAACTGAAAACTTTATATAATTTTTGTAAGTGTTGAAATTTGAAACGAGTACTTTGAATCGATACAAGTAATATCTATTCGATACCTACTTGGTATCGATACTAAGTATCGATACTTTACTTGTATCGATAGATTCCTATGTATGATGACAGATACTCGTTAAAGACCCCATACACTCGGTATTGACCTGGCTAGGCAACATTTAGTACTCCCACAGTAGAGTCGGTCTCATGTCCATCAGAGCGATGAAAGAGCACTCTGGTAGAAGGCGATATGGTCTCTTAGTTAAAGCCCGGGCATGAATCAAAATAACTAACTAATTAATAAGGGCAAAAAGTAGAAAAAATAACTTTAGGGTTTTGTACAGACGTTATAAACGTCTTCTTGAAAACAAAACGACTTATATACAACGCAATACTCAAACCTATGTGGAATTATGGACTAGAACTCTGGGATTCTGCCAAGGCTTCCAATCTCCAGCGCATTCAATCCTTTCAATCAAAAATCCTTCGTAAAATAACCAATGCTCCTTACTACGCCTCCAACAAAACTCTTCACACTGACCTTAACGTACCTTTTGTTACTGAAGGCGCTAAATCTCAAAAATTATTTTCCTTTCTTAGTTCCCATAATATTCCAAGTCAATGGCCTAGAGACCTCCTTAGTAGCAGTAGTGACAGTGATTAGTAACAAATGAGACGAAATCAGTAACTAGGGAGTGTCACCACTGGGTGATTTCTCCCCTTTTGACATTGTCATTATCTCTCTATTAGCACATTTGCTTGTTGTATTTATTTTTATACAGTTGCAAATATCTATTTGTATTTGTTTTGTAAGAAAATACATTTCTCCCATTTATTTTTAGATTTTTATAACCTAGCAGCTATCAAGACGTTTCGGGAAGCACTCCCATTATCAATATCAATAATTCATTTGTTTTTTTCTCATCAATCAATATTGTCTTCCAACAGAAGATATTTATTGAGTCGACCTCTATGTTCAAATCAGTCTTGATTTGGAGTTTTAAAAACCATTACATTATTTTATTTATTTATATATTTACAACGGCATAACATTTGCCATTAGCAATTGCGATAAATAGTGCAGCGTCAGGTGCGTGGCTGTACTGCTGAGGCGACTGAAGAGGAGTCCAGGCTAGTCCTGGAGCAAGTCCCTCTGCCATACCCGCTTAAGGCGTCGTGGCGATGGAGTTTTGTCATGATTCTGATATCGTGTCTTGATGACAGAGGGTACAAATGGGACGTTAAGGTCATTATGCAATGTAAGATTCGAAACGTAAAATGGAGCTTCGGCAATGTGGCGTAGTATAATGGATTGTAGACTGAAGGCGTTGTACATTTGATTTTTTGGCCAATCCCCATATATCGATACCGTCCAAAACGATTTTAGTAAGGTGTATATGTGAAGTTTGTTCTTAACAGATCCGTTGTCCGTTGATTGATTTCAGTTGTGTATGTTTCAGTTTGATGTGAGTTGTCCAAGTTAAAAGTCTGTCTAAATGAAGTCCTAGATATCGGACAGTGTCGGATGCAGGAATGGGCTGGTTGTTAATGTAAACTGGTGGACAAGTGTTGTGTCTGAGAGTGAATGTTGTTTGCAGAGATTGGTCTCTATCATTAAAATACACAATTTCTTTGTCAAACTTCACAATATATTCTCAAATACTCAACTAGTTTCGCCGTGTAACACGACGAAACTAGTATATTATTTGATATATAAATGTTCAAGTTGATGTACAGAAATTCGTTTATAATATAATATATGACAGTTAACTGGTTATTACAAAATAATTCCAGTTAACTGATTCGGTTTTCCTGAAATCACAGTCATAAATATCAATTTAAACAATGGAATCATGTGGGAAATGAAAATTTAGATCAAAATACACATTTTTCTCAGAAAATCACATTTTTTTTTTAAATGTCACTTAACTGGTTATTGCAATTTGCCACAGATATAGTGGTGTGACAAAGAAATTGTGTATTTTAATTATCTATTCCTAGAATGGAGCTTCACAAAGTAAATCTGGAAACTACAAATTATTTGTTTCTATTAATTTTTATTCTCCATTTGTTGGGTCAATCTGTTAGCTGGTGTAAATGTTCTTGTAAGTTGGAGATTGGAGAAATGTATAACTGCAAAAAAATATATTATTGTACATTCAGAATTTCTTTATTCAACCAAAAATAAAAATAAAGGTAAACATATACCATTTATACAAAACATTTTGAAAAATACCAAGAGAACATTTCATGGAGATTATAATATAATGGAGCATCATTAAAGAGCAAATTGTTTTAAATCAAGTCACGACCGAGTCCAATTCCAGTCCCAGTAAAATAATTATTTAAATTTTTTTATAAGTTAAAAAATAATTTTATCTGCGTTAAAACACATCTGCTAGATTTAATGCCCTCCCCCACTTCTTGAAGTCAATAGATACAACAAAAAAATTTAAATTTCAACTAAAAATGTTCATGTTAGAGGAAACCCTTTACACGGAAACGGAATTTTATTCTCACTGTTCAAAAAGAATAATAGGTTAGGTTTTATGACTCATACCCGGGCTTTAACTACGAGGTCATATCGCCTACTACCAGAGCTCTTTCGTCACTCTGGTGGATATGAGCCCGACTCTACTGTGGGAGTCCTAAATTTTGCCTACCCTAAATTTTTATTCATCTAGGGTAGGGGTCTTTAACGAGTACCTGACATCGTACAGGCTCGGGACCATCGCTTAACGTCCCATCCGAAGGACGGCGTGCTTAAGTTTATTTTACCTCCCAGATAAAATAAACTAAGGGCCTCGGTCGGGCTACGAACCCACGACCTTGAGCTCAGAAGTCAAGCACGCATACCACTGAGCTACCGGCGCCCTCAAAAGAATAATATAATCACAATAAAGAATCGTTTTTCATATCCAAAATCATTATTTGATACTAAGCTTTCATTTTTATATTTTGGGCGGGTTCCTACACACCTTAAAAGTCAGTCCAATGTACGTTATTGTTTTATTTATTCATATATATATATATTTTTTTTTATTTAGACATTTTTATACATTCATTTATAGTTGACTAATATATGGTAATGAATGTATCAACATCAAATTTCGTATTTAAAATTAACATCCACTGAGGACAAAACCAGTCAAATTTCAGCGATATCAACTGAGGGGAGGGGGGAGTTCCGGGGTGGGGGCCCTTTTCAAAAATCAAAATAACTGGCGATGTAATGAATTAATCATAATCAAATTTCGTATTTAAAATTAAAATCTACCCAGAACATAACCAGTCAAATTTCTGCGATATCGGCTGAGGGGAGGGGGGAGTTCCGGGGAGGGGGCTCAATTCAAAAATCTCCATAACTGCCGATGTAATGAATGTATCAACATCAAATTTCGTATTTAAAATTAAAATCCAATGAGAACTTAACCTGTCAAATTTCAGCGATATCAACTGAGGGGAGGGGGGAGTTCCGGGATGGGGGCCCTTTTCAAAAATCAAAATAACTGCCTATGTTATGAATTAATCATAATCAAATTTCGTATTTAAAATTAAAATCCACTGAAGACATATCCAGTCAAATTTCAGCGATATCGACTGAGGGGAGGGGGGTAAATTCAAAAATCCCAATAACCGCCGATGTAATGAATGAATCTAAATCAAATTTCGTATTTAAAATTAAAATCTACTCAGAACATAACCAGTCAAATTTCTGCGATATCGGCTGAGGAAAGGGGGGAGTTCCGGGGAGGGGGCTCAATTCTAAAATCTCAATAACTGTCGATGTAATGATTGCATCAACATCAAATTTCGTAATTAAAATTAAAATCCAATGAAGACTTAACCTGTCAAATTTCAGCTATATCGGCTGTGGGGAGGGGCCACAACCCCCCTCCCGTTAAAAATTTTGAGCAGTCACACACCCTATTTTCCTATTTGACCTTCAAGAATACTGCATGTGAAATTGCGTGACAGTCCGACCATTAGTTAATGCGCTACCGGTATCTATATTTAGGCCTACCCCCACAACCCCCCCTCCCGTTCAAAATTTTGAGATGTCGCAAAGCGTATATTTCAATTTGCGGTCTAAGAATATTACATGTAAAATTTCGTGACAGTCCGATTATTAGTTAATGACCTAGCATTATATTTATACTTAGGCCTACCCCCACAACCCCCCTTCCCGTTCACAGTTTTGTGATGTCACACACTCTGTTTTTCTATTTGGCCTTAAAGAATACTATATATGAAATTTCATGATTATCCGACCATTAGTTATTGAGTTAGCACTTTTTTTATGCTTAGCCCCCCCCCCTTTCTTCCGTTCGAAATTTTGGGACTCCAATATATTCAATTGGGCCCAAAAGGATGCTAGATGTGAAGTTTCATCAAAATCTGTCTTGCCGTTAGGCGTGATGCTGGAACAGACCCCGTTTCAGCTTTTTATATAGATGACACATGCCCGGGCTATAACTACGAGGTCATATCACCTACTAACAGAGCGCTCTTTCGTCACTGGTGGACAAGAGCCCGACTTTACTATGGGAGTCCTAAATTTTGCCTATCCAAAATTTTTATTCATCTAGGGTAGGAATCTTTAACGAGTATATTTCAATTATTAAGCTTTATTTATTATTTGTCAGTTTTTCTATGTTATTTTGAACGATTAATATTTGTATTTAGTTCGGTGTATTTGTTCTCAAGTTGCGTTAATCTACCAAAATTAGTTTACAATGTAAACTTACGTAATCTCAGTCACTTACAGATCAAATGATGTCATGAGAGGCATTCTGTCGGCAGGAAGTCATTACAAAAGTAGGTTTGTAGTATTGTTTTATAATTGTATGTCAACATACAATAGATCTTTTGTTAAATTCAGTAATGAATTGTAAATATATTGTCAATTATAATGATTGTAAATTGTTTTATGTTCATCCCCAATCTGAAGATATCCTGTTTTACTTACTGTACGTAGCCAGAGCATTCCTGGATATATCTCAGGCATTTAAAGTTTCCAGCCCACCTAATATGAACTTTTAAATATATTGATAATAATAATAATAATTTATTTCCGTTAAACCAATACATAGTAATAGGATACGTCAAATGAATTTATACATTAAGATATCTTATATATTAGATATATAACTACTTGAGTCTAACACATCTATGATTAGTAGTAACATAAAAACCATTGAAAAAGTAAAATGAAATTAATAAAAACTGTACAAATAAATACCTAAAAATATATGAGTATATATAAAATAATAATAACAATACAAGATACGTTCATAAAAAGTAGACACATTTTTCAATTTAATACAAATTTAGATAACTATTTTTCAAAAAAAACTCTTCGGATGTGTCTTTATTCTTTATCCCCCAACGATGTTACGGGACGTTCTTACGTCCCATCATCAGGTCCCAATGTGGCGAGATATAGAAAAGAAAGAAAACAATGTAACTATAACAATATATGAAAAATAATATATATATATATATTATTTTTCATATATTGTTATAGTTACATTGTTTTCTTTCTTTTCTATATCTCGCCACATTGGGACCTGATGATGGGACGTAAGAACGTCCCGTAACATCGTTGGGGGATATAGACACATCCGAAGAGTTTTTTTTGAAAAATAGTTATCTAAATTTGTATTAAATTGAAAAATGTGTCTACTTTTTATGAACTTATCTTGTATTGTTATTAACGATGTAATGAATTAATCATAATCAAATTTCGTATTTAAAATTAAAATCTACCCAGAACATAACCAGTCAAATTTCTGCGATATCGGCTGAGGGGAGGGGGGAGTTCCGGGGAGGGGGCTCAATTCAAAAATCTCCATAACTGCCGATGTAATGAATGTATCAACATCAAATTTCGTATTTAAAATTAAAATCCAATGAGAACTTAACCTGTCAAATTTCAGCGATATCAACTGAGGGGAGGGGGGAGTTCCGGGATGGGGGCCCTTTTCAAAAATCAAAATAACTGCCTATGTTATGAATTAATCATAATCAAATTTCGTATTTAAAATTAAAATCCACTGAAGACATATCCAGTCAAATTTCAGCGATATCGACTGAGGGGAGGGGGGTAAATTCAAAAATCCCAATAACCGCCGATGTAATGAATGAATCTAAATCAAATTTCGTATTTAAAATTAAAATCTACTCAGAACATAACCAGTCAAATTTCTGCGATATCGACTGAGGGGAGGGGGGAGTTCCGGGGAGGGGGGTCAATTCAAGAATCCCAATAACTGCCGATGTAATGAATGTATCAACATTAAATTTCCTATTTAAATTTAAAATCTACTCAGAACATAACCAGTCAAATTTCTGCGATATCGGCTGAGGAAAGGGGGGAGTTCCGGGGAGGGGGCTCAATTCTAAAATCTCAATAACTGTCGATGTAATGATTGCATCAACATCAAATTTCGTAATTAAAATTAAAATCCAATGAAGACTTAACCTGTCAAATTTCAGCTATATCGGCTGTGGGGAGGGGCCACAACCCCCCTCCCGTTAAAAATTTTGAGCAGTCACACACCCTATTTTCCTATTTGACCTTCAAGAATACTGCATGTGAAATTGCGTGACAGTCCGACCATTAGTTAATGCGCTACCGGTATCTATATTTAGGCCTACCCCCACAACCCCCCCTCCCGTTCAAAATTTTGAGATGTCGCAAAGCGTATATTTCAATTTGCGGTCTAAGAATATTACATGTAAAATTTCGTGACAGTCCGATTATTAGTTAATGACCTAGCATTATATTTATACTTAGGCCTACCCCCACAACCCCCCTTCCCGTTCACAGTTTTGTGATGTCACACACTCTGTTTTTCTATTTGGCCTTAAAGAATACTATATATGAAATTTCATGATTATCCGACCATTAGTTATTGAGTTAGCACTTTTTTTATGCTTAGCCCCCCCCCCTTTCTTCCGTTCGAAATTTTGGGACTCCAATATATTCAATTGGGCCCAAAAGGATGCTAGATGTGAAGTTTCATCAAAATCTGTCTTGCCGTTAGGCGTGATGCTGGAACAGACCCCGTTTCAGCTTTTTATATAGATGACACATGCCCGGGCTATAACTACGAGGTCATATCACCTACTAACAGAGCGCTCTTTCGTCACTGGTGGACAAGAGCCCGACTTTACTATGGGAGTCCTAAATTTTGCCTATCCAAAATTTTTATTCATCTAGGGTAGGAATCTTTAACGAGTATATTTCAATTATTAAGCTTTATTTATTATTTGTCAGTTTTTCTATGTTATTTTGAACGATTAATGTTATATCATATAACAATATATGAAAAATAATATATATATATATATATTATTTTTCATATATTGTTATAGTTACATTGTTTTCTTTCTTTTCTATATCTCGCCACATTGGGACCTGATGATGGGACGTAAGAACGTCCCGTAACATCGTTGGGGGATAAAGAATAAAGACACATCCGAAGAGTTTTTTTTGAAAAATAGTTATCTAAATTTGTATTAAATTGAAAAATGTGTCTACTTTTTATGAACGTATCTTGTATTGTTATTATTATTTTATATATACTCATATATTTTTAGGTATTTATTTGTACAGTTTTTATTAATTTCATTTTACTTTTTCAATGGTTTTTATGTTACTACTAATCATAGATGTGTTAGACTCAAGTAGTTATATATCTAATATATAAGATATCTTAATGTATAAATTCATTTGACGTTTCCTATTACCATGTATTGGTTTAACGGAAATAAATTATTATTATTATTATCAATATATTTAAAAGTTCATATTAGGTGGGCTGGAAACTTTAAATGCCTGAGATATATCCAGGAATGCTCTGGCTACGTACAGTAAGTAAAACAGGATATCTTCAGATTGGGGATGAACATAAAACAATTTACAATCATTATAATTGACAATATATTTACAATTCATTACTGAATTTAACAAAAGATCTATTGTATGTTGACATACAATTATAAAACAATACTACAAACCTACTTTTGTAATGACTTCCTGCCGACAGAATGCCTCTCATGACATCATTTGATCTGTAAGTGACTGAGATTACGTAAGTTTACATTGTAAACTAATTTTGGTAGATTAACGCAACTTGAGAACAAATACACCGAACTAAATACAAATATTAATCGTTCAAAATAACATAGAAAAACTGACAAATAATAAATAAAGCTTAATAATTGAAATATACTCGTTAAAGATTCCTACCCTAGATGAATAAAAATTTTGGATAGGCAAAATTTAGGACTCCCATAGTAAAGTCGGGCTCTTGTCCACCAGTGACGAAAGAGCGCTCTGTTAGTAGGTGATATGACCTCGTAGTTATAGCCCGGGCATGTGTCATCTATATAAAAAGCTGAAACGGGGTCTGTTCCAGCATCACGCCTAACGGCAAGACAGATTTTGATGAAACTTCACATCTAGCATCCTTTTGGGCCCAATTGAATATATTGGAGTCCCAAAATTTCGAACGGAAGAAAGGGGGGGGGCTAAGCATAAAAAAAGTGCTAACTCAATAACTAATGGTCGGATAATCATGAAATTTCATATATAGTATTCTTTAAGGCCAAATAGAAAAACAGAGTGTGTGACATCACAAAACTGTGAACGGGAAGGGGGGTTGTGGGGGTAGGCCTAAGTATAAATATAATGCTAGGTCATTAACTAATAATCGGACTGTCACGAAATTTTACATGTAATATTCTTAGACCGCAAATTGAAATATACGCTTTGCGACATCTCAAAATTTTGAACGGGAGGGGGGGTTGTGGGGGTAGGCCTAAATATAGATACCGGTAGCGCATTAACTAATGGTCGGACTGTCACGCAATTTCACATGCAGTATTCTTGAAGGTCAAATAGGAAAATAGGGTGTGTGACTGCTCAAAATTTTTAACGGGAGGGGGGTTGTGGCCCCTCCCCACAGCCGATATAGCTGAAATTTGACAGGTTAAGTCTTCATTGGATTTTAATTTTAATTACGAAATTTGATGTTGATGCAATCATTACATCGACAGTTATTGAGATTTTAGAATTGAGCCCCCTCCCCGGAACTCCCCCCTTTCCTCAGCCGATATCGCAGAAATTTGACTGGTTATGTTCTGAGTAGATTTTAATTTTAAATACGAAATTTGATTTAGATTCATTCATTACATCGGCGGTTATTGGGATTTTTGAATTTACCCCCCTCCCCTCAGTCGATATCGCTGAAATTTGACTGGATATGTCTTCAGTGGATTTTAATTTTAAATACGAAATTTGATTATGATTAATTCATAACATAGGCAGTTATTTTGATTTTTGAAAAGGGCCCCCATCCCGGAACTCCCCCCTCCCCTCAGTTGATATCGCTGAAATTTGACAGGTTAAGTTCTCATTGGATTTTAATTTTAAATACGAAATTTGATGTTGATACATTCATTACATCGGCAGTTATGGAGATTTTTGAATTGAGCCCCCTCCCCGGAACTCCCCCCTCCCCTCAGCCGATATCGCAGAAATTTGACTGGTTATGTTCTGGGTAGATTTTAATTTTAAATACGAAATTTGATTATGATTAATTCATTACATCGCCAGTTATTTTGATTTTTGAAAAGGGCCCCCACCCCGGAACTCCCCCCTCCCCTCAGTTGATATCGCTGAAATTTGACTGGTTTTGTCCTCAGTGGATGTTAATTTTAAATACGAAATTTGATGTTGATACATTCATTACATCGGCAGTTATTGGGATTTTTGAAAAGGGCCCCCACCCCGGAACTCCCCCCTCCCCTCAGTTGATATCGCTGAAATTTGACTGGTTTTGTCCTCAGTGGATGTTAATTTTAAATACGAAATTTGATGTTGATACATTCATTACATCGGCAGTTATTGGGATTTTTGAAAAGGGCCCCCACCCCGGAACTCCCCCCTCCCCTCAGTTGATATCGCTGAAATTTGACTGGTTTTGTCCTCAGTGGATGTTAATTTTAAATACGAAATTTGATGTTGATACATTCATTACATCGGCAGTTATTGGGATTTTTGAAATAGGAAGCTCTTATCTACCCGTTCTCTTCGACCGACTTGCAGAATCTATATTAGTAAAGATGAAACAGGGCTTGTGTGTTTGTTTGATTGTTCCAGCATCACGCCCAAACCGCTGGACGGAATTCCATAAAACTTCACATGTTGCCTCCTTTCGAGACCGATTAAATGATAGGCTATGTGGCGTCCCAAAATTTCGAACGGGAGGGGGGGTTGTAAGGGGGGGCTAAGCATAAAAATAGTGCTAACTCAATAACTAATGGTCGGATTATTACGAAATTTCACATGTATTATTCCTGAAGGCCAAAAAAATAGGGTGTGTGACGGCTCAACATTTTGAACGGGAGGGAGGTTTGTGGGGGAAGGCCTAAATATAAAGATACCGGTACCGCAATAACTAATGGTCGGATTGTCACGGAATTTCACATGTAGTGCTTTTAAAAGCAACATTAAAAAAATAGGCTATGCGACCTATGTGCATTTGCATCCATTAAAAATCTATGTATAGAATAAATTCAATTAAATTAATAAATAATTCTGTACTGATTATTTGCATAGTTTTACTGGCATATTTCCCAAAAATAAGTGCATATTATATGCACAAATTCAAAGTTTTTTTATTGCATATGAATCCGGGCTTTATTCATTACTAATTTATCGAGGATAATAAATTGTTGGTGATCCAGAGACACATTTATTTACTATACTTATTGTCCCACATCCAAAAAATACTTCATTCAAAAATATCCCGTGAGACATTTTTTTCATTGTTTTTATTGTAGGTATTTCACACATTTTTTTTTTTTATAGTAATCGGGAACAAATTAAACATAAGATAAGTGTAATTGTGTAACAAAACACACGACAATACTAGAGACAAAACAGTGTACAACATATCTAGGTGAGTGATTCAACAAGAATTATAGTAAAACATTATTTTTTATTATTTTATTATGGCTATTATTGTAATCGCACGAATATCTGAGATCGAGGTTTCAATGAAGATTCACGTTTCAAGGTCCCCTGAACATAAATGGTTAATCTTATCGAATTTTGGTTCCTAGAAAAATGTTCTTTATTAAATTTCCAATCCAAGGAGATTTCCGTTAGGTTAGGTTTTATGACACATGACCGGGCTTTAACTTCGAGGTCATATCGCCTACTACCAGAGAGCTCAATCTGGTGGAAATGAGCCCGACTCTACTATGGGAGTAATACATTTTTCCTATCCTAAATTTTTATTCACTCAGGGTAGGGTCATTTAACGAATAATCGACGAAAATCGACATTTGCGAAACATATAAATGATATGGGTCACTCATTCAAAGAAACAACCGGCATAAAATACCTTCACTTATGTGAAAAAGGTAGACCATAAGATTCTCTAGAACAGCTAGAAATTAATAGGACTCGAAAAAATGGGAATTGTTTAAACGACCAGACACACTTCAAATTTTCTCCTTTGCTAATCCCTTTCAGATAACAAATATCCATGACAACATTTATCTAGGTTAAATAACTTCCTACATAGCTATATATTGTACATTTGTTATATTGTTTTCTTGTAATGTTGGTTTTTAGTTCTATTTTAATTTTATTTTCTTGGTTTTCAAATAAGTGCACAGTTAGCTATTACAGTTAAAATAGACTTCCACCCCCCTGGTTTTACCAGAGGAGGGGACCCTTTCACCTCAGGTACTCTTAGGTTAATATAAATATGTATGCCTGGCAAATATCTGAATTATTGTTGAACATTGTGCTGACGATGGCGTAAGCCGAAACCGGTACACATTTAAGTATATGTTTGTGGAATTAGACAATATAAGTGTTCAAAAAAGTTTTTTTATCTATAATTTTATTTTATTTAACGAATAGCTGACATCTTACAGGCTCCGGACCATCGCTTAACGTCCCATCCGAAGGACGACGTGCTTAAGTTTATTTCCTATCCTTCCTCCGGTTAGGAGACACTATCCAAAACTGAACCAAGATCAAATTTTCGCTAGCTAAGTGGTATGTGTGCTTGCTTACTGAGCTCAAAGATAGCGGGTTCGTCCTTCGGATGGGACGTTAAGCGATGGTCCCAAGCCTGTACGATGTCAGGTACTCGTTAATGACCTCTGCCCTAGATGAATAAAAATTTAGGGTAAGCAAAATTTAGGACTCCCATAGTAGAGGCGGGCTCATGTCCACCAGAGTGACGAAAGAGCGCTCTAGCAGTAGGCGATATATAGTTAAAGCCCGGGCATGAGTCATAATAAGTAACGTAATCTCCTGTGACAGTAAGGATTATTTAAGATTTACACAGGCGTGATTGGTATAAGAAATGTACAATGGCCACATCACATTTTGTTTATTTTCTTTCACATTTTGAACACATGACGTTTAACTAGGCCAGGAAGGGTGGGGCTATTTGTTGGTCCCCCGGCTTCATTTTCAGAATTCTAATTTAGAGCAACGGTTTCTTATTTTCTATAAATATTCAGTAAAAACATAAATAGAAATTAACACTCATTTTCTCATAGCTTATAACATATTCTACATAAATGTTTGATAAGACTCAAAAAAATTATGAGAAATTGTAGAAAATCGATCAAACAGACCTGTCGTTAAAGAAAGAGGAACTGTAGACTCCCTCGAAAAACATGTTTGGGCTCATTGCTATCAAAAATCTTGAAATGGGAGAGTTGTTTGCATACTGATGCCAGATTTTCTCAATAAACATTATAAATATTAGACATAGTAAACACACAATTTTCTATACAAACAAATATAAAATAACAGTTCCCAGTTAATTACGATCTGTATAGTACAACCAACCTACAGGATATACGCAAAGCCAAATTTAATTTATAAAAATATGAATACATGAGTATGAATCGGTGCACATAACAAGTAAAAAAAATTAGAAAAAAATGTGACAGAAAAAATAAAGATTAGAAATACTTTAAAAGTACTTACCGGTATTCTCAAGTTATTTTCAAAAATGGTAGGATCAACATCAAGTCTGGCACTGTTACTCATTACAAAAATACAGAACAGACGTTTTCAAAAGTAATATTACCTCCTCACTGTTTCAAATAAACATTCTACAGCCACCATGTTCAAAAGTGGTTTTACTATTAAAAAAATATTGAACATAATTTACTTTTACAGATCATTTTTATGATTTTCGATTTAAAATGTAATGAGAAATCACATTAGTTTCATACATAATATTATTTCACCAAACTGGAAAATATACATTAATGCAAAACATTATTGGAATGATTTAGTCAATCAATCATAAAGGTTTTTTTGATAGTATAATGAGATATCTCCCTACGGTAGTTATTACTAATATTAGTTTGTTGTTTTAAATAGATTACGCGGAAAAAATGTTTCTCTTCCGATTTTTTTTTTGTATTTTCATCATGTAGGTTGGCGAAAGTGAGACAACCTGTTTAACTGTACAGAGCTCATTAGAGGCCCAGCTGGTGTCATGGGTGATTGGGGCCTTAATAAGTTTTGTGGAACTCCGTTTTGGGTTTGTGTTTTTTTGTTATTTTTATTTTTGCTTTTTTAATATAGTGTAATAGAACTATAAATATTTTTTGATGTATTTATGTATTACTTTTGTTTGTTGAAAAATCGTGCTGTGATTTGATTAGATGTAGGTTTCAAATGGTTATACCCATTCCATAATTTTAAAATTTAGTTACCTAGATTACAATTTTTTTTTTTTCTCCATTCTTTCAGGACACAAATCTCACATGGTATACGGATTCTCCTCAGTTTACTCCGTGTTTCGAGAAGACTGTTTTAGTATGGATACCCTGCATTTGTTTATGGGTATTTTCAGCAGTTGACATTTACAGTATTTTTACCAGTAAAACTGGTAATATTCCTTGGAACTGGAGAAACATTTCCAAATTGGTAAGTATTTTTTTACATATAACAAAAAAAATATTGGAAATAATTTTAATAATTGTTCATGTGTATTTTTCAGGTAATTCTTGGATTTTTAGGCTTAGTTTGTGTTTTTGATTTTTTTTATAATATTAAAAGAAAATATGATGGATTAGACATTTATCCTGTTAATATTTATACACCTTTCATCAAAATTCTATCTTTGGTAAGTCCTTTTTCGAAAGTAACTTTCTATATAAAAACTTTAAGTATTAAGAACTTCATTTTTATTATTATTCTTTTAAAGATATTATGTACCGGTCTTGTTGTGTGTCATCGGCGCTTTGGCCAGCGATCTTCTGGCCTTCTATTCTTATTTTGGTTTCTTGTTGTCATTTTTGGGATTGCACAATTTCGCACGGATCTTAAACTTCATACGGACATTGTAAGCAATATACTGATCATTCATTATACCTTAATATTTACATACATTTATTTTTAAAATATTTGAACGTTTTGTTACAGGTAGATACAGATTTAACTCGTATTTGTTATTTTACATACTATGTTCTTGCCATAGTTATGTTTCTTCTTAATTTTGTTGTGGATCTTCCACCAAAATTTTCTCAATATCCACCAGTTGTTGTAAGTTTAGTTTAAAACTTTTTTGTATTTTCAAAAAGTTTTGATTATTATTTATTGACTAATTATTATATTTACATTATAGAATCCTTGTCCCGAGGATGGTGCATCGTTTCCCTCGAGATTAACTTTTTCTTGGTTTGACAAATTGGCCTATTTAGGTTTCAAACAACCTCTTATAGCTTCAGATCTTTGGAGTATGAATTACAAGGATACAGCATCAGAAATTATTCCGATATTTGACAAATATTGGAATGCGACTGTTGAAAAAAATGCCAAGTAAGTTTATACATTTTAAGTATTTATTTTTTTTATTAATTGTTAAAAAAGTTCTTGAACTATTTTATTTTGCTTCTGCCATTTCAGTGTTTCTAAAGTGAAAGATGCTTCTTTTATGAAAAGAACAAATAGTGTGGATTTCAACGCTGGAGTTGGTCGAGTGAAACCGAAGCCTTCTTCAATTTTGCCAGCACTCACCCGAGCATTTGGACCAACATTTCTTATTGGCGCATCTTTGAAGTTAATACAAGATCTGCTGACTTTCATCAGCCCTGAATTGCTCAAGTAAGTAATTTGTTGTTTTTATAGTTCCAGAGTTGAAATTGAATAGAGTAGTAGTACTTTTTTTTATATATAATTTGTTTAAGAATCTTACTTTCGGCACTTAGACCCTCTTGAATTTCAATTCTGGATTTATGTGTCAACTGTGAAATTGTAAGTTTTCATTAGCTGCGAAAACAGAAAAGCAAAGTACATAAGACACTTAGACCCTTTTGAATTTCAACTCTGGATTTATGTGTCAACTGTGAAATTGTAAGCTTTCATTAGGTGTCAAAACAAAAGCAAAATACAACATTTAAAATGATTCATAGAGTCGACAGTATCTTTTCAATGTTGATGGAAGTCGAGGTTCTGTCATGTGAAAGAAAATGCAAAATTTGGCCAACGTTTCGAAAACAATTTATTTTCTTCTTCAGGGCTTTATAATGACTTGAGTGGATGTGTGTGGTGACGGTGTTGTGAGTTTGTGTCCAGTGTAGTGAGTGCTGAAGGCCCTGAAGAAGAAAATAAATAGTTTTCGAAACGTTGGCCAAATTTTGCATTTTCTTTTACACGATACAACATTTAAGTTTTTTTTTTTCGTTTTTATAATTTTTTAAGAAATTTTACTTTCGGCACTTAGTAGACTCTTTTGAGTATAAAGGATGTTTTATAATATGTTTGAAATTCAATGTTGACTTTTTACCTATATTTCACGTTTTCCCGACCCCGTGATACCAAAAAGAAATGAAAAAAAAATTGTGTGTATATTAATTTTTAGCGGAATTGGCCGAAGAGAAGGTGACTCAACTCACGCCCCTATAACTTACAATATAATGTATCGACATAAAATTTTACATGTAAATTCAGACTTATTAATATGTATTCCGTAAATAATCGTCTGATGGGAAGGGGAGTCAGATAAATGGAGGCCAATAACTCTGACGTAATGAATGTATGTAATATCTCATATGTGATAGTAAGATGTTGTGGGACGAGATTTCTAATAGAAATAAAAGAGACGTTGTCTTCCCACTGTTTTATTTATACCAGAACCGGTTTTCGACGCAACGGCGTCATCATCAGTGGTTCATCCACCCACACAGCACAGCGGTTGGAAGATAACTGAGTTATCTTAGCTATCTAGATAACAGTTATCTTCCAACCGCTGTGCTGTGTGGGTGGATGAACCACTGATGATGACGCTGTTGCGTCGAAAACCGGTTCTGGTATAAATAACACAGTGGGAAGACAACGTCTTTTATTTCTATTATGTAATATCTTGTATAGTAATATGAATTACATATTTTCCGAGCCCCTCTTGTATCTGTGGTCACGTTAACTTCTTGTTTGATAATTGACACCAGCACGATTTTCAGTCAAATCGACCAAAGGGGAGGGCGGAAATATACAAAATAACTTTATTTCATTATTATATCATTTTTTCTTAAATTAATTTTATTTCATAGCTAGTCTGGGTGTCCTTCCCATTTTTTTATAGTCAACAGTCAAAAATCACTTTATTATTCGGTTATTCGACCCCCACCCCAAATGATTTGTAAAAACAATTCTGTGTGTCTGTGAACGCCATAACTTCTGATAGAATGAATGTATCGACACGAAAATTTATATGTATATCCAGAACCCTCTAAGGTCGACACCTATTGATTTTCAGTCAAATCGACCAAAGAGAAGGGAGGGATCGACTCAAAAACCCCAATATCTTCTGATGTATTAAGTGTATCGACAGGAAATTTATTATCAGAACGTGTTTTCCATGTCTTCTTTTTAATTTTCTGACAGCACTTAAAAAAAACATTAAAAAAAAACTACATCAACTAAAGTTTACAATTAAGTATTCCCACAGTAGAGTCGGGCTCATGTCCACCAGAGTAGTGAAAAGTCCCGGTAGTAGGCTATATGACCTCGTGGCATGAGTCACAACCACTAGTATACGAAATGTTTCAAATTAACCTTTAATTAGAGATTGGAAATTAGATGAGGAACATTTTTGGTAAGAAGCAATTTTTCGATAGGACTCACAGTTTTTGGGTAAATCAAGGAAACGTCTGAAAATTATGTTTAAAGCGACATTTCACGACGGTTTTTGACATATGGTTAGTTAGTTATTATGACTCATGCCCGGGCATTAACTACGAGGTCATATCGCCTACTACCAGAGCGCTCTTTCGTCACTCTGGTGGACATGAGTCCGACTCTATTATGAAAGTCCTAAATTTCGTCTACTCTAAATTTTTATTTACCTAGGGCAGGGGTCTTTTAAAAGTACAAAGTACAAGACATCATACAGGCTCGGGACCATCGCTTAGGACGGCGTGCTTAAGTTTATTTTACCTCCTCGATAACCCACGTTTCGAACCCACGACCTCGAGAGTCATGGTGTTCATAGATGGTACAGAAATTTGTTCATATCATTTTTGGAATCAGGAATTCGGAAAACATGAAATTTTGATTGTGACTCAATATAATATTTCTAACCGATTATATACAATTTAGCGGAGGGCGCCGATAGCTCAGTGGTATGCGTGCTTGCCTTCTGAGCTAAAGATCGTGGATTCGAAAACCGACTGAGGCCCTTACTTTATTTTATCTGGGAGGTAAAATAAACTTAAGCACGTCGTCCATCGGATGGGACGTTAAGCGATGGTCCCGAGCCTGTACGATGTCAGTTACTCATTAAGACCCCTGCCCTAGGTGAATAAAAATTTAGAGTAGGCAAAATTTAGGACACCCAGAGGCGGGCTCATGTTCACCAGAGTGACGAAAGAGCGCTCTGGTAGTAGGCGATATGACCTCGTAGTCCGGGCTTGAGTCATAAAACCTAACCTAGCCTAACCTAAAGTTTAGCTGGGAAGTTAAAAATATCTTTAGATAATTAAAATGATTATATAATTTAGCAGTGGTACCAAATATGGTTTTATGAATTATTTACTCTATCTTGTATTAATCCATCTTGTGTAACCGAAAAAAAAATTATTACGTATTAATAATTATCGTGACGAGACACTTTTAGTGATTAAATGACGGCCACACTGAATTATATATTGTGTAAGCAGCAATCGATAGACTCCATTCGTCAAAATATATACTTATATTTTTGATTTTTTGTCCTTATAAGAATACATTTTGTATCAAATCCTTAAACTTGGAAGTTTAAAGGTTTTGAATTTAAGAAACTATTTCATAGCCTTTCAGTAGAGTACTGAACCAATTTTGAAATTTTTTTAAGCTTTAGGATTTAAATATTGTTAATTTTTTTTCAAGTGTACTGCAGCAATGTTGCGCATATTTCCGTTGCACAATTTTTCATGAACTTTCACGTATTTTTTCTGAGGGTGGGGTACCGTAATAAATACAAAGAATATTGGTTGGTTTGTGGTAGAGTGAACAGACACAGGATCGAAAACCATAGGATACCTAAACATGGCATGGTCAATTATTTAATTTCAAATTAATTCTCTCGAAGTGGGAGTCATTTTAATTAGGTCATCAAACTGAGTCTATAGATACTATTACTTCCAAAGGTATACAAAGTGTAGGGGATGTTATGTAATCGGTAAGAAATTAGGTGTTGAGTTTTCTAAGAGTAGTCCTTTAGCCTCTACACTATACGGGTGGGATGTGCCACTGATGATGACGCTGTCTCATTGAAATCCGATTCTGGTCAAAAATAAAACAGTGGGAAGACGTATTTGGTTTAAATAATACGTTGGTTTTATAGTTTGAGAGAATTCTTATAGTGTTTATTTATTACATCTCTAGCTTTATGAAGTATATGGGAAATTATGTAATCGGTTAAGAAATTCGATGTTAATTTTTCATCAGAATATCAGTTTTTCGGACCCACTGGGTCCAAAAATGGAAACAAAAGTCCTGTGTGTCTGATGAAAAATAAAAAAAATAGTGTTTGTATTAAGCTGAGTCTGTAGATACTATTACTTCTATATTCCACTATGTACAGGCTCGGGTTCATAGCTTAACGTCCCGTCCGAAAGACGGTGTGCTCAGAGTTTTTTTTTTTTTTAACTCCCTAATAAAAAAGCTAAAGAGTCTTGGCCGTATTTCGAACCCACGCTCTAAGCTACAGGCGCCCTCTGTATGTATGTTATATATGGAAATTCAAAATTTCAATTCGATGATACCCAACAATTTTATGCCAAACCCATGTAGAACCCAAATTCACCTCCGTCTGGATCGCTTCCTGACTGAATCGGCCTTTACGAAAATTACCCTGATAGTAATAATTATATGATTGATTGACAAAATATTTATATATATATATATATATATATGTATATTATAAAAAAAAACTTTTTGCAATTAGATTTCTCTATAAAAATGAATTGATATAATAAACTAATGTTTTTGTATTTGTTGGCAGATATTTGATTTCCTTCGTGGAGGGTGACGAGCCCTACTGGCGAGGCTACTTCTACGCCAGTCTTCTATTCGCTGTGGCCACCCTACAGACCCTTCTCCTGTCTCAGTACTTCAACAAGATGATGCTCGTTGGACTTAGGATTAGAACAGCTCTTATATCTGCCATTTACAGAAAGGTAATTGTCATTATGTCATTGTTTTGGTGATTTCGCTAATATGATGCTGCGATTTTGCTAATATGAGCCTAGTGTCAGGAAACACTACTATTTGACGTGATTTGTGTTTGAATATAGTTTAAACATGAAGAAAGCGGAACGTTATATTTTTGAAATTTTAATTATATACACTTTCTTATACATTTAATATATATAAGAAAGTAAAAAATCGTAAATGTGCGAAAATATGAGAGTGTTTTCAACACAATTTCACCTTTCAACGTCTCTTGAATACATTCTAACCAATTTTCGTGTTGTCTGTCTATGTATATTTGCTTGGAAATGTCATAATATACTAAATTTTGGCAGACATCCATCGAAAATTAAGACCATTTTAATTCGGAACCAAAGTACATTTCATATGATATGTGATGTATACAAGAATACACACACACATTAAAATGATTAAATTATTAATATTAAAAATTACTTATATTTATTTTTCTATAAAAAGCAAATTTCCTTTATAACAAATGAGTAAAAAAACAAAACACGGCCATCAGCTGTTTTTTTAGTGAGTGTGGAGAGACGAGTCGAGGCCTGGGTTGAGTTGAGACGGTCTGAGTGAAGATAGAGAGTGGTGTTTAGGCTTAAGTTGTGATGAAACTAAATAGAAGTGAATTGACGGTGAAATTGATCCGCAAAGAAGGTACTTTTATTTGTTTATAGGTACAGGATATATGCCCACAAATATATAACTTAATTTTAAAGAATGGCCAAAATATAAAACAGAAAAAAAATTGAAATAGTGTTAAGAATTTAGTTCGTAGGATTTTTCTTTTGAATTTGGTTTGTTTCTATGTTTAGTTTTTATTTATTTGTTCTCGTAAATTCTATTCTATTCATTTTCCCTGTTGGCCCAGTAAGATAATTTGAAAACCTTTGGATTAGATTTAATATTTTTGCAAAATTTAGAAGACAAGAAGGCATCTCTTTAGAAATCCAAATGAAAAGTTTGTTAATTGAAATTTTTTTAAATATACGTGCATTTTCTTCTAAATTGCACGTCTTGAACTTCTGATATTTTTTTAGGACCCTTTTCGAAAAACTACTGTAGAAATCAAAATTAAATAGAAGACCCGTTTTAAAATTTCTACAGGAAATGTGATAATTTATTGTTTATTAGTTTATTCTTTTTGTTTAGGTTTGGGAGAAATATACCCAAAACTGCCTTAAAATGACGTCTTGAAAGACAACGTTTTTCTGGTTTTTATCAAAAATGTTTCTTATTGAATTTCCAACTGTTCATATGCTCTCAGATTCTCAGGACCAATATGAACACACTTATAGCTCTTCAATGAATGTACAATAAATTTCTGTAGGAATTATGTGTCTTTCATAACAACTGACTGCTAATTTGTAATTTAGGCGTTGCGATTATCCAACTCGGCCAGGAAAGAGTCGACAGTGGGTGAAATAGTGAATCTGATGTCAGTGGACGCTCAGCGGTTCATGGACCTGGTCATCTATCTAAACATGATCTGGTCAGCCCCTCTACAGATCACACTGGCACTGGTCCTTCTGTGGAGGACACTAGGTGAGAGTAGTCCTGTTCGTAAAGAGATGCATATTAGTGATCCAAAATGAATGTAGGATTATCTGGTCAGCCTTTGTATGGATCTCTGGTCCTGTGGAGGACTGTAGGTAAGGAGAGTAGTCCTGTTCGTAAAGAGATGTGTATTAGTGATCCAAAATGGATGTAGGATTATCTGGTCAGACTTTGTATGGATCACTGGTCCTGTGGAGGACTGTAGGTAAGGAGAGTAGTTCTGTTCGTAAAGAGATGTATATTAGTGATCTAAAATGGATGTAGGATTATCTGGTCAGCCTTTGTATGGATCACTGGTCCTGTGGAGGACTGTAGGTAAGGAGAGTAGTCCTGTTCGTAAAGAGATGTATATTAGTGATCCAAAATGAATGTAGGATTATCTGGTCAACCTTTGTATGGATCACTGGTCCTGTGGAGGACTAGAGCACTAGAAAAGATAGATATTCTCGTCCGCCATTTTGGACCCTTCTGTCCTAACCTGCTAATGTAAACAGTATAGTGTTCATATAGCGTTGACGGAAAATTTACTTCAATTGTTGTTAAATTTCCTGTTTGTAAAAAGTTGAACAACAGGAAAACAAATTTTAAGTGCATTTCAAATAGAGTCAAGTTCATGTCCATGAAAGCGACGAAAGAGTGCACTGGTAGTGGGCAATATGTCCTCGTAGGCAATATGTCCTCAGAAAAACCTCGAGCATGCCGTCCTTTGGATGGTACGTTAAGCGAAGGTCCTAAGCCTGTCCAATGTCAGATACTCGTTGAAGATCCCTATCCTAGGTGAAAAATTTGGAATAGGCAAACGGACTCCCAGTAGAGTCAAGTTCATGTCCATGAAAGTGACGAAAGAGCGCTCTGGTACTGGGCGATATGTCCTCGTAGTTAAAGCCCGGGCATGAGTCACAATAACCAACCAGCAATCATTACATAAGTATTACATGACTAATAATTCATTCAGTTATTTCAATAGACTCATATATTTTTTTTTATTTTTCTTTTGTTTACAACGGTTGTTAAGTAAATATATATCTGATACCAAATGACATTGTGAATTGAGTAAACTTATGAATATCCTTTACCTTGAAGATAAATGAGTGCACTTTATGTTATCATTATGATATAATTTTACAATATTTATTTTGTGTTTTGAAATACTTATTTTATTTGTTATATTATGATTTATTTTATCCAAAATCATTCAATCCAATCGAATGTTTTAAATCATGTATGGGCAACCTTTGACATGTTGCGGGCCAAACTTTAGTGTGCAAATACGTTCGCGGGCCGCGTAGATGGTTCAAAATAAAATAACGTCGGACTTTAAAGTAGTGTTCATAATTTTTAGCGATAGATATCAGACATGAAATAATAAGACAATGTTATTATAATACAATTTATTAAAATAACAAAATGAAATGAAAAAAAATAGGTACAATATTATAATTAAATCGTGAAATTTGGAATTATTACAAACTAAGAAAGTTAAGTAGCGACACCGAAATCAATGAGACACTTGAGCTTGAATTTGGAAACTAATCCATTGATGTTTGGATTAATTCCACTGATACAAAGACGTAAAGAATTTTCCAAATTATCTTCAGTGAGCCTTGTACGATGTTTTGATTTATTAACTTTCATCATTGAAAAGAACTGTTCGCATTTATAAGTACTGCCAAACGCACAAATCAATCTTCTTGCGAATTTTCTAAGCTGCGGAAAATGGTCTTCTTCGAGGTATTTTTTGTAGAAATCGCACAACTCCACGTCTTCAAATTTAGATTTTAGGAGTGTTTTTTTTTTAAGCGGGCCGGTTGTTGCCCACATATGATTTAAATAATTGATTATTTGCATTTTATTTTTCAGGTCCTTGCGTTTTGGCTGGTTTGGCTGTTATGATCATTATGATCCCTATCAATGGATTCATAGCAAACAGAGTGAAAGTATTACAAATTAAACAAATGAAGAATAAAGACGAAAGGGTTAAAATGATGAATGAAATTCTATCAGGAATTAAGGTGGAGTAGTACTTTAAATTGTTATTATTAAGGTGGACATTTTTGTTAGTAGTAAAGTTAGGTGTGGGCTAGTGCGTAGGGCTTTGGGCGCATGGTCTCACCATGGTTTGTGGGTTCGAATCCAGTCTGGGAAGTGAGTTTTATTTCATAGATAGAACTCCCTCCCGGGTGTCATGGATGTTGTAAAATAACTAAATAACAACTTTATATGAGACATGGTTGATATGCATCGTACATAAGGCTAAAAAAAAAAAAAATTAACTATGCTGTTTGGGGGGCCAAGGGGTTGGAGCCATCGTCTGACTGCTTTCTAACCATGTTATCCAAGCCTGGAGGCACATATACCAGCGCCTGCTAATATCTAACTGAATATCCTATCTCTTCAATGAAGCGCAGGATCTTATATATAAATAATATTTCCGTATTTATTCCGTATAAATATAATATTTATTAAATATATATACG
The DNA here is from genome assembly GCA_963662175.1 of Aradus depressus. NCBI lineage: Eukaryota > Metazoa > Arthropoda > Insecta > Hemiptera > Aradidae > Aradus > Aradus depressus. Next base: position 13,655,205 of record OY759226.1, on the reverse strand, counting down.
GAATTTTTTTCTCATTGTTCAAAAAATAAATAAATAAATCATATAAAAGTTATTTTTCGTATGTACAAGCTTTAATTCATACTTTGCTTTTATTCTTATTTATTTGGCTGAGGCCTCCTACCAAATTGTATGATATGTAACTTAGGAGTAGCGTGGCCCTTAGGTTTTTATATGGGAGGATAATAAAACTTGAGCATGCCGTCCTTCGGATAGAACGTTAAGCGAAGTTTCCGACCCTGTACGATGTCAGGTACTCGTTAAAGACCCCCTACCCAAAGTGCAACTTGGTTAGACAACATTTAGAACTCCTACCCGAGGTACTCTTAAGTTAATATAAATATGTTTGCCTAGCTCATACCTCCATTATAGTTGAACCTTGTGCTGACGATGGCTTAAGCCGAAACCGGTACACATTTATGTACATGTTTTTAATGAATTGGACGATATAAGTGTTCAATAAAAAGAGCTTTATTTATCATATTTTTAACTTTATTTAGAACTCCAAGGGGGGAATCGGGATCATGTTAACTAGAGTGACAAGAAAGCGCTCTGGCAGGCGATATGACTTTATAGTTGAAGCCCGGGCATGGGTCACAATAACTAACTTTATTAATTAAATATTGATTTACTTTCATTTTAAAGCTGTAATTTTTTTTTCAGGTTTTAAAATTGTACGCATGGGAGCCTAGTTTTGAGCAACAAGTTTTAAAAATACGAGAGAAAGAAGTAAAAGTACTGAAACAGTCGGCCTACTTCAACGCTACCACCTCCTTCATCTGGTCCTGTGCTCCCTTTTTGGTCAGTATCTCAGTATTTTTCTGTATTTTATATTTTGGACCACATTCATAACTCAAAATTAATTAATTTTTCTCTATCAAAATGCTCGGAAGTCTAAGCGTGTACTGAGAGTGGTAGAAAGCTGCATAGGCAAATACATAGTTGCATATGTTGTACCCAATTCGGCCTTTGGTCGAAAAAAATGATCATTCCTAGGATTGAGCATTTGGATTTGCTCAAACCCCAAAATGTTCAAGATAGAAACCTCGAAAGAGAATGGGTTGGTACAAATGCTTCGGGCATTGAGCATTCAATACGTCCACTGGCCGAAAAATCCGCCCAGTGCACGAAAAAACGCTCAATAGCAGAAAATAAAACTATATAGTTAATAATGCTATAGAAATAAAAAAAATTAAATGTTGAAAAACTTGTATTTAATTTGAGTGAGCCTTTATAAATCACAATATTTTATATAACAAATATGTAGGTATTCATTATTTTATTTTATTTTTCTACTAGAATATTAAGTGTACAAAACTTATTTATTTTTGCTAAAATTTGAGCTATGACACTTGGAATTGCATTTTACTTGTTTCTTAATGCTTTTACTCGCGGAAAGCGGATTCAAAAAATGAAATAATGATAATAATACAAGAAATGTTCGTAAATAACCTGAATTCAACAGCAAAATGATAAGCTTATCAGTTGCCAGAACGGGGATAGCCTCGAAAATGGAAGATGTGTACCCTTGTGCATTTCTAAAATGCCGCCCTCTCTTAGGATTGTGCACTCTTAGTTTACCCAAAACCCGAAATGCTTCAGTTTTTTTTCGGGGTTTGAGCAAATCGAAATGCCCAATCCTAGGAATGATCATTTATTTCGGCCAATGGCCGAATTCGGGGATTGGGTACAACACATACACTAAAGGGACAGCTTTTTCATTTTATTTTAGCATGAGTGGTGCAGATAGTTCTGTTAGTGTAAAAGGTCTTCTGTATCACAATCTGATACCGTCTTTGGAATTCCAGAGATATTATTTTATCTTTCAAGCCATAACTAAATCAAAATAATTATATGAAGAAACTTAGTTCAAACAGCGAATTTGTGTTGACCCTGCTTTCCCTGTATATCTCCAGAAATCTATTTTCTAAAAATATCATTGAGTAAAAAAAGTTTAGGTCGTGGGCATAGCCTGTCAAGAGTTATAGAAGGAGATTTAATTTAAAATCAGGATAAAAAATAGTAATAACTGAAGTGTTTTTCAAATTTGTAACTGCAACTGTGTGAAAATAGGATGTCCCATTGAATTTTAGACAACCTGTATACATATATATACACAGTAAAATCCGGTTATAACGATATTCAAGGGACCAAGAAAAATACATCGTTATATTCGGAACCAAACTGTTAACACTTACATACAAATGTATGTGTTTGTTAGTGAAAAAAAAGGTGTTTTGCAATGATCATAACGAGAAAGTTTACATATTTTTATTTACTTTTTAAAATGTACATAAAATTTACTTACATACATTTGTAACTGTATACATAAATTAGGTATACACATTAGTACATATGTATTTCGATATCTTCTAAATCAAGGTTTAAACATTTTCTGTTTCAAAATAAAAAAATCTCATCTTTTAGGTTTTTTTTTTCGTTATTTTATTATATTTTATAATAATGAGATAGCATTATTGCCCAATTTTATTACCTTGACCCTGAGATTTAAACAATATTACTTTATTAATTTATTGTATAATATAATTTACAATTCATTTATTTTATTATTATACGTTTTTTACTTTTTTATTTCTTTCTTTCTTTTTTTGAATTATCTCATTTAAACTAAGACATTTTAAATGACTTTTGAAATATTAATATCTCTGATTTTTTATTTTCGTTTCTGCTGTTAATGTCTATTTTTTTTAAATGTTAAAATGTATTGTTTTTGGCTTGTGTGAGTATATTTTGAATATATAATATATATTTTCCACAGCTTTATTCATCCCCAAATTTATTTTTTTATTTTGACAAAATATCAAATAGACGTTTGAGGAAGAACTCATCAATATTATTTATTTGTTGATCTCTTTTTTTTTATATTGATCATAATATTTTTTATGCAGAACATTATGTGTACATATATGCATAAAGAATATAACGATCGATATAAAGATAAAAAATTGATTAGAATAAAGATCAGCATATAAATTATAAAGAAGTTCCGAAGCATCTATTTGCTATTTTGTAAAGACCAAAAAATAGATTGGGGAAAGAATAAAGCTGTGGAAAATATATTATCTTACCCGACGATTGGCTGAGAACAGGTTTCCCGATTGGCTGAAAACAGGTTTCAGCTATATTATATGTTACTGTTAATTTGATAAATCTGCTATTATGTATAATCACCGGTTATTTTATATAATAACCAAAAAACTGGTTAATATGGCAAATTGAAAAAAAAATTATTACTTTATCTGGTTATTTTGTAAAATATCCAACGTGAACAGCTAAAGTGATTAATTTAGTTGAATTTACTAAGTTAACTGGTTATTTTGTATAATAGCCAAACTAGTGTGGCTATTATACATAATTGTTGCTATTATAAATAAATAAGACAAATATTAGGTAGGTACTTATTTTTTTGAACAAATAAAGATTAGGTACTTATTAATTAGCTCGACCACACCTCAATTTCCATTGTTGTAAGCTGTCTAACAGCGATAATCATTCATCTGGGTACATAAATTCCTAGAACAAACATAAATCGAAATATTACAAAATTTGGGGGCATATTTGCAAGCGTTCCGCCGGCGGGACGATACACCTGCCCCTCCCGTCGTTCCTATATTTGAAGTAGTACACAGGTTCTAGCTTTAACATATACTTTACCCGTGTAAAGCCACAGGTTTTCAGCTATTATGCATAATAGCCAGTTAATATGATTAATTTGTGACAAAAGTAAAAAATTTATCATATTAACAAGGTGAGTTTTATATTATGTATAATAACTGGTTAATATGATAAATATTAAGAAACTGTGAATAATTTGTCATATTAACCAAGAACGGTAGTTATTTTGTAAAATAACCAGTTATTATGTATAACTAAATTTATCAAATTAACAGTAACATATATATATCTTTTTAAATATATTTTCTTACCTGACGATTGGCTGAGAACAGATTTCACAATTGGCTGAGAACAAGTTTCTGCTATATATATACATATATATTATATTAAATATATTGTCTTACCTGACGATTTGCTGAGAACAGGTTTCAGCGACCACATTTGCAGTGTACGTGTACAGTGATGAAAAAAATGTACTTAATGCTTCGAACGCGTTTGTAGCGCTCTCTCTATTCAATGTGATCCGGATCCCTCTCACATTGCTTCCGATGGTCATCGTCGCATGTACTGAGGTGAGAAGATTCCAGCGACGCTGGTGTGATCCATAGCACGCTACTGTCGCAACGTAAAATTGCGCATCTTGAAAGGGACAAGGAATCTTTAGTCTTCAGTCATTATTCATTCATAATTATTCTCTAGGTGGACAATAAAAAAATAAAAATAAAAATTCATAATAATACAGCAGACTCTCGATTATTCCACTTAAGATTTTTCGAAATGTAAGATGTATTACAAGTATCACATATTCGTAATTTTGAAAATTTTTTTAAATTTATTAAATGAAATTTTCTCACTGTCGACCGGTTTAGCTAAAAATTGAATAGTTGACTATTTAAAATTGAATAATTTGGGAAATACATTCACCGAACAATTTAAATTTTTTATTCGCCGAATAATCGATAGTCTACTGTTATAATCAAATAAGTGCTTACTAAATAATTACCCATTCATACTTCATTGCATCTGCATTCATTTATTTTGCATTTTTGACAAAAAAAAGTCAATATACTGAGCATGTGCTTAGGTATGTTTCTAATACAATGCATTTTTTATTTCGTTAATTTCTATGGTGGAGGTTAATACTGGTTGCAGGTTTCTCTAGTAACATTTGCAACTTACGTTCTCATCGACGAAAACAATGTTTTGGACTCATCGAAGGCGTTCGTTTCGCTTTCTCTCTTCAATATTTTAAGGTTTCCTCTTTCCATGCTCCCAATGATGATCTCAAATGCTATTCAAGTAAGTATTGTGCATTTTATTCAACTATAGTTTAAAGTATAATGTAGTTTAGTAACTATTTTGTAATTTTAGAAAATAATTTAATATCTTATTAATGTTAGGGTGAATTCAGCTCGGTTTCTGGAACTTAAAAGAAATATATACGTGAAACCTGGTTAAGTGGGCCCTGGATATGTGAGAAACCTCTGTTACTGATAATTACAATGAGGTCCCGACACTTTTGCATTGAAATACCTCTGTTACTGGGAATTTTCAAACCTTTTTGAGTTTTGATTTCTTAGATTTTTTCGATGTTTACCTCTTTATTTGTAACTTTGTAGCTCACTAACCTGTATAAGTAAGACACTTCATCAGGTTACGACACGTTTGTTTACAAACATTCTAATTTCTTCCACACGTGCTTTGTTTTCCAGTACTATCTAAGGTTTTGTACGATAAACAAGTGAATAGAAGTGCACAAAATGTCGAAACAAAAGTGTAATCCATTAACAGCCACTGATAAATTTGAAACTATTATTGAAGCTTGCACTCAAATACAAACCAATATAACAGATTTTTTTAAGTCATAAGTTTTGTAGTATTGTTTTGAAAAATGAAAATTTGACATAATAACAACATAAAATATGCATTTTTCATTACCTTTTTCACCTCTATAAATGAGAAACGATACATCGACCTCTCTTGGCGGGACCCTCTGTAAATAAAACAACTCTCATTTCAAACCTGCCTATTTGGAAAACTGGGTAAATGAAAAGCCTCTATAAGTGGTAAAAAATCCTAGGTCCTTGAGATCCCAGTTAAACAGGTTTCACTATATATATATATACATATATATATATAACGTAGGTTTTTTTTAAAATATTGTATATTTGACAAAATATGTAGGAGTACTTTCGGTATTGCTACCATCTTCAGCCACGACTTAACAAATACTGTTTAGTATTATTATATATGCATTTTTTGTTAAGTCGTGGTTGAAGATGGTAGCAATGCCGAAAGTACTCATATATTTTGTGGAAAATTAATGGTTTACCATAATATGCTTAATGAAAGTTGAGAGAACTCATTCCACATCTAAATCATCTATTAAATAGCTTAATGTTTGTTCCAAAATTGTTCACAGTTTAATGGTTTACCATAATATGGTTAATGAACGTTGAGACAACTAATTCCACATCTAAATCATCTATTAAATAGCTTAATGGTTGTTCCAAAATTGTTCACAGATTAATGGTTTACCATAATATGGTTAATGAACTTGAGACAACTCATTCCACATCTAAATCATCTATTAAATAACTTAATGGTTGTTCCAAAACCCGAGCCTTTAAACTATTATGGTTGGTGAGGGATTTGGTTGATGGGAATTTTCCTTTTTTTTACTGGCATGCCAACAATTTCCAAAACATTCTTTGAAGAACTAATTCAAAAAAAATAAAATTTCAAAGTGAAATTTGTTTGAACAAAATGTTTTTTAAATTTTGTAAAATTAATAAAATTTGTATTTTCATTTGTAGACTGGAGTTTCCGTCAAAAGAATTAATAAATTCATGAATAGTGAAGAATTAGATCCTCATGCTGTGTCTCACGACGAAAAAGAAGGTAATTGTTATTTCCTTCTTTGTATTGTCCATTTTTTAAAATTAATTTATTTTTTTCTACCTATATTAACTTTAGTTATACATGATCAAGAAAAAATAATCTTTGTGTTAATTATATTTATGATATTTATTTTTTCCTATCTAATACTAGCTTTAGTTAGTTATTATGACTCATGGCCGGGCTTTTAATTACGAGATCATATCGCCTACTACCAGAGTGCTCTTTCGTCGCTCTGGTTGACATGAGCCCGACTTTACTGTGGGAGTCCTAAATTTTGCTTATTCTAAATTTTTATTCACCTAGGGCAGGGGTCTTAACGAGTACCTAACATCGAACAGGCTCGGGATCATCGCTTAGCGTCCCATCCGAAGAACGGCGTGCTTAAGTTTACCTTATCTCCCAGATAAAATAAACCAAGGACTAAACTAGCATATTATATGTAACACAATTAATTACATATTCATTCTTTTTTAGTTCATACAAATAAAAGGGAACACACAAGAAATACAAACTCCAACACTTCCTCATTTCACCAACATCTCACAGAAACAGGACATACCATAGACACACAACACAAACCAAATATAATACATATCTGCCAAAAAGGTTCACTTTTGAATTTACTGGAAGCGGTAGAAATAAATAAACTGAACAAAAATAACGATGCTAAATGAACAAATAGAACTGAACCATTCCCCCCTTCTTAATTTAAATATCAAGTAGCTAAGAGTCTGATGATTGTGGAAATGTTTTGCCAACTGACATTCAGAGAATACTATAATTTTCATTTGATGTTTTAATTTGTCTTTAAATTCTATGTATTTGTTTTTATTCACTTTAATATTTATTATATTTTACATTTATATAATTCATGAGTCATACCTATATAAATACCAACACTTTACTGCTAGATTCGCTTCATTAGATTTTATATATATATCATTTTCTTTCTTCTTTTTATTTTATATTTATTATTATCTTGTAAATATCTGTTTATTGGAATGTATAGAGTAACAAAAACAAGGGATTCCCCGTCATTACCTAAAAACCCCCTCCTTAACTGTACCCTCTACCCTGTCAACCAATTCTGTCAGTTTGTAAGTGACTCTTGATAATGCCTTAGCACGGCGAAACTAGTTGAGTATTTGAGAATATATAGTGAAGTTTGACAAAGAAATTGTGCATTTTAATTATCTATTCCTATTTATTTTGAATTTCTATTGCATATTACGTTAACCCTACTCCTACATATTTTGGCAGAAACTGTTTTTTTTTTTTTTTCATATTGAGGAAGCTTAAAATGTTATATGTTTCAGATGACCCACTGGTGATGGAGAACGGTTCATTCGCATGGGGCGGTGATGAAGAGCCAACCCTGAAGAATATCAATCTACGGGTGAAGCCAGGCTCGATGGTGGCTGTGGTGGGAACAGTAGGCTCTGGGAAGTCTTCTCTCATCTCTGCCTTCCTGGGGGAGATGGAGAAGAAGGCAGGAAGGGTGAACACGAAGGTGAGAGTTGGAAGTTTGTCTAGACCAGGGGTCGACTATATATATTATAGTTGGCTGGTGTTTTACACCTAGGGACCTAAGCATCCAATGCTCTGTCTAAAAATAATAACTCACCTTTTCATCCTTCTATAGTGGGAGGGAAGACAAATTTTCTCTCTAGTTTACATTTTGGAATGAAAGTGACACATGAGCATCTTCGGGGTGTTAAGTGGGAGTTTTAAAAAAGCGAAAATGTGGCTTCCATTTATCGAAAAGTGGTGGAAATTTATGGAGAAGTCGCTGACGAAGCACCAATGCCGAAAATTAGGAGAGGCCTCCATCCGCGGAAGGTATTATTGTTCGTTTGTTGCGATGGATAAAAAATTATGCATTATGCATTTTTTTAATATAACCAGACGATTACGAAAGAGATCGAACCGTGTGAACTGGCGGGGGGAAAAAAACCAGTTTTTTGGTCAATAGACGCAGTTTATAAATTGAAAAAAAAATCTGTGTGTTTGTATTAGTGAACACGATAACTCCCAATAGAATGAATGTATCTACATGAAATTTTATATGTGTATTCAGAAGCCGATAAGGATTTTCAGCCAAATCGGCCATAGGGAAAAGTGGGATTGGGAGGAGGATTAACAAAAAAACTCGAATAACTGCCGTTGTAGATTCAAAACCCAAATAGGACGACTCGTATTAACTTTCTGCGGAATACGGTGTTCGACACAAAATCATAAGTAACTGCTGATGTAATGAATGTATCGATACAACATTTAGTAGGAGGATTCAGAAGCCACTAGATAAGTCAACTATCGGTAAACGGTCGATTGACTTTAGAGGGTTTAGGTTTTATGACTCATGCCCGGGCTTTAACTACGAGGTCATATCGCCTACTACCAGAGCGCTCTTTCGTCACTCTGGTGGAGATGAGCCCGACTCTACTGTGGGAGTCCTAAATTTTGCCTACCCTAAATTTTTATTCACCGATGGTAGAGGGTCTTTAACGAGTACCTGACATCGTACAGGCTCGGGACCATCGCTTAACGTCCTATCCGAAGGACTACTGAGTGCTTAAGTTTATTTTATCTCCCAGGTAAAATAAACTAAGGGCCTCGGTCGGGTTACGAACCCACGTTCTTGAGCTCAGAAGACAAGCACGCATATCACTGAGCTACCGGCGTCATCACATAATTGTTGAATTCGATCTAGGGAAGTACATGGTCGCCCTCGATCATCGACTTTTTTTTTTTTTTCAATTTTTCGTTCATTATGACAAGAGGTAGAGGTGTACAATTGTCCCGAATTTCGACTTATTTTAAAGAAATATAATAAAAAATAGTATCTTTTGTATTCACTAGTATTAGAAACTATATATTAATTTATTTTCTGTTATTTATTTATTTTCTGTAATTATTATTATTATTCATTTCATATGTGTTTGTGTTTTAATATTTAAATCTATTTTTTTTTATTTCTTGATTTTTTTTTTCAGGGCTCTATCGCGTATGTGCCTCAGGTTGCGTGGATTCAGAATGCAACTCTTCAAGACAACATTCTGTTCGGCAGACAGTTAGACAAAAAGTTGTACCAGAAAGTTGTTGACGCATGCGCTCTCAAACAGGATCTAGAGATGCTTCCTGGAGGCGACCAAACTGAAATTGGAGAAAAAGTAATTATATTATTAATTTTATTATCTATATATATATTATCTAATGTAGACAGATCCTAAACTTCGATCCGATTTTGTTCTTATGCTCAGCAATTATTGTCGTCGAGTCACCGAGAAGGTTTAGAACATAGTTTTATCCACCCTTACCCCGTCCACGCACCCACCCCTGCATTTTGTTCATTCGCTTAGGGAACAAGAATCATTGCACGAATTGGCATAAAATGTTCAGTATTGGATTCTAGAGAGCACTAAAAATGTTTGAGACTTCTTTCTACCCTTACCCGCAGATGGGCATTGCGACGTATGACGGGTTTAGCTATTTATTTATAACTTGTGATGGTTTATTTTTAAATTAACCTCCTGGTGTACTCTCGACAATATCAATCGTTATATTAAAAATTGTACTAATTGGACTTTGTTTTTCTCTCTAGGGAATCAATTTGAGTGGGGGCCAGAAACAAAGAGTAAGTCTGGCTCGAGCCGTCTATTCGGATACTGATATATACTTCTTGGACGATCCACTGAGCGCTGTCGACAGCCATGTTGGAAAACATATTTTTGAAAATGTCTTCGGCTCCAAAGGAATACTTAGGAAAAAGGTAAAGAGTGGAGTTGATATATTTTTTTAATGTATCTTATTAGTCAATCAAAAAATGACTTTCAACGCATTTGTAAAGTCCTTTTTAACTTCCCCAACTTTAAGAAGTATAGGGAAACATATGTAATCACTTGGAAATTTGATGCTGAGTTTTCAACGAAATTCGCAGGCGCAGTTTCATAAATCAAAAAAAAAACATGAATCATTAAGGCGTAGTCAAGGTTCACGCCGTAGATTTTCCGTGAAAACGTAGCTCTTGCATTTGCTCGGCACTAGACTTTTTAAATTCCTTTTGATGCGAGCTTTCCTCTGATTTGCGTTTTCTATTATTTCGCACATATTTACGATTCATATGAGACGACATCTTTAATTTTTTTGCAATTTTCAATTTAATACCGATTTTTACATATATTTCGGCGAATATTTTTATTGAACGTGTTATCACGCTACACTAATTTCTAATTTTACACAACGCTAATTCGCAACGATCATCCGCCGACGCCCACACTAACGTCAAAGGCAAAACAAACACTGCACAACAAACACGTACAGACATGCTCTATCCATTGTGACCTCAATCGTTGTTATCGCATTATTAATCTCGTAGTTATTATCGATTAAAATCTAACGGTGTTTTGTAACAAGAAAGTTTAACCGGCTATCACTGTGCTTAACGAGCGAATAGACGTTTTCACGTCAAAAAAAAAACAAAAAAAAAACTATTAGTGAACACGATGTAATGGATGTATCGACATGAAATTTTATATTTGAATTCAAAACTCCATAAGGACTGCATCGTATCAATTTCTCGCGGAATCGACATCGTCCATTGCTTATCGGCGTGCTCAAATTTTTTCACCTCTAAGATAACTTGAGGGCCTCTGCCGGGTTTTGAACCCGTCTTCAGTTAAAACTGTTTGCACGGTGCCTCTGGGCTATGGGCCCACATAATAAGACACACTCAGTGCCGAATGCTTGGCAGTAGTTCTACCATTTTATTTCAAAGATTTTTCTTACTTCATATTAATGAAGATCATCTTTTCCATTTTAGACAAGGATCTTCGTGACGCACGGTATCACATACCTACCAGAAGTGGATTTGATTATGGTACTGAAGGAAGGGGCTGTCTCCGAAATGGGGACCTACAAGGAACTGTTGGACAAGAAGGGAGCGTTCAGTGAGTTCCTCACTACCTATCTGCAAGAGGTTGACACCGAGGATCTTGACGGTAGGTGTAGCAGGAGTAAGACAATGTACTACTGGATAAGGGAGACTGAAATATACTCCGACGACTTACAGATTTGATATTCAACCTGCACGGGATTTCCTCTTTAATTATTAGATAGACGAACACTTAAAAAATAAATATTATAAGTGGGAGAAAGGTGACTACGATCATTTTGATGGTTGGAAATTTAATGGGGAACATTTTTTGTAAGAATCATTTTTTCCATAGGATAAACAGTTTTAGCTCAAATCAAACAAACATCTAAAAAAATGGTTTACAAATTTTTTTTTACAAAATATTAACATAGATTATTAACATTTACTTTGTCAACATGTTTTTTAAGATGTCCTTTGTATTTGGCTCTGTAAGGACAATGAGCACAAAAGAAATTAGTGATACTTAACATTTTTTGCAGAGACGCATGCTTTAAAAAAATGTATATATTTCACAAGTATAGTTGGTTATAATGCCCGGGCTTTAAGTACAAGGTCATATCGCCTACTGCCAGAGCGCTCTTTCGTCACTCTGGTGGACATGAGCACGACTCTACTATAGGAGTCCTAAATTTTGTTTACCTAAATTTTTATTAATCTAGGGCAGTGATCTTTAACGAGTATCTGACATCGTACAGGCTCGGGACCATCGCTCAACGTCTCATTCGAAGGACAGCGTGCTTAAATTTATTTTACCTCCCAGATATAATAAACTAAGAGCCTCGGTCGGCTTTCGAACCCACGATCTTGAGCTGAGCAAGCAAGCACGCATACCACTGAGCTTACCGGCGCCCTCTTCACAAATATATATAATATGGGAGTACTTTCAGTATTGCTACCATCTACAGACACGACTTCAAATACTGTATTTAATTTAAATAGACAATATTTTTTTAAAAAGAAGTTAGGTTCCTTTCTATATTCGTACTTCTGATGTTGAAGAAGACATGTTTTTTTGTTTATATTGTCTGTGACAAACTTCACACTCGAACTTTTTATGAAAAAAGTTAGGTAAATTTAAAACAATAATTGTTTTTAGTTACTACATAAATATTAATAAAAAATTCAAATGAGTTAAAGGAATATAATTAAGTTAAAAAAACAGAGGCCCTAGTAATTGTTAATAATAAATGCTTGGCTAAGTATGAGCTATTTAACTGGGTTGGAAGTATTTACAAAATGTCACATTTCTTCAAAATCTTTATTTCTGATATTTATTCGATTTCATGTTTTTGTTACACCAGAACTAGACAGCAGTATCAAAGAGAAATTATTGAGTAGCAATCCAGAATTACAGCACCAAATCTCCAGACAGAGATCCGTTAGCAGTGACGCTAGCTCCATCTCCTCTCTCACCAGGTATGAGAATATTTTAGTTATTATATTTATATGTATATATGTATGAAAATTATCTAAAATAAAATAAATATAAAAATAATAATTGAATTTATAAAATTAATAATAAATAAATAATTAAATAAAATTGATTTTATAATTTTTTAATAATCTTAATGTGTGTAAATTTTTTATATTATATATATATATATATATATATATATATATATATATATATATATATATATATATATATATATATATATATATATATATATATATATATATACGAGGTATGTCCAAAAAATAACGGGAATTTTCGGTTTTTTACAAGAATTTTATTTATTCGTGTACATCAATGTTATCCCCTTCAAAATAGTCCCCATTAGATATTATACACTTATGCCAGCGCTTCTTCCAAGCCCCGAAACACTTCTGGAACTCGATCTTTGGGATAGCATTTAGCTCTCTCAGCGATGCGCTTTTAATCTCATCTATGCTTGTAAAACGACGGCCCTTTAAGGTTATCTTTATTGTTGGGAACAGAAAGTCACACGGAGCCATGTCTGGCGAATATGGAGACTGGGGCATCATTACAGTGTTGTTTTTGGTCAAAAATTCACGAACAAGCAATGTAGTGTGAGCAGGTGCATTAACTTGGTGCAAAAGCCATGAATTGTTTGCCACGAATCCGGGCGTTTTTATCGGATTGCTCCACACAAACGGCGTTGCACTTGTAGGTAGTACTCCTTATTGATCGTTTGACCTGATGGCAAGAACTCATGGTGCACTATGCCGTTAAAATCGAAAAACACAGTTTCGCTTTCTTATACCATTCATAAACCCTAGTTTTGCTCATAGCAGACTCAACAAAAACAATATTTAATATTTCTAAAACTTTGCTGCACTTTATTCCATTCTTATAGCAAAATTTAATGCAAATTCTCTGATCCATTTTCTAAACAAATAAATAATCGCGGATCGTACCAAAACACATGTAACCTCTTTGACAGCTAACAGCAGACTAAACATCCAGTTTGGCTAACAATGTACAGATACTTTTTTCGTTTACCAACACAACAACGAAAAAATCGCGCGAATCGGACTAAAACAACTCGCGAAATTACGAAATTCCCATTACTTTTTGAACACACCAAGGAGCCGAGCCTGTACGATGTCAGTTACTCATTAAACACTTTACCCTAAGTAGGCAAGTCACAATATCCAACTTATATATTTATTATATATTTTTACTTCCCCAGATAAACGAAGTATAGTTTTTTTGCTTATATTCTATTTTTTTTTACAGAAGGCGAACGTCAGAGACAGGGACCAATAAAGAAGACAAGGAAAAAGAGGTGAAGGGAGAAAAACTAATTGAAGAGGAAAAGGCAGAAATTGGCGGGGTAAATATTTATATGTTTAAAAAAATTGTTGAAGGGCTCATGACATTGAGAATGCTGTATGTAACAATTTTTGTATAATTGTATTGTTAAGGGAACGACTTGCAAATCAAAACGTTTCATTTTGAGCATAATTTCTGTTTACAATTCAATGCGACTATAAATAATTTCTTACATTTAAGAAATAAATCAGAGGAAAAAATTGGTGGTACCTATACGGACGTTGAGGAGAGTTTAAAAAAAAAAGCTTTATATGTATGTAGATACATATACAAAACGTTTAATTTGCTTTTATGTTTAATACTACATATATAGGTAACGAACAATAGATAATTAGATAAACACACATAACAATAGTTATTATGGATTTTAAGTTAATAAACCAAACAGTAGGTATGTATGCCTGTTTCAGAAACAGCGAATTCTACGAATAATAAGAAACATTCAGAATTAATTCTTTTGTAATTGTCCGCTTAGGAGAGGTAAATTTATCTCTTGATGGCGAAAAATTGGTTGTCCTCGTCCGTTAGAGGGGTGTCCGTTGCGGGGAGTAAAATATGTTTTCCTATATTTCGGCCCGGGACATCACAAAATTGTCTGTACGGAGAGGTGCCCGTAAAGAAGGGTTTTACTGTATACATTTTTTTTTTTTTTTTTAATTAAAGGTTTAATTAAATTTTGAAAAAAAGTGTAATGTGTTAAGGTGAAATGGGAGGTATACTCTCACTACCTTCGAGCCATCGGTCCGTTTCTCTCTTCGGCAACGATCCTCCTCAACATCGTATTCCAGGGATTCTCCATCGGATCCAACATCTGGCTGTCCATCTGGTCCAGTGACAAGGAGATGGTGGTTAACGGTACTCAAGACACCTCTAAAAGGGACATGTACCTCGAGGTGTACGGCCTCATGGGTATCGGACAAAGTGAGCAATCCATTTATTTATTTACTGGTATAAAATAATTATTGAAAAGGAAGAGCAATTTTTATTAATTTTTCTAATAAAAAAGAAAAAAAACTTTTGGACAACCGGTTTAATAAGATTAAAATAAGACCAATTATTTTTGGAAATGTTTAATTCATTGTTTTTGCATTCGATTTGTATCCTTGCAAATAATTATGAAGAAAGTTCAAATAATCATTTAAATTAAACCGAAAAAGCTACAAAATAAAGTATGTTTTTTTGTCGTTGGCACCATATGATTTTTTTGGTATAATTTTAAAGAGGACATCATGGGAAATGCGTTATTGAAATCAGATTTCAAGTCCGATTATTAGAATTGGATATATAACACATATATGTATTTTAATGTATTATGTACTTTTCTTATTTTTTCTTGTTAACCTATTTGTTGATTGCAATTTGCATTTGAATGGGTGGAAGCAACATATTTTTCTGTAAATTTGTCTCTTTTTCATTTGTTTTATTTATTTTTTCTAATTGCATTACTTAAAACTAAGTATTATGGAATTGCTTTAATAAAAATAAAAATTACAAAATGTTTATGTTGTTGGGTTTCGAAAAAAAATAAGCAAATATACTCAAATAGTAATATAAATTTTGTCAAAATGTCATTAATTTATTTTTACATTTTTATTTTTTTTTTCGTCGCGAAACCAAACGATATTAAGGCTCTTTAACGCCTAAATAATACACTGCTGTATGCATTGAAAGGTTGTGGACTAAATTACCCTAATCATAGTGCATTTAGGATCGGCGTTCCGTTCAAATTTCTTGAATATTTTATTTTTTGTGACTTTATTTTTTTAAATTTAATAATTTTTTTCGGGGGAGGTTGTGTAAAGTTTGTCAGAAAAACGCAGGTATTTTAGCTTCGTCAGTTTCGTTTTTTTTTTTCCTGCTCAGTGATTGCTTAGGATTTTTTGCAGTGTTGCCTTCAACTTGATGCTAGCAAAAGTTTTCTGCTTAAGCTTGACAGCTTCAACTGGGCCTTATTAGCAGATATAATTTATCGAAAATTTTGTCGCTATCAAGCATGTCTTTGCTTTATCTTCAAAGGGAATTTAAACTAAAATTGATACCACTGGCATTTCTTTATACAGAAAAATTGCATTCTTATTCAAAAAGCCTGGATAGGCAGTAAATCTAAACTCAATTCCTGGATATATAAGTTATATTTTTCTGGATATAGGATATATTTAGTTTCTGGATACTTCTTAGCTAGTTACAATATTGCTGAAAAATAAAGAAAAAAAATAAGTACTCAGTTTTTAAAGATTATTAAATTTTTATTGAATTAGTGTAGAGGACGAAAGATTCTCTTACATGTGATATGGAATATTCAGTTCCTCAAAATATATATACTACATGTTTTAAACAATTCTATGTATACAATTTGTATTTAATATAAAATTCAAAATTTGTTCCCCATATCTATGTTCCGGTTAGGAGACACTATCCAAAACTGAACCAAGATCAAATTTTCGCTAGCTAAGTGGTATGCGTGCTTACTAAATGAGCTCATAGATAGCGTGTTCGTCCTTCGGATGGGACGTTAAAGGATGGTCCCAAGTCTGTACGATGACAGGTACTCATTAAATACCCCTACCCTAGATGAATAAAAATTAGGGTAGGGAACATTTAGAATTATCATAGCAGAGTTGGGCTCATGTGACGAAAGAGGCTATGGTAGTAGGCGATATGACATAGTTAAAGACCGGACATGAGACAATAACTAAGACCAAATTTTGCACTTTGGTTCACGGTGATTTTAATAATATGTTGGAGTGGGGTTGAGTAACTGTTTTGATAGTCGGGGTTACAATTTTTTTTTTGTACAATTTCAAGTTTTCTCGAGGGGTAGATAGTATAATATTTGAACAATTTTTAGTTTATTTTTCCTAACTTTGCCTTTTTATATTTGCGCATTTACTCTATAGTTTAATTATGCAATTTTTCTTTCTGTTGCGTTTTTCATATAGAATCATCCCATAAGTAATGTCGGTTTTTTGATTCTGGAATAAATATAAATAAATGAATTACGTACTGAGTTATTTGTAATAATGACTTGAAAAGCCAATTCCTGTTTATTTTTTGCATATTTTGGTGATTATTATCTTTTAATAAGTTGCTGAATCATAGGAACACGGGCATTACGCGGCCCGTTTATATTATATATATATTATACTGGGCTCAAGATCGTGGGTTCGAAACCCGACCGAGACCCATAGGTTTTTTATCTGGGAGTTGAAAAAAACCTGAACACGCCTTCGGACGCGACGTTAAACGATATTCCCGATCCTTTGCGTTGTTAGGATTCTCGTTAAAGATCCTTATTTAAGTGAATTACAATTTAGGGTAGGCAAAATTTAGGACTCTCATAGTAGAGTCGGGCTCATGTCCACCAGAGTAACGAAAGAGCGCTCTGGTAGTAGGCGATATGACTTCCTAGTTAAAGCCCGGGCATGAGACATAATAACTAAAAACTAACACTCATAACAATCTAGGCAAACCTAAATATCATAAGTAATATCGTTATTTGGATTCTGGATTTAATAAATATAATAATAAAACACTTACTGTTTTAATTTTCAATTAATATGTATTTTTCACCTTTTTCTACAACATTTTTCCATCTTCTAAAATTTTAATACCAATTTTGAAACAAGTCTTTGGATTTTGATCCGAAAAATAAAACAAGAATCATTTCTTCCTCTTCCGATGAATCCATCGGCTGGAAAGTTAGAAAGTTCTGGAGACTCCGAAACAGATGGTTATCTGAAGGGACTATGTTCGGAAAATTTCTCAGATTGTCCTGATGGAATAAAACTCCGCGCCTCAAAGGATGCACTAGTTCGATGTAGACCTGTCTTGTCGCACCCAATAGACAATAACAACTCCCGCCGATGGAGGCCACTTCTAGCCTGCGGCTGCGGCATTTCGCCCGGGACTCCTCATTCATCAACCCTTTTTCATAAATATCTACCAATTTTCGTTATGCTGAAGCCGCATTCTTGCCTTTTTCAAATTCTCACAGATAATACGTCGACGATGCTCAATTAATAATCCCTTTTTAGACAATAAATTAAACAATAAAAAAAAAATTCGAAAAACCGATATTAGTTATTGGATGTTTGTATTTATATTTCTGCTGTAACTATTTGGTTTCTTAGTTATTTTTACATTATGTTTAATAAAGCATCTAGTAGGTTAATGGTAATTCTTCACAATTTTAAACAATTACTCATTTTTTGAAAAAAATTAAAATATATTTTATTTTTTACAATTTAAATTTGAATAATTTTATTATTCCAATTAACATAATGCATCTTTAGTTTTAAATTAATATTTGCATGTCCTAAATATTGCACATTAATTATTTTCACTAATATCTTTACTTCATTAAGTTAATGTTTTATACTATAGGCCAGCATTTTTCAATTTTGCTGATGAATTATTGAAATAAAATTTTATTATAGAACTTTATCAGAAAATTAGGGTATTGTTTGTAATGGAAGCATATAAAAAATTTTTTGTGTAGATTGGGCAACATTTTTGAAATATATTTTTTTGCCGAGGGAATTTTTTAAGAACGGAGGAATGTCCTATGGGTTGGAATGTGTTATTAACTTTATTTTATTGTTAAGAAATGTTGAATTGAAAATATTAATTGAAATTATTACTATATGAGTTCTCTCTTGTGGGAAATCACCTCTTTGGACATATTTTTTTCATTGCCGACAAGTCTAAAAAGTAGATCCCATATTAAAAGAATATCTGGACGTCTTATTCCACAGCAATATATACATAAAACGTCCATTTTGAACTTGGTTCTAATAATTTTTTTTTGTAGAATTAGGCAATTTGAAAATTAATAATTTTTTTTGTTTTTATTCATTTTATTAGCTTTCTACTATATTGACACAGAGCTCAGAAATTGTGAATCGGTTGGTTCACTATATCTTGTGGTCAGACATTGAATTGAATTATAAAAAAATATATATCTAAATCGTTTGGGAAAGAAACAACATTTAAAAAGAAAAATTTTCATTCCGAATAAATTAAATAGAAAAAATTTGATCAAAGATCTCTGCAAGCGATAGATGAATAGAGCATATCTCAGAGTAGTAGGTTTCTGTTTAAATGTTCTTTGAAACATTCAAATTTTCTTTACATATGTTTCTGTAGAAAAATATGTACTGAAAAAGAGATGATATATAGCGGGTTCGTCCTTCGGATGGGACGTTAAGCGATTGTTCCGAGCCTATACGATGTCAGGTACTCGTTAAAGACCCCTATCCTAAGTGAATAAAAATTTAGGGTAGGCAAAATGTAGGACTACCAGATTAGAGTCGGCCTCATGTCCACTAGAGTGACGAAAGAGCGATCGGGTAGTAGGCGACCTTTTAGTTAAAGTCCATGAGTCATAATAACTAACTAACTGTAATGAAGGAGGGTTATTGGGTGAAACTGTTGATGAGGACGTGGTGTAAAGGTTATGAAACAGAATATACCCAATCTCATGTACGGGGTCTTTCTCTCTTTGTTAATCCTGCGTGTATTTCCTTCAGCGGTTGTCATCTTTTTCCGAACTCTTGCCATGTCCATCGGCTCCCTTCAAGCCTCCAAAACTCTTCACCAACTCATATTTCTCAACCTGATGCGTTTTCCTATGTCTTTTTTTGATACAACGCCTCTTGGAAGGATCATCAACCGATTTGGGAAAGATATAGATATCATAGACAATGTCATCCCCTTTACTCTGAGGCAGGTCCTTTCTTTTCTCTTCATGGTAACTATTATAGCTGCTATTTTTGAGTTTGGGTGGTTGCAGTTTTTTTTTTTTCGGTTTGGGTAATAGTGACTCTGTCTTTACTTTCAATGTTTACTAACAATCTGTAGTGTTTTATGTGACTTACTTATGTGTGTATATACATTTTGTGTTTTATATGTTTAATTTTAAGCTTTTAGTTAAAAACTGATGCTCAAGCACATGTCTATTTATAAGTAGGTATATCGACTATTTCTGAAACGTTTTTTAATTGTAAATAATGACTGGCCGAGCTTTTTTAATGAAAGAAAGTAAACTGAATCAGGTTTTCCTCATTTTGAGAAGTTAATAAATAGTTTTGAAATGTATTCTTATCATAACCTAAATGATGGTCAGCAACGTCTGTTGATAATATGTGTTAACACCGTTGGGTAGTAGATTACATTATGTTTTGTGGACTCTTGGACTGAACAGATATAAGTTGTCATATTAAATACTTATTTCATGGCGAAAATTTGTGAGGCTAATATGTCTAACAACTTGGTTTTACGAGGCTTCTACGTCGTGGTTCAGTCGAAGTATGACCTATCATGCGTGAATCTACATGGTCCGAGGGCAACGATAGCTCAGTGGTATGTCTGCTTACTTATTGAGCTCAAGATCGCAGATGCGAAACCCGGCAGATGCCCTTAGTTTATTTTATCTGGGAGGTAAAATAAACTTGGGGATGATCCCACGCCTATACGATCTCAGGTAATCGTTAAAGACCCCTACTCTAGGTAAATTAAAATTTAGGACTCCCATAGTAGTCGGGCTCATGTCCACCAGAGTGACGAAAGAGCACTCTGGTAATAGGCGATATGACCTTGTAGTGAAAAGCCCGGGCATGGGTCATAATAACTAACTCTACACGGTCCAGTACAGTTTCAGTTCGATGATGTGTCATCTTCAGTAGTAATCTATAAAATTAATTCATAATTTCGGATTATACGAAATTGATGCGATCCCATCAATTTTAAATATTTTGTTCAGAGGTTCATTCACCTTCCGAATAGGGTACATGTCCTTTTTGCGCACGGAGGATACCTGAAAAAAATATGAATAATTGCGTTATTGCCCAGAAAACATGTGCTTGCGCTTTACTCAATAAAACTAAAAAAGTAGAGAGATCTAATGTGTGTTTGGTGTTTCAAACAAAGTTGTGATGGTACTATTTGCAACGCTGGCTGTGTATCTTGGCGCTTTGAAGGCAGCCTTCCTTCTACACAACATCCTGGTGAGAGCCGTACTCCGGGTGGCCACCGCCTTTTACGATGTAACTCCCCTTGGACGGGTCATCAACCGGATCGCCAAAGACGTCGACGTTCTTGACAACGTACTCCCCATTACCCTCCGGGGCTGGTGTAATTGCTTCTTTTCGGTACGTCCAGCCACACCTCTCAATAAAAAAAAAAATGTTTCTTATATTAATATAACAACATTTTTAAAAATTTAATTTGAGTGAATGTGATGGAAAGAATGGTGTGTGATTATTGTTTTGAACATTAAAATTTTTTTTTTATCCGTCATTTTAAATATATGAAGCCTAGAAATATACAATATAGAATGAGATATAAACTTCGTCAAATTGGAGTTTAGAAATGAGAAAATCACCGGGAAGGAGTTAATCTCAGTATAGGGGAAGTTATGTAATCGGTCAGAAATTCGATGTTGAGGTTTCACCGGAATTTTACGTTTTTCGACCCCTGATTCCAAAAAAAAAAAAAAATGCTGTCTGTCTGGTCACGATAACTCCCGAAATAATGAATGCATCTACGTAAAATTTTATCTGTGTATTCAGAACTCCAGAAAGACGACACCTATTAATTTTCAGCAAAATCGGCCTAGGGGAAGGGAGGGACGAGATGAGGGGGCTCATTTCAAACACCCTAATAACTACCGATATAATGAATATATCTAAAGGAAATTTTGAATGACGATTGGGTTTAAAGGGAGAGCGACAACTTAATTGATTAATTTGTGCTGGGGAAGTACTTTGTCGGTGATTCATCGACGACTTTTTTTCCTGAAAACTGGTACTGCAACCCCCGGGTTTTGCCTCCTCTCCGAGGGAATATCATCAACCGGATCGTACTCTCCTTAAAACGTAATGAAAAGTGGTTTTCCGCATGGGGGCTGTGTGTATGTCTGTCTGTCCTTATAATTTTCTTTCGTTCGCAATACCTTCTGCAAACAAATCACCAATTTAAATTTTTTAGAATTGTAATTCATTTCGTAATGTTCGTCTCAATGAGGACTCCAGACGTTTTGATGTTGATGCCAATCGGATTATAACGTAAATATATGCAATTGTGTGCAATTTTTTATTCGTTCATGATAAATTCTATAAAAATGCATCGATTTGAATGCCTTTTATCAGTGGTTTTGGAAATATGTTCTGTTTTACACATATTCTGAACTAATTCTTTCTTTGACAATAGCTGGTAAAATTAATTAAAAATATTTAAATGTAACGAAAAATTTATGATTTGAGGGTCATAACTATAAATAATATATATACTTATATAAATTTAAAAATTGATCTTGAACATGAAAGTCATGTTTATGTTCATTGATCGTTGTATATTGTTGATGTTCGCTATTCTACCCAAATGTTTACCGAATATAAACATAACTGCGAACACATTTGGTTAATTGCTGATAATCCTGCTCAATAAATAATATACTTACAAATCAACTAAATAATATTAATAAAAATAAGTTAGTTTATCATATATATATTTTTTATTGTCTGTTTTTTCATGTTTGTCTGCTTTTTCTCTGCTTGCCTTTATAATAGCTTTAAATCAGAAACATCGAATTAAATTTTCATAAACAATTATATGTTTTATATTCCTTTTTTTTGTATCTTATGTTCAAAAGTTTATTGTTCAATGTAGTGCAATTTTTTTTTTTCTTAAAACCTATTTTCCTGTTTTGGTACTGTCAAATCTGAGAAATACTAGTAAATTCGCGAAATAATTATAGAAAAATGAAGACATTTTGGATTTGAATAGAAAAATAAACGAGTTAATTTTATATTATAAAAACTATATTATTTTAGCGGGGCTCGGAGGAAAAAATAGTTTATTATTGCTTTATTGCTTGTTTTATTTATTTATTAATATTTAAATAATAATATTTATATTAATGTTGAAGAAAAATATCCTTGATTTGAGACTAGTATAATAAAAGTTGACGTTTGATCTCTTCGGAATATATTTATATTATTTTTGTTAACGTTTCGCCATTAAGACATAAAATAATTTTAAAAAAAGTATAACCATTATAGTTTTATATGATAGGCAATATGCCTCAATGGGGAAACGTTAACAAAAATAAAATAAATATAATTTGAGAGACTGAAAGCCAATCTATGTTAGTTTCAAACCACTTTCATCAAGTGAATATTTATATTTTTAATATAAACTACTCTTCAATTTTTTTTTTTTTTTGTAGAGTTAAATCATTTTATTGTTAGATTTTAGTACGTATAAGTTGTCCTTATCTTAAGATATTTTGTCAGCGATTGGAAGGCACATGTTCGAACTTTCACAAGGAACTTGAACTGGGAGAAATGCGATAGAAATGAAATTTTGAATTGGAGCTGATCATTAGGGACATCCAGCTGGTGGACTACCTTAATCAAATGCTTTGATTTTAGAAACAACTGTTTATTTTTTAAATGAAATTGTTTAAAAAAAATAAAAGTATTTAGAATGAATTTTTATAAAAAAAATAATGTTTTTTAAAAATATTGTCTATTTCACAAGATATTTGTTAAGTGGTGGCTGAAGATGGTAGCAATACCGAAAGTATTCCCATATATTTTATATATCTTGTGGAATAGACAATATTTAAAAAAAAACATTAGTTTTTAGTATTCCGTGCCAAAATTAGCAAAACGGATCAATTATGGAATCACTTCGGTGTCCCTTTGTCACGGGCGATTTTCTCTGAAACTATTCGACGTAAAATTTAGGACAGATATAGAGTGTGGTGGCCCAATTATAGACGTGAAGTATAAAAAATGAATTTTGATTCTGGGGGTTAATTTCAGGGAGTAAATTGGGAAAAAAAAACAATTTTCAATGGCATTGTGTAGGGTGTCAAATGAAAGGTTATTCAAGCACGAATTTAACAATATATATGATGTATTTTTTAAACATATTTCGGGAAAAAACGATTAAAAATTGCTGTCTCCCATCCTTATCACCAAAAGGATCGCTCAGAAAAATCTGAAACAAATCATGAACATTGAGAATTAGGTGTAGATTGAGTCAAAATTATCAGGATTAAAAAATTCTGGCGCGGTCAATTGTTATAAACAATTTAATTGTTTATTTCCTTATAACTTTTTCTTTAAATTTTTTATTGTTTCATAATATCTCTGCGAAAATGTCAAGTATCAATGAGTTATTATAGTTTCTATATAATCTGAAAAGTTTATCAAATGTTTAATTCATGGTGTAGTCACGAACTTGATCTCTGTCGCTTAGTATACAGGGTGTACGAGGGCGCCGGTAGCTCAGTGGTATGCATGCTTGCCTTCTGAGCTCAAGGTTCATGTTGTCCTTCGGAGCGATGGTCCCGAGCCTTGAGCCTGTACGATGTCAGGTACTCGTTAAAGACCCCTGCCCTAGGTTAACAAACATTTAGGATAGGCAAAATTTAGGACTCCCACAGTAGAGTCGGGCTCATGTCCACCAGAGTGACGAAAGAGCGCTTTGGTAGTAGGCGATATGACCTCGTAGTTAAAGCCCGGGCATGAGTCATAATAACTAACTACATGGTGTACACTGACCAGGAAAAGAGAGTTATAAACGCCTTCCAATCGCGGACAGACAGTATATAGTTTGCTTTATCAGTACCTCGTCTGCGCCATTTAATTTTTATAATGTAAATATGTATATAGCTTTTTTTTTTTTTTAGGAAATATTTTGTTAGCTTTACTTCTAACATTTTTTAAAATTTTAAATACTAACTTTGTACAAATGCACGTTTTGTTTATCAGCAAGATTTGATATCCGTTAGCTTCATCTTCTCCCATTTGTGTTACTTCTCTTGCAGAAATTGGGCTTTCTCATTCTCCAACGATTTCGTTCCTACTCCAGCCTTCTTTCTCCAGGATTCCTCTTATATTCCTGTACCCTTTTTAAGGCGGGGGGGAGTATATTCTTGTTCTGAAAATCTGGCTTGGATGTTTGTTGCTTTCTCGTTCCAGGTTCTGTTCTTCAGCTCATCTTATTATATCATCTAATGTTCGTACTATCATAAGTTGTATGAAATTTCCCGTTTGTTTGTACCTCCACAGCTTATATGTATAGGGGAAGTTGGTCAGTTGAGTTTTGACCAAAATTACAATATTAATTTTATAATAAAAAAACATTTAATTTACTCTTTCAATGTGCTAAATTTGGAAGTTTTTGAGAACCTTTTGAATGAAGATACCCCAGGGTCATTTTTTCATGGAGAGACTTAGTTATAACTAATATCCATTTTTCTCAAGGAAAACATCCGATTTGAATGAAATTTAATATGTGTTGTTTGGCATGTTCCTAAATACTATCTTAACTGATTGAGACGTGCACTAAATGAATTATTAATACGAGAACTGAAGAGGAATTGGCTATATACAGTAGAACCTCGATTATCCGGGGTAATGGGAGGGAGTGGTCGCACGGATAAATGAAAACCAGTTAATCGAGACACTTTTTATTTAACGAATTACATATGTGTATACAATGTTATATACCTTGTGGCAAGAACTCATGGTGCACTATGTCATTAAAATCGAAAATCCGATTCTTAATGCAAATTCTCTGATCCTTTTTGTAAACAAATAAATAGTCGATCGTACCAAAACACATGTAACCTCTTTGACAGCTGACAGCAGACTAAACATCCGGTTTGGCTAACAATGTACAGATCATTTTCAAACATGTTTACCAACCCATCAACGAAAAAATCGCGCGAATCTGACTAATACAATCCGCGAAATTACAAAATTCCCGTTACTTATTGAATACACCTCGTATATATAACAATTTTTGTAGAATGAACAATATGCCAAAAATATAGTCCGTTGTATTTGTTCAATATAATTACCACAATATTTGCGACCTTTAAGTTGTCCAAGGATTCGAGTTAGATTGGCGCTAATTATTATATAGATTATAGAACTAATTTAAGACAGAAAGTTGCGGTGAACCGTGGTACTGAACCCGCAGTTTTACGCACTGGGGAAGACACCCACTTTGACAGAGGTGAGCTATGAAGTGGGATACTGAATGTGATGATGTATGCTGCAGGTTCAGCAATATTCCTCTGCGACCTGGCTCCCAGGATTGGCGCTTGGTTGGCCGGTGTACATCTTCACAATTTCCTTCTTCGGGGTCTCTTCGGAGCCCCGCTTGCATTTACCGATGTCACTCCCTCTGGACGTATTGTTTCAAGATTCTCCAAAGACATGGACGCTGTTGACAACGTAATCCCCTTACAACTCTCTGACGGAATTTATTGTTTTTTTGATGTATGTTTTTTTCTTCTTTTCTATTTTTTTATTTTATTTTTTCTTGAAAGTTTACATTCCCGTAAATGTTTACAATAAGTGCCTAGGGTATTCCACATTCAAAAAAAAACATATATATGTGTTACTGCCATTACTGAGCTAGAGGACGCGGGTTCGAAACCCTGCCGAGGCCCTCAGGTTTTTTAACTGCGAGGTAACAACCTTAAGCTATGGGACGTTGAGACGATGGCCCCGAGCCTCTGCGATGTCAGCTACACGTTAAGGTAACTAAATCTGGGTAGCAACATTTATGACTCCCGTAGAGCTAACAGGGAAGGGATGCTTAGGTCCCTAGGCGCACACACCAGCCTTCCCAATATATATAGTCATTATCGTCAATAGTTTCTTATTATCGATATTGGCACAGTGGTCGAGTTAATCTCGAAAATATGATTTAAACCTGGATTTCTGCCTTTAGCATCTTCATAACCAATATCGACAAGACTGTTTATACCTACTCGTAGCTTATGAGTATGAATAATGTTAAAGATTAGGTTAAAACTATTTTCATCGAGTAGAAACGACATAAACCAAGGATTTTTAATATAGAAATATTTATGTTTGCACTAAAATAATTACATACACATTATATATATATATATATATATATATATATATATATATATATATATATATATATATAGACGTATATGAGTATATATATATATATATATATATATATATTATATACACTAATTTCATTAACGTTATAACAATAGAATTGGGCTGATTGTACATGCGAGTGGCGAAAAGCCTTCTGATAGTAGGTGATACGCCCTCTTACATAAAGCCCTGGCATGAATCACAAAAAAACAACAACAAAACCACTTCCAATTATATCATTTTAAAATTACAAACCTTATATATTTCTATCCAGGTTAACCTGAAAATACTGTATTTATTTAACTTATGTTTGGTATTTCCCTCCTATAAATTTTCATTTATATTTTCCTTATCGGTTTATGGCAAGTACTTCATATTATCATTTTGGTTAGTACAAAGTTTCAGTAAAATAGTTTCAATAGTTACCAAGATAACAGGGGATGGGAGTAGGCAGACCTCAAACACTCGTTAATAGAGCTTTGTGGTCTTTGATCGACAGAACTCTAAAAATGACCATATAAGAGTACAAGCGATGGTCCCGAGCCGGTACGATGTCAGGTACTCGTTAAACACCCCTGCCCTAGGTGAATAAAAATTTAGGGTAGGCAAAATTTAGGACTCCTACAGTAGAGTCGGGCTCATGTCCACCAGAGTGACGAAAGAGCGCTCTGAAAATAGACGATATGACCTCGTAGTTAAAGCCCCGGGCATGAGTCATAATAAATAACTATGTATATATATACTCCATTGTGACAGTTTTTCGCGTAATTACGAGAATGCGTTGCCTGAACTATAAAAGTTATATGGAAACAATGTATAAAAGTAATTTAGGTTTTTAAGAGTTCTACATAAAAATCGCTAATGGTAACACTTATAGTATACTGCGCCCATGAGGAGAAGTGCAGTATCTACCGGTCGAGTTTATAGAATCTGTCTTTGTCTAACGAAGGTAGTAGAGAGATGCACAATATGGCAACTAGAAATGAAGTCAAATCAATTTTCTATAACTCATATAAAATAATTATTTTAGCGATATTCAAAATTAATTATATTAAAAATAGTGTCAATCTTCATTTCTAGGTCAAGCTCTGCTAATTATCATAATATAAAATTTTTATTCAAATGATTTTATAGTTGAAAATTTATTAATAGATAGTTTTCATCTGACTACTTTAACTAAGTTTCAAATTTCCTCATAATTTCTAGTGTAATTCTTGAGGGGGCTGGGGTCATGACCCTCAGGACCCCCGTTGTATACGCGCTGTAAGAGTATATGGTAATAAACAACTTTTTCGAAGAAGTATGGAAATAAAATCCTTTAATATTAAAGTAGGTTTTTATTTATTTTTATTTAGATCTACTTTTTTTGTAAATATCTCCAACTATCGAAACGCGGCCGAGGCTCTTAGGATTTTTATCTTACAATTTGAGGTAAAAACTATAGCTTATAGTTCAATTAATTGTAATTGTATGTTATCGTTAAAAGTGTTTTTCAAGGTCTTCAGAAATAAATGTAAAAAAAAAAAATGATAACATTATGTATCTGGGACTATTTATTGTTTTCTTTTCATGTTTTTTCTATACAGTGACGATCCTGCGCACCATAATTACCAATCAGTTTTGCTTGCGTTTGCATCCCTACATGCACTATTTTACAGGTATCTCAGTCTATTTATCCGATTTGCTACCCAGAATTGCCTGTTGGTTGGCAGCGGTACATCTTCATGAACTTCTTCTAGTCGCCATCATCAGATCGCCTACCTCTTTCACTGATACCACACCTCAAGGACGGATTTTGGCTCGATTCGCCAAGGATATTGATATTCTTGATAATATTATCCCTATGCAGATTTCTGATGCTATTTTTTATATTCACGAAGTATGTTATTTTTGTTTTGCTTCTTTTTTGTTTTGTTTTTGTCTTGCGTTGTTTTGGATGCTTTTTTTTTCTGTGAAAGTTTGCTTTAGTATTGTCTATGAATATTTTTGAATATTAGAAAAAAATAAAAAAAAATAACATATTCCCGAATCCATTCCTAGGGATGCCAGTTATTTTTTATTCTATCCTAGGGATGCCAGTTATTTTCAGAGAGGTTGTACATATTGAAGCAGAATAAAAGAATAATTTAATCATTATTTAGGCATTCAAATGAGTTTCACAAAATTTATAAAATAAAATATAAAAAATAGGTTTTGTGGCTAAAATGTCTTATGAGAGTCTGGGTGGAAGTGGAGGATGTGAGATTGGATGGCACCAGGGCTGAGTGGCAGGTTCTGGAGGAACGTCTCAGTTAGAGTTGGTAGGACATTGTCCTTTGGAGCTATTTTCAGTAATCATATACTTGTACTTCTCACAAACTATGGTGCGTTGAGAAGTTAGTGGAGTTTTTTGTTGTTGTTGTTTTTGCTGTTTGCTTGTGTTGAACCAAATTGGTTCGCCTGTTGACTGAACATTTTGGTTTTGTTAAGTATTCAGGGGAATATCTTTTTGAATGTTGTTGGTTTGACATTTTTGGCGGTGAGAAAAAATGTTGGTTGTTGATTTTGGAGCATTTCCCCCCTACTTGGGGAGTGTGTGTGGTGGTGTGAATCCCAGAGCTGGACTGAGAGTTTCTCCCTGAGGGACACCTCCACGTATCGTCGTCCGGCTGCTTTCCGCAGTGTTCCAGACCTGGAAGGTGCGGTCTCTTAAGAAATATGACATCAGTTACTGAAGATACTGTGGAGGTCCTGTCAGGTCCAGGCGAACGTAGCTGCTACGTTCATTCTTGTGAAGTAGGAGGACTATGACATTCTTCCAGGTTGAAGGGAAGTAGCCGAACCTGAGGCAGGTGAGATTAGTGTCGCCTTTCGACCAACTGCACTATTGGCTTAATGTTTTTTTTTTCTTTTCAGGCTTCACGATATTTTACTCGGATTTGGCCCCGCGAGTGGGGGCCCTCTACGCCGCTTTGAACTTCCACAAGGGCCTCCTCTGTGGGATATTGCGGGCTCCTCAAAGTTTCACTGATACCACTCCCTATGGACGGATCCTTGCCCGATTTTCCAAAGACGTTGATATCCTTGATAACCAACTCCCAAGACAAGTCTCTGATACCATTTATTTCATTTTTGAAGTAAGTTACCTAATATTCACCTCCTCCTATCCTAAATTCCTTCTTCCTTCTCCTCTCCTACATTCCTTCCTCCTCCTATCCTAAATTCCTTCTTCCTCCTCCTCTCCTACATTCCTTCCTCCTCCTCTCCTACATTCCTTCTTCCTCCTCCTCTCCTACATTCCTTCCTCCTCCTCTCCTACATTCCTTCTTCTTCCTCTCCTACATTCCTTTCTCCTCCTCTCCTACATTCCTTTCTCCTCCTCTCCTACATTCCTTCCTCCTCCTCTCCTCCATTCCTTCCTCCTCCTCTCCTACATTCCTTCCTCCTCCTCTCCTACATTCCTTCTTCCTCCTCCTCTCCTACATTCCTTCCTCCTCCTCTCCTACATTCCTTCTTCTTCCTCTCCTACATTCCTTTCTCCTCCTCTCCTACATTCCTTCCTCCTCCTCTCCTCCATTCCTTCCACCTCCTCTCCTACATTCCTTCTTCCTCCTCCTCTCCTACATTCCTTCCTCCTCCTCTCCTACATTTCTTCTTCTTCCTCTCCTAGATTCCTTTCTCCTCCTCTCCTACATTCCTTTCTCCTCCTCTCCTACATTCCTTCCTCCTCCTCTCCTCCATTCCTTCTTCCTCCTCCTCTCCTACATTCCTTCTTCCTCCTCCTCTCCTACATTCCTTCCTCCTCCTCTCCTACATTCCTTCTTCTTCCTCTCCTACATTCCTTTCTCCTCCTCTCCTACATTCCTTTCTCCTCCTCTCCTACATTCCTTCCTCCTCCTCTCCTCCATTCCTTCCTCCTCCTCTCCTACATTCCTTCCTCCTCCTCTCCTACATTCCTTCTTCCTCCTCCTCTCCTACATTCCTTCCTCCTCCTCTCCTACATTCCTTCTTCTTCCTCTCCTACATTCCTTTCTCCTCCTCTCCTACATTCCTTCCTCCTCCTCTCCTACATTCCTTCCTCCTCCTCTCCTCCATTCCTTCCACCTCCTCTCCTACATTCCTTCTTCCTCCTCCTCTCCTACATTCCTTCCTCCTCCTCTCCTACATTTCTTCTTCTTCCTCTCCTACATTCCTTTCTCCTCCTCTCCTACATTCCTTTCTCCTCCTCTCCTACATTCCTTCCTCCTCCTCTCCTCCATTCCTTCTTTCTCCTCCTCTCCTCCATTCCTTCTTCCTCCTCCTCTCCTCCATTCCTTCTTCCTTCTCCTCTCCTACATTCCTTCTTCCTCCTCCTCTCCTACATTCCTTCTTCCTCCTCTTCTACATTCCTACGACTTTTTCGTCCTCTTCTTTTCCAATTGTGTCAACAGTAACCGGAAATTTTCGTCTTTTTGACCATTGACAATTCGATTCTCAGAGTTTATCTGAAATACATTCTTTGTTACAGCTGAGATAGGATTGCAAAACACCAACGAGCAACAAAAT
Source organism: Aradus depressus (assembly GCA_963662175.1). Lineage (NCBI taxonomy): Eukaryota > Metazoa > Arthropoda > Insecta > Hemiptera > Aradidae > Aradus > Aradus depressus. The sequence continues at coordinate 13,623,476 of OY759226.1, read as the reverse complement.
GATTTCGAAACCAACCAAAACTCTCTTTCTTGACAATTTTTGTATTCCTATAAAAAAATACGAAAAATACAACATTTGATCACACTTCATTCAGTCTCTCTACAAATACTTCAATTTTCTATTCCTATGGTTTTGAATGTGGAATGCCTGGCATCTATTCATGCTGGAGAAGTGTTGCCTAAAAAATGTTTTTTTTATTTTTTCAGGAATTTTGTATATTTTCATTTTGTTTTCTGACTTATTAAAAATATGAGGGCTTAAGGTGTTTAGTTGGACCTTTTTTTTAAGCTAATTTTTTTAATTTTGTTGCATTTGGAACAGAGGTCGGTAAACCTTTTGCAGTGGGGAGCCCATAGTACTCAAGTCTGGGCCGTATCTTAAAATAAAAAAATTACAATAATCACTAAATTGTATCTGTTAACTTACATTTTTTTCAGAGTAAATCCAATTTTTTGTTCAACAAAATAAAATTTCTGATCCCTAGTGAGCCGCGGGTTTCCGACCCCTGTTTTATAGCTTTATCTTTGCCGCTTTTTATGTAAAATTATGTTGTATATAAAGGGTATATACTCGTATTTTCTTTAGGGAGGGCAGAGGCATATAGTTTTTCAGAGTTATTTACGGATCGTATTGCTATATGCGATGATAGATTGCTATACTATCGCTAAATATGTCAAACATATTGCAAGTCAAACAAAAGAAGCAAGGGCGTAGTTTATTATTTAATATTATATTATTGCAAGGAATATGTATGTTTTAATATCATGGCAAGCATAAAATGTATACTTGAAAAGGGATGCCATTTTTTCCAAAATATGACGCAAACATTTTGAAAAGACTTGATGATGTTCTAACTATGATATTTGACAAACCTGAATTTTGATCCCAAAATGACCTATATTTGGCTTTTTCTATCCTATTCTTGATATATAATATATATTATTTCAGCATCTATTCTCCCATTTATTTTTTGCCTTCTCAAAAAATAGTAATTACAAATGTTTCGGGAACTCCCGAAATCAGTATCTATAATAAATGTGTTCTTTAGGTTAACTATTCCTTCTGTCAATCAGAATCTTCCATTTTTAGAATTTATTTAGTGATTCAATTTCTATATTTAAAAACCTAATTAATATAGAAGTCGACACAATTAAAGGAAGATTCTGATTGACAGAAAGAATAGTTAACTTAAAGAGCATATGTACAGTGTAACCTCGATTATCCGGAGTAATGGGGCGGAGAGGTCGCACGGATAAATGAAAACCATTAATCGAAACACTTTTTATTTAACGAATTACATTTGTGTTTATATTGTCATGTTATAACGTTATCAGGACTTGAAATATGAAGTAATCCTTCTTTGTTTTGTAAATAAATTCATGACGTCATGGAAGTCAAAATTTTCCTATTTGGCAGAAGTTGAGGAGGACATGAACTGCTTCCATTGCTTAACTTGTCTGAATGTTTTCTTCTTTAGCGCCAAAACTGTCATATTGTCATTCGAACCTATACTTACTTCTTACACACCACGGTTAATCGCGAACCCGGTTAATCGAGGTTCCACTATATTATAGAAACTGATAATGGGAGTGCTTCCCGAAACGTTTGCAATTGCTACTTTTGTTTCAATAAGATTCATAGTTTAACATATATATTTTTTTAATACACTTATTTGTTGAATTTTGTTTATATTTTGTTTTTATTAGTTAATGTAATTTTTTTTTCCTCTGAACCCATTTATTTAAATAATAGTTTACTAAAAATGTCTCTATTTACAGGTAAATATATAAGAATGTGTTTCTGATTTAATGCTAATATTTTTGTTTGTATTTATGCAGATTAAGTGTGCGCTATTGTGTTGTTTTATTAACTATATATAAATATAATTTACATATTGTTTTAACAAAATTTGAAGGATACCAATATTTTTTTTTTCGTTACAGGTTGTTGGTACCTTGGTAGTTATCAGCTATTCAACACCCATCTTCGTTGTGGTTATTGTACCCATTGGTTTGATTTATTATTTTATACAGGTTATTATTGTTTTGTTTATTCAAATTTTATTATAGAATACTATGTGCAATGCATTAAATTGAAATGCATTGAAATGTAAAAATCCGTGCGAAGCCCTTTTCGGTTTACCATCGGACACCACTTTTTTTGAGCCGTTTTTTTTTCAGTGTTCTAACGTACAAATTTCGACTTTTTTTCGATAAAAATATGGGGATTTCGTTTTTCGGTGATTATTCCTCCATGGTATGTGTATGTATAGTATGTTCGATTTCAGATTTTTTTAGTAGTAAACCATCGTCACTGTGTCCACTACCATCGTGGCAAATTTCAATGTGATCGGTAAATGGGTTCAGGAGGAGTACGAGTACAACGAAATCGTCTTCGTAAACTCAGCTAAATTATACAAAAAAATATTTAATTATAACGGTCAAATTTCTGTCGTGTAAAGAAAAAAAACTCTATTTGGTCAATATTTCGGAAACTGTTTGTTTTCTTCTTCAGGACCCTGTCACCATACACATCCACTCGAGTCATTACAAGTCTCTGATGAAGAAAATAAATAGTTTACGAAACGTTGGCCAAATACTGATCTTTTTATTTACACTATAGAACCCCAACTATCTATCTTCATTGTGTTGTGTATTCGTATGAGGCGAGAACTTATTTGAAAGTTTTTAAATAGAATAAGACGAATTCTATAAAAAAAATTATTTAATAAAAACAAAAACGCTAATTGTATTAGGTCAACCATAAGTAATGTCGGTTTTTGTATTCTGGAATAGAAATAATTTTCAATTCACTTATACAAAAATAAAAGGTTTTGGTAATTATCTGATATTTTTAAATTAAATTTTATTATAGAATACTATGTGCAATGCATTCTGCTGTTTGCAAAAACTGAGTTGAGTCAGTCTAAATTTATTGAATCATACTGTTAATGTGGTCGGTTAACATACAAGTAGTGCATTTAAAATGGGGAATATGAACCGGTTTGTGATTACTGGATGAAACCGCAGTGTTTTCAAGTTTGCGCACTTTTACTGGAACTTTTTCTCGGTGTTTACAATGTGTTTGATTAGTGTTTGCTGTATTACACCTGATTTGCGATCCGCGACGTAATCTAGGCATATTTGTATAAAAAAAACTCAGTTAATGTTTTAATAATTATCAGTAACGTCTCACCTTGTATGTTCTTTATGAATAGGTTAGGTTAGGATTTATGACTCATGCCTGGGCTTTAACTACGAGGTCATATCGCCTACTACCAGAGCGCTCTTTCGTCACTCTGGTGGACATGAGCCCGACTCTACTGTGGGAGTCCTAAATTTTGCCTACCCTAAATTTTTATTCATCTAGGGTAGGGGTCTTTAACGAGTACCTGACATCGTACAGGCTCGGGACCATCGCTTAACGTCCCATCCGAAGGACGGCGTGCTTAAGTTTATTTTACCTCCCAGATAAAATAAACTAAGGGCCTCGGTCGGGCTACGAACCCACGACCTTGAGCTCAGAAGTGAAGCACGCATACCACTGAGCTACCGGCGCCCTCTATGAATATATTAATACTTTAAATAGATTTCAATGGATTTTTTCTAGCCTTTTTGTAGACAACAACAGCTGTTTTTGCACAAAATTCTTTTTACTATGTGTTCTTTGTATGTTGAAGAATATTTTTATCGAAAAAAAAAGTCGAAGTTTGTACGTTAGAACACTGAAAAAAACGGCTCAAAAAAAGTGGTGTCCGATGGTAAACCGAAAAGGGCTTCGCCCGGATTTTTACATTTCAATGGAGATTTCGTTTTTCGGTGTTTATTCCTCCATGGTATGTTCGATTTCAGATTTTTTTAGTAGTAAACCATCGTCACCGTGTCCACTACCATCGTGGCAAATTTCAATGTGATCGGTAAAGGGGTTTAGGAGGAGTACGAGTACAACGAAATACATGAGTCGCCTAAGAAAGAGCTTCGTAAACTCAGCTCAATTATACAAAAAAATATTTAATTATAACGGTCAAATTTCAGTCGTGTAAAGAAAGAAAACTCTATTTGGTCAATATTTCGGAAACTGTTTATTTTCTTCTTCAGGAACCTGTCACCATACACATCCACTCGAGTCATTACAAGGCTCTGAGTTTACGAAACGTTGGCCAAATACTGAATTTTTTATTTACATTATAGAACCCCAACTGCCTATCTTCATTGTGTTAGTCTGCCTTGTACGAGAACTTATTTGAAAGTTTTTAATAGAATAAGACGAATTCTATAAAAAATTTATTTAATAAAAACAAAAACGCTAATTCTATTAGGTCATCCATAAGTAATGACGGTTTTTGTATTCTTGAATAGAAATAATTTTCAATTCACTTAAACAAAAAAAAAAAGATTTGGGTAATTATGTGATAAATAAAAATACGTTGTGGAGACTCCGGAACATATGGTTATATGAAGGGACTATGTCGGGAGAATATTGTGGCTGACTTATAATTTTCCAATCCAAGTTGTGTAGTTTCTCTATGGTCTCTCTTCCAACGTGAACTCTCGCATTGTCCTCTTGGAATAAAACTCCGTGCCTATTAATCAGAGGACCTTAAAAGTCGATTCAGACATATCCATCACGTGACGGCGACTTCAGTGCAGTACCGGGAGCATCAGTGAAAGAAAAAAAATATCGGCATGATGTTATGCCGTGTAAACAAAATGGGAAAGACTCGATATGCGCCAACGTTCTCAATACCCTTCAAGCGTCCGTGACAATCAAAAGAAATCCGTCGCCACCGATATTTCATTTCTCACGGACGTGAAACACAAGTGTTAACAAGTATTTTCTAGGCATGAATGACAAAATGTTATAGAGTTGGTTCGGGAGCGGCCAGTTCTTTACAATATGGAAGAGGTTAGGTTAGGTTTCATGACTCATGCCCGGGCTTTAACTACGAGGTCATATCGCCTACTACCAGAGCGCTCTTTCGTCACTCTGGTGGACATGAGCCCGACTTTACTATGGGAGACCGAAATTTTGCCTACCCTAAATTTTTATTCACCTAGGGTAGGGGTCTTTAACGAGTACCTGACATCGTACAGGCTCGGGACCATCGCTTAACGTCCCATCCGAAGGACGGCGTGCTTGAGTTTATTTTACCTCCCAGATAAAATAAACTAAGGGCCTCGGTTGGGTTTCGAACCCACGATCTTGAGCTCAGAAGACAAGCACTCATGCCACTGAGCTACCGGCGCCCCTCAATATGGAAGATCTAAAGTATATGGACGCTGAATTGAAGGGAAGGATGTAGAAGGAAATCGGGAATAAAATGAATATGGATGGCCTACCAATCCTCTATACTAAGTTATGAACTTTCCTTCCAATTCCCGAAGTGTCCACATGGAATGTTTTTTTCCACTTTCTTCCTCCTCTAAGAGCAATGCCATTGCAGCAAGATGTTCTATGCTACATTTCATGATGCACTTGAAAAACAAAGAAAGATCACTGTCGGAATTTCAAAAGGTAATCACAGATGCCATTGAGCACTGACCACTAACATGGGAAGCACCGGTGCCGTACCGTAACGGATATGTGTGGATCGACCTTTATTCTTCCAAGGTTAGCTGTAAACGGTCGAGATGTCCGCAGTAGACCTCTTTCGTAATTGGTTTTTTAAAAAAAAACGTCATAATGGATAATAAACAATTTTATTTAAATTTTTTCAGAGGTTTTATGTAGCCACGTCACGTCAACTAAAAAGGTTAGAATCCGTTTCCAGGTCTCCCATTTATTCTCATTTTGGTGAAAGTGTTTCAGGTAAGATATAAGATATTTTTTTGATATTTTTATACTAGTTATATTACCCGGTGTTGCCCGGAGGACTGAGTACTTTTTATGTGATTTTTAAGGCCAATTTTTCGATAGTACATTCATGTTGCAATTTTCAGGGATGAGAAAATAAAATAATAGGAAAAGGGTTAGGATGGGGTGCGGGTAACATAAGATAATAGATAATAAAAATGCATAAAAGAAGACCTATATATCTACGGTCACAGGGAATATGTAAGTCGTAAAATGGCCAAAATGATTTAAGTGTACTGTGATCATCTCCCAAGCCATCTGCGCACTGTGAAGGAGTTGGGAGATCAGGACTCTAATACTTTCGGAATTATAAAGATGTGGGTTTCTTGGTATCTCGTAAAATTGTGTAAATCGGATAAATCAACTTAATCTACTTCTTTGAGGAATCATTCACGAGATAACTGCATTTAACCATTTATTCACTATGGCAGACTATTCCAAGTGAAGAGGGCGTTTTCGGTTAAATCAACTTGCTCAACTTTAGAGAGGCATCATTCACAAGTATTTCAAAAAGTATGGTAAATAATTAGGTAAGTGATGGGGAATGATTAGGTAACTAAGGGAAAATCCAAGAAAGGATTATCAATATTCATTTTCATTCACTCCTATAAATTTAGAAGGCATATGATTAATAATGATGCAAACATAATTTATTTATTCCAAACTGGATTTACACGATTAATGCAAAAGTAAAAAAGTGCTGCCCTGAAAAGTAACGAATTTAGACTTACCAATTTATTCCCTGTGACCACAGATATAATTTCAATTATATAATTATATTATATTTATATATATAATTATATATTCCATCTTTACCTAAAATGACTTGGTTCTCGTGTACATGACGTGTGTTACTTGTTATATATCTTGTTGTTTTGGCAGGTTCGTCCATCATCAGAGCATATAATGTCCAAAGACGTTTTATCAGCGAATCTGAACAAAAGGTTGACTATAATCAAATTTGTACTTATCCAGGAATCATTGCAAATAGGTATGTATTATAAGATGCCTATTTTTAATTTTTGAAAAATAATGTTATTTTTGTAATTGAAGATTGAGAGGGCGCCGGTAGCTCAGTGGTATGCGTGCTTGACTTCTGAGCTCAAGAACGTGGGTTCGTAACCCGACCGAGGCCCTTAGTTTATTTTATCTGGGAGGTAAAATAAACTTAAGCACGCCGTCCTTCGGATGGGACGTTAAGCGATCGTCCCGAGCCTGTACGATGTCAGGTACTCGTTAAAGACCCCTGCCCTAGGTGAATAAAAATTTAGGACTCCCACAGTGTCGGGCTCATGTCCACCAGAGTGACGAAAGTGCGCTCTGGTAGTAGGCGATATGACCTGGTAGTTAAAGCCCGGGCATGAGTCATAAAACCTAACCTAACCTAATTGAAGATTAATATTTTTGAGAACCCTTCCAATTATTGATACAACAACTAAAAACTAAATTTTAGACCCTCACGGTGCACCTAAAAATTTTCACTTGTGTATCTCCAAAAAAACTTATGAAACCTAACCTAACCTAGTGCTATACCGCTCAGTGGTATGCGTGCTTGCTTACTGAGCTTAAGATTGCGCCCAGTGTAAACCCACCTTAATAAAATGAGTATGGAAAATAATTTAATATTAAATTAATTTTAATGTTTATAACAGTGCATTTTTTTCATATTAATTTTTTCTATATGTTAATTTAATTCTTTTTAAGGTGGTTGGCTGTGCGTCTAGAAATGGTTGGAAATTTAATTATCTTCTTCTCAGCCCTTTTCGCTGTAATTGGCAAAGATCAGCTGAGTCCTGGGCTGGTCGGTCTGTCTGTCAGCTATGCACTTCAGGTAACTGTATAAGTGATACTTAACATTTTTGCAGAGATATTGTGAGACACTTGATAAAAATAAAGAAAACGTATGTTTTTAAAAAATATTGTCTATTTCACAAATAATATATAATATGGGAGTACTTTCGGTATTGCTACCATCTTCAGCCATTTGTTAAGTCGTGGCTGAAGATGGTAGCAATACCGAAAGTACTCCCATATTATATATTATTTGTGAAATAGACAATATTTTTTAAAAACATACGTTTTCTTTATTTTTAACTATATAAGTCTATAAGCTATGATATTCGATAATATAAAGATCCCAATATTCAAGACGCCGTCTCTGTCCATTCGCCCTGTGGGCTTGCTAATCTCGTTAGTAAAACGCATTTGAATTAATTTGAGATGTTTAATTGAATTGTTTTAGAGTGTTTCAATCAAAGTGGTATCGCTAGAAGAATTTATCTGAAATTCTATATTTAAATTCATAACCCCATGAGGAAACACCTATTAATTTTCAGCGGTATCGGCTGAAGGAAAGGGGGATTAGAGGAGTGGACTCGAAATTTTCTACATCTGCCGATGTAATGAATTGACATAAAATTTAGTATATGATTCAGAAGACCTTATGTACAACTATTGATTTTTTCATAAACTATTGATTTTGGTGGGAGAACGAAAACTTAATTGATTATTTCCTGCTGGGGAAGTACATTGAGGGTGTTTCAGTCGAAGAATTAAGTAAGTAATTAAGCCCCCTCCAAAATCAATTTACTGTTTTGGCTGAAAATAAGTATTTGACTTACATAGCGACTTCTAAATCCTCGTAATCAATATTGTGTCTATACATTTATTACATCGGCACTTATTAGGATTTAGCAATTTATAAAACAGTCCTGAGACCGGTCGTCACATATGCGAGTGAAACCTTGGTCCTGACTAGGAGGGACGAAGTCTTACTCAATACGTGGGTGAGGAAGGTATTGAAGAAGATATACGGATATGGCCCTACTCCAGAGGGGGATAGATGGAGGATACAGACCAATAGGGAGCTCAGGGACCTGTACAAGAGCCCGGACCTGGTGGTCTTAGTGAAGCAGATGGCTGGGGCATTTACAGAGGATGGAACCAGACAGATTGCCGAGTAGGATACCGGGGACACCGGGAGGACAAAGAAGAAGAGGCAGACCCCGCTTTCGTTGGCTGGAGGACGACCTTAGAACGATGGGTATGAGAAGATGAAGACGGGAGGCCGAGGATAGAGAAGAATGGCGGAAGATTGTTGCGGAGGCCCAGGTTCTACAAGGACAATAGCGCCAGGAAAAGAAAGAAAGAACTGATTTAGGATTTTTGACTCGAGCAGCTCTCCTTTGATCCTCCCTTTCCCTTCGCCCGATTTTGCGAAAACTTATTAGGTTAGTTAGTTATTATGACTCATGCCCGGGCTTTAACCACGAGGTCATATCTCCTACTACCAGAGCACTCTTTCGTCACTCTGGTGGACATGAGCCCGTCTCTACTGTGGGAGTCCTAAATTTTGCCTACTCTAAATTTTTATTCTAAAGGGGGTTTTTAACGAGTACCTTACATCGTATAAGCTCATCGCTTAACGTCCCATCCGAAGGCGTGCTTAAGTTTATTTTACCTCCCAGATAAAATAAACTAATGTTTCGAACCCGCGAACTTGAGCTCAGTTAGTAAGCACGGATAGCCACTGCTCCTTACTACGTCTCCAACAAAACTCTTCACACTGACTTTAACGTTCCGTTTGTCACCGAAGTTGCTAAATCCAAGTATATACTATTATTTTCCTCTCTTATTTCCCACAATAATCCCCAACAATGGCTTAAGCGTCAATGGCTTAGAGACCTTAGCAGCAGCAGTAACAGTGATTAGTTACAAATGAGAGTAACTCAATGACTAAGGAGTGTCACCACTTGGTGATTTCTCCCCTCTTGACATTTTGTACAGTTGTAAATAATATTTATTATTATGATATTTGAGACTTACATTAAACTTTGTTAACAATCTTTACATTATTCCTATTATGTTTATGATGCTGTTACAGATCACCCAAACACTGAACTGGTTAGTAAGAATGACAGCTGAAGTGGAGACTAACATCGTTGCCGTCGAGAGAATAAAAGAGTATGGAGATACTCCGCAGGTAAGTTCGTATATTTACTTATATTTTAGGAATATCCCTTAAGAGTTATATTTATTATTGCTTCATATTTGATATTAAACTCTTTAAAAGATTTACCAAATTTCGTGCATTTATCTCCGACCAATCCGCAACAATGTATCTTCGTTTCATAATCTAAACTGTCAATTGTTGCTATATTTTCTCCAGTTCTCCGACTGCGGAACGTGAAGGGAGAGTATTGTTTTACACAATTTTGTATGTATATTATATTCTTTGTGCCCTCGGAGAGCATAAACACTTGTACCGATTTTAATGATTTATAGGTTAGGTTTTATGACTCATGCTCGGGCTTTAACTACGAGTTCATATCGCCTACTACCAGAGCACTGTTTCTCTGGTGGACATGAGGCCTACTCTCTGTGGGAGTCCTAAATTTTGCGTATCCTAAATTTTTATTCACCTTGGGCAGGGGTCTTTAATGAGTACCTGACATCGTACAGGCTCGGGACCATCTCTTAACGTCCCATCTGAAGGACGGCGTGCTTAAGTTTATTTTACCTCCCAGATAAAATAAACTAAAGGCCTCGGTCGGGTTTCGAACCCACGTTCTTGAGCTCAGAAGACAAGCACGCATACCACTGAGCGTCCGGCGCCCTGTTAATGATTTATACGTCATTTGAATAGTTGTAATCTCCCTCATAATATGTCCATTTGACATTTGGATGCCGACATATAGTCAAAGTCTAAAAATCATATCTATTGTCAATAAAAACCATCGCGAGGGGCATATAGTCGAATTAAAGGATGTAGAAGAACGATTAAGAAAACAATAGTTTTTATAATAATTAAGAATAATCAAAAAATCTGACGTTGAATAAAAGTCAAATATAAACAAAAAAAAAAACAGTAAAAAGTGAAAAAGTCCATAATAGGATCTTAGTTAGTTATCATGACTCATGCCCGGGCTTTAACTGCGAGTTCATATCGCCTACTACCAGAGCACTGTTTCTCTGGTGGACATGAGCCCGACTCTATTATGGGAGTCCTTAATTTTGACTACCCAACATTTTTATTGTCTTTAACGAGTAACTTACATCGTACAAGCTCATCGCTTAACGTCCCATCCGAAGGACGGCGTGCTTAAGTTTATTTTACCTCCCAGATAAAATAAACTAATGAAAGAAACGTACGAAAAAAACTCAAATATAATGAAAAAAGCAGTAAAAAGTGAAAAAGTCTGTAGATCTTTCGTACGTTTTTTTTTCTCTATATCTAGCCTACAAAGAACTTCATAAAATGGTTTCACACTACCATCAGAGAAAAGTATCACTGAGAATTTATAAGACGCCACTTTGTACTCAAACTTATGTGAATTACATGTATGTAATAAGAAATTTTATGTATATATAATGTGTATTCTACAGGAAGCTGCTTGGGAGATAACTCCGAACCCTGTCAACGCGGGGTGGCCTGAAGAAGGTAAGGTCGAGTTTAGCGACTTCCAAGTTCGTTACAGAGAGGGACTTGACTTGGTTCTTAAAGGAATATCTTTCACTATTAATGGCGGCGAAAAGGTATAGTACAACTATTTTTTTTTTCTAATCGGTTTTTTAGACAATAATATACATCGTATGGGATCTCTGAAATACTTCAAATTAACATGTTTATCACTAATGTCTCAAGGTTGGTATCGTCGGGCGGACGGGTGCTGGGAAGTCATCCCTCACGTTGAGTCTGTTCCGGATAATTGAGGCTGCGGGTGGCAAGATCTTGATAGATGGAGTGGATGTGTCTACACTAGGTCTCCATGCACTCCGCTCTAGGCTCACCATTATTCCTCAGGTAAGTCGCAAATTTCCTCAAATCTTTTGCTCAGCGCATACACATAACTACTGTTATAGTACTATCGATTAATTAAGATTTGACTATCGAATATTATCGATAATTATATTTAATATTGATTGTACTAACTCAAGTAAAGTTTAATATTATTAGAACCTTGGCATTGTGGTGAATGATCTGAATGTTTGAGTGGATCGTTTCCGTCGTCTTCAGTAGAATTAAAATAAATTACTGGATGTTTTCGTTTGAGGTGATCCTTGAGATTCGACGTGTTACCTGAAGCTCGTTATTCCTTTTTGCATTCTTAACATCGCGCCAACTTTTCAGGCCCAACATCTCTATCGAAGTGCTCCCACACATTCGAATGATTTTTCCGTTTCACACCGCTCATGACTCACACTAGTAATAAAATTAAAAAGAAAACGAAGCAAAATCGAACTAAGAATAATACAAAAAAAAATCCACTTAGTAAACAAAGTAGATTAAAGGAACTGATAATACTGATTAGGACGAAACCTCTTTTCTTGGTTACTGACAGAATAGCCGTACGGAAACCGAACTATTCTCGATAGCGGCGATTGCTTTTCTTGTTCGAAATTCATGTTTCAATATTTACTACCGATACTAACGGCTTGTCCGATTATCGATTGTTTGATACCACTACCTGGAAGGTAAAATCTAGTCTTTAATACTTCACTTATTAATATGATTGTTGTTATTTGCAGGACCCTGTTCTGTTCTCTGGTAGTCTCCGGATGAACTTGGACCCTTTCTGCCGTTACTCTGATGAGCAAGTATGGCGAGCTTTGGAGTTGGCACATCTGAAGACATTCGTTGGAGGGCTCACTGCTGGCCTTCAACATGAGGTCGCTGAGGGAGGTGACAATCTCAGGTAAACTCACTCTTCTGGATAACACTGTTAAACAAAAACTATTTATGGAAAAAATGTTGGCTAAAGTGCAGCAATTTTATTTTTACAAAACATTTGTGTTGCTATGGATGTCTGGGGGCGACAGCCTCACCTTTGCGGGACAGACTGGCGCTCCCAGACCCCCCCTGGTGGCGCCGAGAGAGCTCGAGATCTGTTGAGTGGGACTGCTTCTACATCGCGGTCGCCGGGGGTAGAACTCGGGCCTGGCCCGTCAATCGCCCCCTGCGCCGGGTCAAAAGGCCTATTTCTGTTCCCGCCAGGAGGTGACAAACCGGCCGAACGCCATTTTACTCCTTTATTAACCTGGACATAGAATGTACAACGTGATGAGAGAGAGAGAGCCTCAGATGTGCCATGATATATATTAGATACATAAACAGATATTAACACAATAATATAACAATAATAGTAAAAGGTAAAATGAAATAAATAAATATTGGAAAATAAATTAATAAAAAAGGTTATTTGAAATGAAATGAAAAAACAATTTTTATTCTGGGACATACGTCCCCTAAGAATAACAGCATAAGAGATAAACAAAAGAGATACCAGTATCAAACATGTTGAATAAAAGATAACAAATAAGGGAGTATAGCACCTAAAGAAACAAAAGCAGTTAGAAATAAGGATAAACAGATCATAATAAAATAAATGAGGAACAGTATTAGAATTATAAAGTAAAAAGATAATAGCAAAAGTAAATATAAATGACAGAAAGGGTCACTGAGAGAGAGAGATAAATTAAATAATAAAATAAATAAATATAATATGTGTCATACACCCTGGTACATACATTTAATTACAGATATATATCCAAAATCCAGAATATCACACACCTATACATTATTCTGCTTGGAATTGAAAGAAATGAGTGAAAAGAAAAAAAGGAATGATTACTTCTAAAATAAAATATGTAGTGACTAAACACATAGTGACCAAACATATAGTGACTAGTTATATAGTGCCTAAACATATAGTGACCCTACACGTGATCCAACTTGGATGATGAAACTGAAGAGTAACATCAGTCCAGCTATAGACTGAGAGACTCATGGGAAGACGAGAACTATTTGTTATTTCTTATGTATTGGGTATGCATCTTAATACAAATGAAATTTTTTTTTCTTTTTTAGCGTTGGTCAGAGACAGCTGATCTGCTTAGCCAGAGCACTCCTCCGGAAGACCAAGGTACTAGTACTGGACGAGGCGACAGCAGCTGTGGACCTAGAGACAGACGATCTGATTCAAAGGACCATCCGAACTGAGTTTGCAGCCTGTACCGTTCTCACAATAGCTCATCGGATCAACACTATCATGGACTCGGACAGGTAACCAGGAGAGGTTCAATTTTCATAGCACACATAATATTAATAATTTTGGAGAAATTTCTGTGCGTGAATGTGTCTATGAACAGGATTACTCCTGATAGAATGAATGTATCGACACGAAATTTTATGTGTGAATCCAGAATCCTCTAAGGACGACAACTATTGGTTTTGAGGCAAATCAGTCGAAAGGAAGGGGGAACTTAACAAAAAACACTAATAACTGTCAGTAAATTTTTTTTTTTTTTTGTAAACTCTACCCTTTTGGAAATTTCTTCCTTCCTGTGGGGGGTGTAGGGCTTTTTTATTTTCTTACAACAGGGGCTAGGGGGCTTATATTTACAATCATCCATGAACCCGGGGGAGTAGCTTTATCTATCTATGAAATAAAAAGAGATTAGGTTCTACGCTCTCTTAAAATTCATGTTCGGAATGTACCTAGCCGGTGATTCACCAACGCGTTTGTTTTTTTTTTGAAAATTTGAAATATTTAAAAAAAGATTAAGGTAAGTGAAGCGGTAGTTGACACTGTTAAGAAAAAATAATGACAAACATGTCTCCAATTTTTGTTATTTTTGAGATTTGGATGATGGCTCTATTTTTTTACTAACCTCCTGATCCTCCTGAATTTATTGGTAACAGATATTTTAGGTAAAACTCATTTACATGAGCACAAATCAAATTTTTGGTAAATGTTCAAAATGCAGCAATAGTTGACACTTAAAAAAGTGGTTGTTTGTAAAGTTGACACAGTATTCGACACCCTTCAGCAGGCCCCCCACATTATTCCCTGGGCCCCGTTGCTAAAAGTCATGATGGGCCCCCTCTTACTACCAAAAAAATGAAATTTTGGCCTTTTTTTACAATATACATTTTTTAACCTTTATTACAATTATTTTTCGTCAAACACACATTTAAACTAGTTTTAAGAGTTTAGACAGTGATTGTCATCGTAAATTTATTTTAAATACTGGTAAATACATAATTGAACAAATTAATTCTTAAATATTTTTGTTTGCTTAATTTTAATATTCACACAGATAAAATAATAACTGTCGTAGGAAATTGGTGGTTACATTATAAACCATATGATTGAAAGCTACATTTTTCTGGCTTTGATCATTGAGAATTTTACAATTACATCACTGAAGTCAAGGCTTGATGCAAGACGGTGTTCGATTGCTAACACTCCAAGTGAATTAAAACGTTCTTGAGTCATTGATGAACGTTGCCATGTTTTCAATACGTTGCCCAGCTGACTAAATGCTCTTTCTGACGTTTTGTACGCAACGCACTGCATATCAATGAACCAATTTATATTACTCTGATGTAATATTTCATTGATACACATAAATCTAGTCCTGTGATTTAATTATTGTTTTCTTTCTATGATTTATTAAAAATGTTCTACTTTTTAATTTTATTCCCCGTCCTTGCGGGCCCCTTGGCCCACGGGCCCCGTTGCCGTAGCAACGGTAGCACCGGGCATGTGGGGGCCCTGCCCTTCAGAATCAGAAAGCAACAAATGTTGATAAGCAAAAAGAATTACTTAATTATTTAGCTGCAGACAAACGCGTTAAGGACTTACTTGATGACTTGATGAATAAGGAACTAGAGTAAGTAGGCGTATTGCATACAAATATTTTACATCACATTAGACTTAGGCTTATTAGTTAACTAAAATTGATGATGAAAATTTAAATCTTTGGATTCGTTCTATACCGAATATCAGCGGTTTTTTCACAGTTGACAATACATCTTTAAAACTTGCAGTTGAATATTCATTTGTCTTTGTAAAAATAGTTTTAATTCTATTGAAAGGGCGAAAATGTATCACTGACAGGACGTCATCCTGAATCTGCACAACCCTCGCAAGTTTCTTGAACGTTTTTTGTTTGTCACGTTGTGTTATATAAATGAAATTTTGGAAGTTAATATTTGGGTAGGTTTAATATTTCTCTTAATCTATTTGACATAGAAAATGATATCCAATTGCGTTACTCCGGTAAATCGAAGAATTGAGGGTGTCGGTAGCTCGGACTTCGCGTGCCCACTGCACTGATGAAACTGTAGAGTAATAATCTGTCCAGTGGAGTGGGAGACTTATAGATGAGAACTCTCTTATAGGAGCCAGCCTTAGGAAACAGAGATTTGTTGAGTTAGGAGGTAATGGAAAATATAGGGACTTGAATGAGTTTACCAGTGATTCTTAAATATAGATACAGTAAACTCTCGATTATCCGCGGGCAGTTTATCCGCTTTGTGGATTATCCGCGGTGCCTGTAGGAGGCATTTTTATAAAAAAGGAAGGTTTTGAAACCGAAAATTATTTCACAAAAATTGAAATAAAGTTACTAAATACATACTTAAACGTAATAAAAATCGTAAATCACAAATATACATACAGTAGAGTACATTTAATAATGTATGTACAGTACAAAACGTTTATGTAGTTCAGTATTACTGTGCAGTACATATATCGGTATATATGTAGTGTGTGCTTGAGCAGTTATGGAAGCGACTAGCGGCACTGCAGATGTTTGCTTACTTAGCGTGCGAGTGAATCGCCTGACCAGTGAGTCATTTGCACGTGCGAGGTCATTCATGGGGCATTTATGACATTAGCAATGCTTGGAAATCTGTCAAGCAGTCTACTCTAATGAAATCCTGGCGGACGATTTTGCCGGCTATAGAGATCACTGAAGAGTGAGAGGAAGACGAAGACGACGTTCCACTCAGCATCCTAGCTAATTATTATAGCAAAAGCAAATGACTGACTTTTTTGTTAAACAGTAAACATGACTTTTTAATAACCTACATGACATTGATTGAGTTTTGTTATCAGGTGCGTCCTTTTATTGTATAATAAACTTATTTAAAGCACTACTTGTGTGTGGTTTTTTTAGTGCCTTCGACCTTTGTTTAACCATTATCGGCAATTTTGCGGCTTATCCGCGGTATCCACGCCAGTCAATCCCGCGGATAATCGGGAGTTTACTGTAAATAATACTTCTATTGTAGCTCAGAGGTAGCGTGGTAGACTACTGAGCCCAAGATCGCGGGTTCGAAACCCGGCCGAGGCTCTTTGGTTTTTTATCTGTGAGGTGAGTCACAATAACTTTATGAACTCTGCTGAGCTACTTCTGATAGAGACATAGATTACATTGAAAGATAGTGTCAAAAACAAGGCGGATGTCTGATGTGTTTCTCAATTTGATCATATTTAATTAATTTTTGTACAGATAATATGTGTTGATTTTTTTGCTCAGGGTACTGGTGCTCGACCGAGGAACCATCGTCGAATTTGACTCTCCAGAAGTACTCCTCAAAAACCGAAACTCAATTTTCTTCGGAATGGCTCATGACGCTGGGCTTGTATAAAACCACTTACGTCCTTAACTCATTTTTATTTTGTACCTTTTATTTTTTTATAGTTTTATCAATCAAAAAACAATATCGACCAAAACAAAAAAAAGTTTTTGAACTTTATTACAATACTTACATTCCTTTTGATCAAAAAACTAAGTACAAACAATTTTATACTTGTATAATAGATTTTAAATGTGCAATTCGTAGAGTGAACTAATGAATCCTTAAAGTAGATGTATACTATTCACTCTCAAAACATTCCTTTTATAATGTTTTGTTTTCATGAGAGCGGTATGTTTTTGCAATGGACCGAACAATGCCACCCTTTTTATCTACCTTAAGGATGAATCTTCAACTTAGTTTTTTTAAATATTATATACAACCATACATCACTCACTTAAGTGACCTTTCAACAGCGATGGGCAAAAATATATTTATGAAAAATATGTTTTTTTGTTGGCAAATTTTCTTATAAAATTATGTACTTATAAACAATTTATTATTTAAAAAAAAAAATATATTCATGCCCATCTCTGCCTTTTGATACAAAAAAAAAAAAAGCCAATTATTATTAGTATTTAATTAAATACAGTATTTATGTGATAAGCTTTAAATACACAATTATTTTTTAAAAAATGCCTTAAATTTTGAAAATAACAATTTTTAAGTAAAAATAATTTGTATTAATACTCATTTTAGTATTTTAAATGCTTAGAAGTTAGTCTGAAGTTTTTACTCGAAATCATGTCTGTACAATACCTCAATATATTAAACTATGTATCTTAAGTAGTACTTAGAAAAAAAAAATATATATATATATATACTTATATTTGTACTTAAGATTTGAAAAATGTTAATAATTAATCTTTTGTTTTTTAGTTTTGGAAAAGTATTGTCTGCAATTAAAATTCTCATTCTGAACTTAATTTCTGAGTTGTACTTCCCTTTATTTTATTTTTCAAATGTTGAAGTTTACTTTATAGTATTATTTTTATTATGTACTTAGTAAGTTACTTAATTGACTTAATTTTTTTGTTCTTGTATTTCTTTAAAATATTTAAATGTACGTATTTATTTTACGTAATTATTTGAAATTACTTAATTTTTTCTCATATTTTTATATAATTTTCTTTGAGCTGTGTAAAGTATATAATATTGTTACGAACCTCAATAGATTTATGTATTATGTTTACTTTTTTTCTTACAAATAAATTTTGAGAGTATAATGTTATATAACTTTTTCATTTTTATTTTATCCTTATTATTTTTTCCTATACGTATGTTTTTTTTTATTTTTATTTAATGCCTTTAGATAATTACAAAATAAAAGATAAACATTACAAGATAAACAGGCTACCTCCTGCCAGAAGACGGAGTCTGAGTGTGGGAGGGGGAGCAGTCAGCTAGGACTGTACAATCACTGTTAATAGTTAAACATAGTATAGAGGAAAAAAAAAATACAAAAATAAATAAATAAAAAATAGTATCTTTAGTAAAAAAAATAAAAAAAATAAAAAATTATAAAAATAAACGAGAAAAGAAAAAGTGACTAAAATAAGAAATATTCTCGTAATATAGAAGACAAGTAAAATAAAAATAGATGAATAATGAAGTGCTGATGGAATGAACCTGACAACCCGGTGACCTGGCATTGAATTTTAACCGAGTGAGAGACAAGACAAGTGGACATGACGTTGGCAGAGTACAACAGCATACATGGGGCGGACCGTGGCAGGGCAGGGCAGGGAGAGAAGAGAGCAGAACAGAGCGTCGTTCTAGTCGGAGTAGAGAGAACTTAACAAGGACTCAACCTGATCAGAGCTCAGTCCGGTGACCCACTCCATGACCCTAGTCATATACCTCCTCAGAGAGAAGAGAGCGGAACAGAGCGTCGTGCTAGTCAGAGTAGAGAGAACTTAACAAGGACTCAACCTGATCAGAGCTCAGTCCGGTGACCCACTCCATGACCCTAGTCATATACCTCCTCAGAGAGAAGAGAGCAGAACAGAGCGTCGTGCTAGTCAGAGTAGAGAGAACTTAACAAGGACTCAACCTGATCAGAGCTCAGTCCGGTGACCCACTCCATGACTCTAGTCATATACCTCCTCAGAGAACCTCTCTGGTTTTCTATTTCTAGTTTTATATCTTTGGGCAGATTATTGAAAAGAGTTGCTATAATAAACGGTGACTGTTTGGTCGTCCAAGTGGTGAGTGGTCTGTGTACGATAGTACTGGTGGAGTGAGGGGTTCGTGTCGGGTATCGGTGAGGAACAGAACAGAGAGTATCTGAAGCATTTAGGAAAAGCTGTCTAAGGAGGTTTTTGAGGTATATATGCCGGATCGGGAGAACGGGGAAAACAGAAAAAACTTGCGTAGTAGGAAATGTAGCAGGGACTTTCAAAATGGTCTTTATAACTAGTTTTTGGGGATTCACCAGCGGCTTTACAGCTGAAGCTGTTGAACCGCCCCAGGCCATGATCCCATAGTCTAACATTGAACCTATGTATGCATGATAGATATTTTTCAGATCCTTGACAGGTAAGACTTCCCGCAGGGTTCTAAATGCAAAAAGCATACTCCTTACTTTCCTTGTTACTTGCTGAAATGTATATTTGTATGTTGTATGGTGGAAGTTATGGTCAAAAATACGATATTGTGTTTATACTAAAATTTAATATTATATATATGTCGCAGGATATTTGAAGAATCAGCCTTTTTGCAAATGTTTAGCCTTTTTACAAAACGCCGCCTGTAATTCAACAAGGACTGGTAAATTTTAAGTACTGATTTAAGATGTGTGGAATTGTCTGAAAGTACCCCAGTGGCACCTCCGCCTCCTCATTATCACCGGCTCCAAGAGTACCCCCGGGCCCCTTTGTCGGCCCCACGGGACACAGAGCACTATGGGTGCCCCACATTAACTCAAATTGGGGCCACTTTCCAGGATGGGGGTCAAAACACCAAAGTCAATAGTAAGGCTCCCCTATGTTCTACCGTCAAATATAAACACTTCAAAGGCAAATGTGTCGATCCTATGGGAAATCGAGATATTTTTTTGAAACTTCGGATATTTCATTTTAAAAAAAACATGTGTGAGTGACGCGGTACTCAGGAGAATTGATGTGTAAACATCTGCTTTAGTTTCAAAAAATTGCTGTCGTGCACTGATTTTGATTAAAATTTGTTTTATAATGTTACAATAAGAAAAGTAGTTTGAGGAATTAAACTTTCAAATTTATTGTTCTTCAATTTCTCTAATACATGAAATTATAGGTTTGTGGTAGCTAAAATAAGATATATACAACTGTGATTGTAGTGTCTCTAAATACGACGTCGATGGTAGTTTTCGAATTTATTGTTGAAATGCTTCGATTCGTATTCATTTGTAGTTTAAGTTTGTCATTTAAAAATGAAATAAGCTGTTCGGTATCTCCTGAAATGGGTAAAAACATTATACTATTTCTTGTGCCAATACGACAACAAATATATTATTTATTGATCGATATTTTCTGCAATTATTATTATATATTAATAACAATATTATAATATTATCATATAATAATATATTGAAATATTATATATTATATTTTTTTTAGATTTGCACTGCTATATTATTTTCTTTTACCACAAATTTTATTTATTGTGATAAATTTAAGCTATCGAAGCATCTTTGCCTAAAAGTTTCTCACCGAAAGATCATTTTATAGTATACAACAAATATATTATTTATTGATCTATATTTTCAGCAGTTATTACTATTATATATTAATAACAATATTATATAAGTTTCTTACCACTTTTTTCGATGATCACAACATTAAAAGTACAACATATAAAGTCAAATGCAGTCGAAATATATTACACATTTTTTTTTATTCCTTGAACGTTGAAATGCTCAAAACAGATGACATCACAGATAAAGAAGGGTGTGAGCTGCGCTCATATCATAAATATTTTTCATAACTTTTCCGGAAGTGTCTTTATCATGTCGATGTTTCGGAGTGTTCACACTTCATCAGGCCTCAATTTACGAAATATAGAAAAGAGAAAGAAAACAATATATACCTACATAAATAAATAAAAAATATAAATGAATAAATAAAAAATTATAAGTAAATAAATAAATTAACATACGAAGTGCGAGCGCCGGCAGCCTACTGAGCTCAAGATGGCGGGTTCGAAACCTGACCGAGACCTTTAGATTCTTTATCTGGGAGGTGAAAACACCTTGAGCACGCTGTCCTTCGGATGGGACGTTAAGCGTGAAGGTTCGCGATTTCAGGTACTCGTTAAAGACCGTAGGTGAAAACAAATTCAGGGTAGGCAAAATGTAGGACTCCCATAGTAGTCGGGTTCATGTCTACCAGAGTGACGAAAGAGGGCTCTGGTAGTAGGCGATATGACCTTGTATTTAACGTCCGGGCATGAGTCATAATAACTAACTAGTAATAATCATTATTATTATAGTTAAGATTATAAATTTTCAGATTTTAACATCATTTGTCCCAATTAATAAATAACGCACTTTTACATTTTTCATTTGATGCAGCTCACATGTCTCTCGAGACCCGACTCATAGATTCCTCTTGAATTGAGGATCGTAAAATTTTGAGTAAAAATCAGATTGTGAGTTTTTACATATAATAAAAAATAAATAAAAAACTGGTTGTCCAAAATGTTTTTAAGGAATTTCGTAATTTTTTTTTATACTGAAGAGCAAGGTCCCGTATACATTCCATCAATTTGGGTTAAAATCGGTTTTATGGTTATATGAAAAGAAAAAAAAAATACAAATAAAACTGAGAATTAAAAAAAAGTGTAATAAAAATTATAGTTGCCCTGGAAATTAAACCAACTGAAATTTATTAATCATATATATAAAGCTGAAAATGTCTGTGCGTTGTACCGCTATAACTCACGAACGGCTTCATGCATTTGATTAATTTTTTTTAAATTTGTTCGTCATCGTCTGTGGAAGGTTATAGGCGTATTAGTACCTCAATATCTGGTCCATCCCAGCATCCACCCACGCAATCTTTGTAACTCAAAAACCTAACTTAATGAGAAATCTTTTTGAATAAATTAGTTTTAGCTCCAAAGCTAGCGTTACTACAGTTGAAGGACTATAAGCCTTATTCCGTATGAATAATTGAAAATTATAACATCATGAATGTACTGTCGAAGAACTGAATAGCCTTATAGGAGATATTGGGAGAAAAGTCAAAGTTCCCCGGGCAACGCCGGGTATTACTGCTAGTTCTTAAATATTTATTTTTCTACAGTTAACATACTACTTTATCATGAGCACGTCATCCTTTGGATAGGACGTTAAGGGATTTTCCCGAGCCTGTGCCATGTCGTTAAAGACCCCTATCCTAGATCCACTTAGTAGTAGGGGAGAGAAGTGATCTGTAAGCATTGTTGGTATAAGAAACTGTAATGGCCACGTCACATACATTTTTTAGTAAGATCACAAGATTATTGTACACAATTTCCTGACCTAAATGATATCAGAACCTTAAAAATGTGTGTTAAGTGAATTTCAATTTCACAATATACATATGAGAGACCTATTTCTAATGACTGACCGAGAGACTGGCGGCACGAAGCCGCCTATTTTCAATATCTATAATGTCTCTTCTATTTTCTACCTGAGTTGGGAGTTCTCGTGTGGGTGAGTGTCTTTGGGACAGTGGATAATATTATCTAGGAATGTACAGTAGGCTGGGGGACCTAGCGTGACCAGGTCATTAGCTAAACTCTAGTAGCCATCTCATAAATATAGAACTTTTTTTTTTTAAATTGAAAAAAAAAATGAGAAAAAAAGAAAGCAATTTAGTAAAATACGGTTCTAGAAATCTAATAGTGTTGTGGCGTCTCTACTGTCTAGCAGAAGCACAAATATTAGCGATATTGTAAAAGCCTTGTTGTGCATTGTAAAACAGAGAAGTAACTCCCAGTTCCTGAAGGATTTTGGTATTCCTGAAAAACCTAAGACCAGAGAACCTTTTTCTGAAATTTTTGTAATATTGTAATGTTGGTGTGGTTTTTGCAGAACCATACGGGGTATCAGCAACGTATTTAGGGCCTAGAGTAGTAGTAACTAAACATTAAAATCAATTGGTTTCTCTTTTCTCCGGTGACGATATATCGATATTCTTTCATCGAAATATTGATATTTCTGACAGATAGTTTTTAAGATGTACCAATATTTAAATTTGATTATCGGAGTCGATATTTTGTAAATTCCTCATTAGTGTTTTAGAAGGTAAATAAAATAAAAGAGGTCTCTAGAAATAAATATTAAATGTTAATAACAGGCAATGAGTAAAACAATAAAATGAACTAATATAAATATATAGAATAATAATGTAAAATATAATAACAATAATGACTTATATATGAATTGTAAAAAACTGGAAACAGAAGAGTGACAATCTGTCCAGTGGAGAGAGAGACTTATAGGAAGACGAGATCTATCTCATAGGAGACAGCCTTAGGAATCAGAGGTTTGATGAGTTAGGAGATAATAGAAAAGTAGGGACTTAAATGAAAGAAGAATAGGAGCATGGCGAATCTGGAGAGGGAGAGAGTTCCAGAGGGAGTTAGCCTGGATAAGGAAGGAGTTGTGGTAGGTTGTTGTCCTGTGGGAAGGGAGGTACAGATCAGAGGGACGGGATCTGGTGACTTTCTGGTGGATATGGGATTTAAATTGGAGCATTTGGAAGATGTAGGGCTTTTGGGAAGATATGGTTTGATAGAGGAAGGAGCCTAGGAACTATTGTCGACGAGAGGATGGGAAAAGCCATTTTAGGTCGGTATAGGAACTAGTAATAGAGGAGTGTCTGCGGAACCCGAAGATGAATCTTCGAAAGGAATTCATGACTCGATTTAGTTTCACTAGAGCTTTCAGAGTATTGTCAGGCTCATTACCACCAGAGGACGAAAGAAGAACAATTTTCAAAATATCACAAAGAAACATGCCGCCGACAGACGCATTATAATTGTAATGAATTTTTCCATATTTTTATTTGTTTTTACATTTATTTTTTTTTCAAAATAAAATTTTTTTCCCAGATGAAATTTTTTCCCTAATGACAGAACATAAAAACATTTTTTCTATATAAGGAGAAACCTTTCAAAGAATCTCGGATCTGAGTCTCCGCAAAGGTTTTCTTAGGCAACTGTTGTTTCCCATTTCTTGTCTGTTTAACTAACTTTAAAACTTGCAATAAAAATACTGGGTGAGAATAGAATCTGTGATGGCACTATCGGCTTTCTTTGTTTCATTGTTCAGCGTAATTCTGAGAGTGTTTATCTGCTATGATGGGAGAAGGGTAGGAAGAAGTGGTTGGGTATAAGAAAGTCCTGTAATGGCTACTTAACATATATATATATATATATATAGAGAACAAATTTATATATTATATATAAATATAAATATATATAAATTTATATATATATAAATTTGTTCTATTCTTTACATTCTATATATTATTTCGGAAATATTGGTCCTATCTCAGATATGAAGACATATTAGTGATTGAAAATTTAATAGGACATTTTTTTATCGACGGAACTAACGGTCTTCACGTAAATCGAATATATTTCTAAAAAAATTGTATGCATTTATCTCAAAAGTCGGGCAACCTTCGAAAAATTGTAATTTATATAAAACTAGCAGTAATACCCGGCGTTGCCCGGGGAACTTTGACTTTTCTTATAATATCTCTCGTACGAATCCTACTCAATTCTTCAGCAGTACATTCATGATGTTATAATTTTCAATTATTTATACGGAATAACGCTTTTAGTCCTTCAACGGTAGACATCCCAGCTAGTAAGTTTTTAGGACCCCTGGGCACCATAGCTAGTACGCGCCATTCAACGGCGGAAACCACAGCTAGTGAATACTTAGAGTCACTGGACGTTCTAGCCAGTGCGTACTTAAGAACGCTTGTGACCACAGCTAGTATGTGCTTTGCAGCGGTGGACCCCACAGGTAGTACGTAGTTAGAAACGCTGGGCACCACAGCTAGTATGTACCTACATATGAAATTCCATGACAATCCGATCATCCGTTAATGACAGTACTATCTTCATACTTAGGCCTACCCCCACAATCCCCCCTCATGTTCACTATTTTGTGACGTCACACACCCTATTTTTTTTATTTGGCCTTTAAGAATACTACATATGAAATTCCATGACAATCCGATCATTCGTTAATGACTTAGCACTATCTTTATATTTAGGCCTACCCCCACAACCCCCCCTCCCTTTCAAAATGTTGAGATGTCACAAAGCGTATTTTCCAATTTGCCCTCTAGGAATACTACATATGAAATTCCATGACAATCCGATCATTCGTTAATGACTTAGCACTATCTTTATAGTTAGGCCTACCCCCACAACCCCCCCCCCCCCCCTCACCCGTTCAAAATTTTGAAATGTCACTTAGCGTATTTTTCAATTTGGTCTTTAAGAAAACTACATATAAACTTCCATGACAATCCGAGCATCCGTTAATGACAGAACTATCCTCATATTTAGGCCCCCCTTACAACCCCCCCTCCCGTTCAAAATTTAGGGACGCCACATAGCCTATTTTTCAAATTGGCTTATAAGAATACTTCATGTGAAATTTGTGAAATGATAATCCGTTCATCCGTTAATGCGCTAGAGAAATTTTTATGCTTAGGCTCCCCTTACAACCCCCCCCCCCCCCCCCCCCCCCTCCAGTCGACAGCTAGCGACTCTCTTCATAAGAACCTTCCTCGGACTTCAACGAATATTTGAAAAAAAAAAAATTAGCCGAATTGGTCCAGCCGTTCTCGAGTTTTGCGCTTAGCAAATTTAGCCATTAATTTTTATTATATAGACTAGCAGTAATACCCGGCGTTGCTCGGGGAACTTTGACTTTTCACCTAATATCTCTCATTCGAATCCAATTCAATTCTTCGACAGTACATTCATGATGTTATAATTTTCAATTATTCATATAGAATAAGCCTTATAGTACTTCAACGGCAGACACCACAGCTAGTATCTGCTTAATACCGGTGTACAGAAGAAGAGAAAGCTACATGTGAAATTCCTTCAGCTTAATGCACCCCACCCCTCAGGTTCAAAAAGTTGAAACGTCACAACAAATTTTCAAATTTTGTTTTGAAATTACTACATGTGAAATTCCATGACAATCCGACCATTAGTTAATGAGCTACCACTATTTATATACTTAGTCCTACCCCCACTATCCTCCCTTTCGTTCAATATCTTGAGAGGTCACAAACCCTATTTTTCTATTTGGCCTTTAAGAATACTACATGTGAAATTTCATGATAATCCGATCATGAGTTAATGAGCTACCGGTATCTTTATATTTAGGCCTATCCCCACCACCCCCCCTCCCGTTCAAAATTTTGGGACGCCACATAGCCTATTATTCAACTATATTATTCATAAGAATGCTACATGTGAAGTTAATAAAAACCCGTCGAGCCGTTTGGGCGTGATGCTGGAACAAACAAACAAATAAACCCCGTTTCAGCTTTATTAATATAGATTTGATAATTTAATTGGAGCCAAACGGAAACGTATTTTTCCTTTATATTTGGTGTCTACTGAGCTCAAATTTGCAAGTTGGAAATCTAGACGGGGCTCTTAGTTGTTTTAACTGACTTATATTATTTATTTTTTTAAATATCCTTGAGCACTTCGTCCTTCGGTTGGGACTTTCCCGATACATCTGAATTTGTCTTTGGATGACCATCTTCATTTATGGTCGCTGCCTATCTACCAACATTGCTGTATTAATTTGTTTTTCAGAAAATATATCAAAACGGTACCTCAAAGCTCACTTATATTCCACATTTCTTCCTTGATAATTTTAGTTGGAACCAAACGGTAACTTATTTTATCTTACATATGGAGTCTATCGAGCTCAGGATCGCCACTTAGAAATTTAGCAAAGGCATTTAGGTCAAATGTTTTAATCGAGAAGATAAAAATAAATTTGAGCACGTCGTCCTTCGGATTGGACTTTAGGCTATGATCGAGGGCCTTTTTGTATGTCAGGTGCTCGATAATGAGTCGTATGTTATGTAACTAAACCTGGGTAGCTGAAATTTCACTTAGGTTAAAAATACCTTGAGCACGTCGTCCTTCGGATGGGACTTCCCCGATATATCTGAATCTGTCTATCAGTTTTAACAAATATTAAATCTAAAAACTGTTAGAAAGCGAGAAATTTGAAGAATGGTATTTAGCCCGACTTTTTTGGAAAAACATGTTTATTTCGATTTTAGTGTAGGATTCAGATATCCCGGTTGTTCATCAGTTTTAACAAATATTAAATCTAACAACAACAACAACACTCTTTATTTGGACCAGAACATCTTGGTTCTTCACACAAAGTATAAAATGGAAAATATAAAATGAAATTAATTAATAATAATATCTTGGTATAATCTTGGTTTGAGCCTTCTGTGGAGAGTAGGCTGGAGAAGATTGTAGTGGGCTGCTCCAGAACACAGGCCTTGTCTTCCGTGGTAGTTATCTACTAAGGACCTTAAATAGGCTGCGACCCGAGGAACTCCCAGTTCCTCATGGAGTTGGCTGTTTCGGATAAACCATGGTGCATTCAGAGACACACGAAGAATTTTGTTCTGAAATGTTTGTAGTCGTTTTGTGAGTGAAGGACTGGCGCCATGCCATATTGGACAGGCGTATGTTAACAATGGGAGAAGTAACGCTGCGTACAGGAGCAGTGTGCAAGAGTGTTTGAGGGGTGTGTTGCGGTTAATGAGTGGATAGAGATGTTTTAAACGGGTGTATGCTTGTGTAAGTTTTGTGTTGATGTGAAGTTTCCATGTGAGCCGTGTGTCTAAGAATACACCAAGGTACTGGACAGCCTGATCTTTAGGGTTCCATGGAATGGGAAGTCCGTCAACCCGCAGCCTACTCTGGTCCTCTGTAAAAAATCGGCGAAGGGCAAAAATCTTCGCTTCTGTTTTACTGGCGTTCAACTGAAGCTTCCATCGAGCGAACCAGCTGGAGACGTGGTTGAGAGAAGTTTGTAACATGTCAACTGCTGTCTGGAGGTCTTCATGTTGACACATAAGTAGTGTGTCGTCTGCGTATAGTGCTAGAGTGGTATTACATGACTCGGGGATGTCGCAGCAGTATAAGCTGAAGAGGAGGGGACTGAGGATAGCTCCCTGTGGCACTCCCGCCAGAATACTACGTTTAGAGCTGAGGATGTTGTTGACCCGCACTTGAAACTTCCTGTTCTCCAAAAAGGAATCAACGATCTTTTCCAAGTACTGTGGAGCCCATGTCTTCCTCAGCTTATAGCGGAGACCTTCATGCCACACCGAGTCGAACGCGGAAGCTACATCTAAAAAGACAGAGGTTGTATATGTCTTCTGTTCGAAAGCATTCACAATCTTTTCCGAGACCCTCTGTAGCTGGTGCACAGATGAATGATTATGTTTGAAACCAAACTGGTGAGCTGGAACAATTCCTGCGCTTTCCAGGTGAGAACCCAGTCTTCTCAATATTAGTCGTTCGAAGATCTTCGACAACGAGTTCAGAAGGCTTATAGGCCGATAGCTGTCCGGCTCTTGCTTGGGATTACCATGTTTATGGAAGACGATTACAACCGCGTTTTTCCAATTTCGAGGAAAATAGCTGCATCGCAGGCATGCGTTGAACAGACCTGTTAGAAAGGCTATACTCTTGGGTGGCAGCTTCTTCAGCACTATGTTCGGAATGAGATCCTCACCGGGGGCCTTGTTGTTTGCTAAGTTTGTTATTAATGTTGTGATTTCTGAGGGAGTGGTGAACTTGATGAAATTTTCAACAGTTTGTGTCGGTATGGATAGATATGTGTGTACTGTGGTGTTCATGTCTGTGTTAGCAGTGTCGTGTGTGCGGTACTTTTGTTCGAGGTGTGTTTGTCTTTGTCGCTCGTCACTGTGTGATGTCCGTCTGTCAGTGGGGGCAAGGATGTGTTTTGTCTCAAAATTCGTCGGGTTTCTTTCCAGAGACTGCTATCGCCGGGGGTCATGTTGGTCAAGTAAGCCCTGTACTTACTAATTCTGTGGTTGTCGAGCTCCCATCTCACCCGTCGGGTCAAGCGATTGAGGTCTCTTTTATCTAAATCACTTCTTGTTCTTTGCCAGCGTTTGCGAGCCGTGTTTTTTTCGTGAATTAGTGCTAGGATTTGAGTGGGAATGGAGTCATGTATATGTGGTCGTCTGTCTTTGAAGTGGTGATATGTAGCATTGTGAACAGATGTGTAAACAGTTTGTGTGAATGTCTGTATTGCCCAGTCTATGTCGTCTGTGTGATTGTAGTAGATTGGAATTTCAAGAGTTTGATCCATTTCCCATTGAAAAGTTTTCCAATCAATTTTTCCTGTTATAAGTCGTGGAAGCGGTTCGGTGTAGTGTTTGTGTGCTGTGAATGTGTTAAGGACGGGAACGTGTTCTGAATCGAGTTCTGTTAGTGTCTCGTGATATATTGGGAATGTGAAATTTTGTATAAGTGTGATGTCTAGGATGTCTGGATGATATCTGTGTTGTGACGGGTAGAAGGTTGGTTCGTCTGGGGCTGAGACCTGAACACCGAGGTTGTTTGTGGCCGACAAAAGTCTGACCCAATTGTTATTGGTTCTTCTGCAGCCCCAGATTGTGTGCTTGCTATTGAGGTCCCCGAAAAGTGCAGTCGCGTCTCCTGTAAAAATGTGTTCTAGGTCTGTCTGTTTTATTCTTAAGTTTGGTCGTTGGTATCCCGAGATGATGTTGAGTCGTCTGTTGTTGGTGAGTGTCAGTTGAATCCCGACAGCCTCCAGGTGCTCCAGTTCAGGAAGAAGTAGATGGGAATGCTTTATTTTTTTCTTCACACAAACAGCTACTCCTCCAGAGGCTATTCGGGTTTGTCTGTCTCGTCTGTATGTCACGTATCCTGTCAGTCTGAATGTGTCTGTCGCTTTGAAGTGTGTTTCTGTTAGGTAAACTATGTCTATGTTGTATCGTGTTAGGAGGTTACTGAAAGACTGTTGCTTTGCTTTCAACCCATTCGCGTTCCAATTTAGGATTGTTAAATTTTGATCAACTGTGGAATTAGGGCTGACC
The DNA here is from genome assembly GCA_963662175.1 of Aradus depressus. Taxonomy (NCBI): domain Eukaryota; kingdom Metazoa; phylum Arthropoda; class Insecta; order Hemiptera; family Aradidae; genus Aradus; species Aradus depressus. The sequence goes on along the minus strand of OY759226.1, from coordinate 13,593,056 downwards.
ATAATTGGAAGAAAGTATGTTATTGAGTATTGTGGAAATGAAGCATTTGATTTTGGGAATGAAAGGTTTAATTAAATTTAGTAGTATGTCAAATAGGTTTGATGAGGGGTCTTGTTCGTTGAGGTTAGTTTGATGAGGGGTGCTTGCTGGTGTCTGTGTGTGGTGTCTGCTCCGGGTAAACCAAGGGTTTGATTTAGCTCCTGAGGGGATGTTTTGCTGTGACTGTGGAGGATTTTCTGAGACTGGTTGGGGAGTAAGTCTAGATGGATTTGCATTTGTTGTGTCATGAATGTGGGTTGGTCACAGTGTTTTCTGTGTGTGATTCGTGATTGAAGTTTTAAGAAGGTTTCACAGCCTCTATAATTGGCGGGGTGGCTTCCACCACAGTTAGAGCACTTTGGGGACTCTTGGAGAGTACGTGATGGGCAAGCTGTGAAATGATGATCTCCTGCACACTTGACACATTTTGGGTCAAGGTGGCAGAAGTTCTTGCTATGTCCCACTTGCTGGCAATTCGTGCACTGCACAATGCGTTGAGACCTCTTCCGCGGTTCGACAGTCACTATAGTGTAAAAGAGACGAGATAATTGAAAAATCGCTTTCCCCTCCGGAGTATTCTGGAGCTCGACAGCACACAGTGGAGTGGGGCCTTTGTCCTTGTTCAGTAGCCTTGTTACACTGAGGACTGGGTATGTCGGGGTTAGTTCGTCTTGGATTTCGGTTTCAGTCAGGGAGTATGGAAACCCTCGGATAACAACGGAAAGTTTCCTATCCTCGGGGTTCAGGAAAGTATAGTATTTTACGTCATTTGTTTGGTAAAATTTGGTCAGTTTCCTAAAGTCTTCTGATGTCATAAGGGATATTTTAATTTTTTTGTGGCATTGTTTTGTTTCGAAGGGAGATGTTGTGATACTTTTAATGTCTGTCAGTACTTTTTGAAAATCGTCGGCTTCACAAAGGAAAATTGGGGGGATTTTAAGTTGTTTTTCGGTCTGTGGGGTGGTATCGTTAGTGTGTTGGTCGGTGATGAGTGCTGCGAGTGGCGCGAATGTGTTGTGCGTGGGTATAGTGGAATGAATTGCGTACCTGTTCCGCTTGGGCTGGGTGTGGCTGGCCCCCGGTGAGGGCTCTCCGTTTAGCTGCATGGCTGACTCCGGGAGTGCTGGGAACTCCATGTCTTCTTCTGGGGGACAGGGTCTCTTCGGCTGGCTCACTAGTCGGGGTGAGTTCGACTGATCTGGGTTACCTGTATTGTTCAGTCGTGCTTTGAGATTATCCGTGAGTCCATTTTTCGTGTTGACCGGTTTTTCGGTCGAGTTGATGTTGGGCTTCATTCTCACTCGTAACTTGGGTGAAAAGTAAGTAATTTTGCTCACTTTTATGGGTATAAATAACTTTTCAAATAATAAAAAGGTAAATTTTCTTGAGACAATTTGTTTACGTGTTTAAACGAACAAAAGTTCACAAAAACGTTAAATAAAACATTGGATTAGCAAATTTCCTAGCATCCTTAAACGTTCTGCTCAACATAGGGTCGTGACATCACCCAACACTACGTGACATCACCCAACACTACGTGACATCACCCAACACTCCTCTCACAGTTTGTTCATCTCATGGCCTCAGATTTTAATTGTGAAATGTTTCATGAAAAAGGTACAAACATTATCGTTTAAAAGCTAGAAATTTGAAGAATGGAGTCTACCGAGCTCAGGATCGCCATTTAGAAATCTAGCCAAGTCACTTAGCTCAGATGTTTTAATCGGGAAGATAAAAATAAATTTGAGCACGTCGTCCTTCGGATTGGGCTTTAAGCTATGATCGAGGGCCTTTTTGTATGTCAGGTACTCGATAATGAATCGTATGTTATGTATCTAAACCTAGGTAGTTGAAATTACATTTACGTTAAAAATAACTTAGCACGTCGTCCTTCGGATTGGACTCCAAGCTATGATTGAGGGCCTTTTTGTATGTCAGGTGCTCGATAATGAGTCGTATGTTATGTAACTAAACCTAGGTAGCTAAAATTTCACTTAGGTTCGAAAAACCTTGAGCACGTCGTCCTTCGGATCGGACTTTACCGATATAACTGAATCTATCAGTTTTAACAAATATTAAATCTATAAACCGTTAAAAAGCAGGAAATTTCAAGAACTGTATTTAGCCCGACTTTTTTCGAAAAACATTTTTATTTCAATTTTTGTGTAGGATTCAGATATCCCGGTTGTTCATCAGTTTTAACAAATATTAAATCTAAAAACCGTTTAAAAGCGAGAAATTTGAAGAATGGAGTTTACCGAGCTCAGGATCGCCATTTCGAAATCTACCCAAGTCAATTAGGTCAGATGTTTAAATCGAGAAGATAAAAATAAATTTGAGCACGTCGTCCTTCGGATTGGACTTTAAGCTATGATCGAGGGCCTTTTCGTATGTCAGGTACTCGATAATGAGTCGTATGTTATGTATCTAAACCTGGGTAGGTGACATTTCATTTAGGTTAAAAATTATTTGAGCACGTCGTCCTTCGGATGGGACTTTCCCGATACATCTGAATCTATCTTTGGCTGACCATCTTCGTTTCTGGATGCTGCCTATCTACCAACATAGCTGTATTAATTTGTTTTTCAGAAAATATGTCAAAACGGTACCCAAAGCCCACTTAGATTCCACATTTCTTCCTTGATAACTTTAGTTGGAACCAAACGGTAACTTATTTTATCATACATATGGAGTCTATCGAGCTCAGGATCGCCACTTAGAAATCTAGCCAAGGCACTTAGGTCAGATGTTTCAATCGGGAAGATAAAAATAAATTTGAGCACGTCGTCCTTCGGATTGGACTTTAGGCTATGATCGAGGGCCTTTTTGTATGTCAGCTGCTCGATAATGAGTCGTATGTTATGTAACTAAACCTAGGTAGCTAAAATTTCACTTAGGTTCAAAAAACCTTGAGCACGTCGTCCTTCGGATGGGACTTTCCCGATATAACTGAATCTTTCTATCAGTTTTAACAAATATTAAATCTTCAAACCGTTTAAAAGCTAGAAATTTGAAGAATGGAGTCTACCGAGCTCAGGATCGCCATTTAGAAATCTAGCCAAGTCACTTAGGTCAGATGTTTTAATCGGGAAGATAAAAAAAAATTTGAGCACGTCGTCCTTCCGATTGGGCTTTAAGCTATGATCGAGGGCCTTTTTGTATGTCAGGTACTCGATAATGAGTCGTATGTTATGTATCTAAACCTGGGTAGGTGACATTTCATTTAGGTTAAAAATTATTTGAGCACGTCGTCCTTCGGATGGGACTTTCCCGATACATCTGAATCTATCTTTGGCTGACCATCTTCGTTTCTGGATGCTGCCTATCTACCAACATAGCTGTATTAATTTGTTTTTCAGAAAATATGTCAAAACGGTACCCAAAGCCCACTTAGATTCCACATTTCTTCCTTGATAACTTTAGTTGGAACCAAACGGTAACTTATTTTATCATACATATGGAGTCTATCGAGCTCAGGATCGCCACTTAGAAATCTAGCAAAGGCATTTAGGTCAGATGTTTAAATCGAGAAGATAAAAATAAATTTGAGCACGTCGTCCTTCGGATTGGACTTTAAGCTATGATCGAGGGCCTTTTCGTATGTCAGGTACTCGATAATGAGTCGTATGTTATGTATCTAAACCTGGGTAGGTGACATTTCATTTAGGTTAAAAATTATTTGAGCACGTCGTCCTTCGGATGGGACTTTTCCGATACATCTGAATCTATCTTTGGCTGACCATCTTCGTTTCTGGATGCTGCCTATCTACCAACATAGCTGTATTAATTTGTTTTTCAGAAAATATGTCAAAACGGTACCCAAAGCCCACTTAGATTCCACATTTCTTCCTTGATAACTTTAGTTGGAACCAAACGGTAACTTATTTTATCATACATATGGAGTCTATCGAGCTCAGGATCGCCACTTAGAAATCTAGCCAAGGCACTTAGGTCAGATGTTTCAATCGGGAAGATAAAAATAAATTTGAGCACGTCGTCCTTCGGATTGGACTTTAGGCTATGATCGAGGGCCTTTTTGTATGTCAGCTGCTCGATAATGAGTCGTATGTTATGTAACTAAACCTAGGTAGCTAAAATTTCACTTAGGTTCAAAAAACCTTGAGCACGTCGTCCTTCGGATGGGACTTTCCCGATATAACTGAATCTTTCTATCAGTTTTAACAAATATTAAATCTTCAAACCGTTTAAAAGCTAGAAATTTGAAGAATGGAGTCTACCGAGCTCAGGATCGCCATTTAGAAATCTAGCCAAGTCACTTAGCTCAGATGTTTTTATCGGGAAGATAAAAAAAAATTTGAGCACGTCGTCCTTCCGATTGGGCTTTAAGCTATGATCGAGGGCCTTTTTGTATGTCAGGTACTCGATAATGAGTCGTATGTTATGTATCTAAACCTGGGTAGTAGAAATTACATTTACGTTAAAAATAACTTGAGAACGTCGTCCTTCGGATTGGACTCCAAGCTATGATTGAGGGCCTTTTTGTATGTCAGGTGCTCCATAATGAGTGGTATGTTATGTAACTAAACCTAGGTAGCTAAAATTTTACTTAGGTTCGAAAAACCTTGAGCACGTCGTCCTTCGGATGGGACTTTCCCGATATATCTTAATCTTTCTATCAGATTACCAAATATTAAATCTATAAACCGTTAAAAAGCAGGAAATTTGAAGAATGGTTATAGCCCGACTTTTTTCGAAAAACATTTTTATTTCGATTTTAGTGTAGGATTCGATCTGCTGTTTTGAGCTAATAGTGTCACAAGGTTATTTTTTTTCGCTCTATATTTTTTTATCAAATTTAAATATATACTTATTATTTAAACTATTAACAAATTGGTGAAATTGGACGGTTTCTCTGCCTCACTCAAAGTGAAGATGAAACAAAATGTTTCATCAAGACCGAAAAGAAGTCTGGAAGAAAATGCTCAAGCCAACCTGAAGAACATGGCAAACAATTATCTAGCCAACAGAAACAACACCAGTACAGGTGAGAAAAAATTAACCTCACGACATCGGACGATTTCAGAAAAATGACGAAATTTTACGACACCCATAGTGTGAAATATTATACATTCGCTAATCCCGAGGACAAGAAACTGTCTGTGATAATCAGAGGCGTACCATACTCCCTTACTGACACGGAAATACTTGAAGAACTTACACCGACGTACCCCGTTCTGAAACTGACTAGACTATTGACCAGGGACAGACAACCAACCCCATTGTATGCGGTCGAGTTAGAGGACAACTCGGCGGGTCGCGCGATTCTTTAGCTCACTCGGCTTCACTACACCGTGGTGCATGTGGAACTGCGGCGGAGGTCACAGCGAGCCGTCCAGTGCACAAACTGCCAGTTAGTAGGGCACACTAAGAATTTTTGTCATCTGGACCCCCGGTGTGTCAAATGTGCTGGTAATCATCACTATGCGGCTTGCCCCCTACCTACCTCCAACTCCACGGACACCAAGTGTGCCAACTGTTCTGGCCAACACCCCGCTAGCTACAGGGGTTGTTCCTTTTTTACAAATACAAAGAAAACCAGGCCCCAAAAACAACCTCCTGCCCCCCAACCCCCTCCAGCACAGACAAAACCTCCAAGAAATCCTTCACCTCCACCTACCTCCCCGGAGCCCAAACCACCTACGAACTTTTGGTTTGACAAAAATCGAAGTAGGCCAACACCACCGCAACCTAATACTGCAAACAATGGAATCAGCTCTGAGGCAACGACTGACCTGACTGGACTCATCATGAACCTCATCAAACCATTCATCCCCCACATCCAAGCATTCTTATCCAATTTATTCACCAACCTTTTTTCGATGAATCATGGCAAACCTTAATCTGGGAACTTTTCAAAATTTAACTATATTAAACTGGAATGCGGACGGCTTAAAGATAAGGCAACCGTCATTAACCAACTTTTTATCACGATATAATGTCGACATTGCATGCATAACTGAGACCCATCTCAAACCGACAGACAAACTCAAACTCTCTGGCTACTGTTCATATAGACTGGACCGACCGACACGTTTCGGTGGTGTTGGCATTTTCATGAAACGTCACATGAAACATTCACAGATTAACATTCCCCCTCTCCAGAACTTGGAGGCAGTTGGAGTCACCCTCACCACACTCTCCGGCACACTCAACATCATATCAGCATACCATCGACCGAACACAAGGCTGGTACAGACTGACTTCGAACATATTTTCACAGGATTACCGACTATAATGATCGGGGACCTCAACAGCAAACACACGCTATGGGGATGCAGAAGACAGAATAACAACGGGACTAGACTACAATCCATCTCAGAAAACCTGGGGGTACAAATATCGACACCTGACGAACCGACATTCTATCCAACTCAACGAACATACCAACCCGACATACTGGACATAGGACTGATACACAACTTTAACTTGCCCCTGTTTCACGAGACACTGACCGACTTAGACTCAGACCATCTCCCAGTTATCTGCACCTTCCTAGCACGGCCACAGAAGGAGGAATATCTTCCAAGGTTGATCACGGGGAAGATCGACTGGGCCAAGTTTGAAGACGGAATGAACTGTCTCGGGGTCCCCCATCATTATAGCACGACGGACGACATTGAAAATGCAGTTAGGACGTTCACACAAAGCATACACACCTCAGTACATGAAGCAACATACCGACATTTCACCGACACCTATTCCACAACAAGACACCAACACACATAATGGATATGATCCGTACAAAGAACACACTACGACAACACTGGCAAAGAACAAGAGATCCCCTTGAGAAAAGAGAGCTGAATCGCCTGACCCGACGCATACGATGGGAATTTGACAACGACAGAATCACGAACTATCGAAAATACCTGACTGACATGACTCCGGGCGACAACAACTTATGGAAAGAGACACGACGACTTCTAGACCAAAGGACACCCCTACCCATCTTAACTGACGGACAAATGACTGCCACAACTGACAAAGAGAAAACCGAATTACTGGCGACCCATTTGGAAAATAAATTCACAACGACAAACGCTGACGATCATGAAACACTCATCACAGTTCAATCATACCTCTCCAACACACTTCACACAGTCGAAGCACCCATATAGCATACCACACCATCAGAAATACACGCCCACATTACACGACTACACACCAAGAAGGCCCCCGGTGAAGACATCATCCCCAACCTGGTGCTGAAGAAGCTTCCTCCGAAGAGCATAGCCTACCTGGCAAGTGTGTTCAACGCCTGTCTTCGCCACGGCTACTTTCCTGCAGACTGGAAAAACGCCGTTGTTTTAACATTTCACAAGCCAGGTAAGGCGAAAAACGATCCAGGCAGCTATAGACCAATAAGTCTTTTAAATAGTCTCTCAAAACTTCTTGAGAAAATAATCCATAAGAGGCTCCTCCGTCATCTGAAGACTGTAGGAAACATTCCTGCCCACCAGTTTGGGTTTAAATCGAACCACTCAGCCGTCCATCAGCTACAGAGAGTTGCTGAGACCATTGTGGGAGGCTTTGAGCGGAAGCAGTTCACGGTAGCAGCCTTCTTGGACGTCGCAGCTGCCTTCGACACCGTCTGGCACGAGGGCTTGCTCTTCAAATTAAAACAGACCTGGCCTCCGCAATACATCCAGAACATCATTAGCTCTTTTCTTCTTGACAGAACATTTAAATAAGGGTGAACAACACATTGAGCTCCAGAAAGAAGATATCAGCGGGAGTCCCACAAGGTGCGATTCTCAGTCCACTCTTGTTTGATCTGTTCTGTCACGACATGCCAGAACCAGTCTCTGCAACCCTGGCGACTTACGCTGACGACACGTTGATCCTCAGCCAAAATATAGCTCTGGAAGCGGCCATCGACTCCCTACAAACCCAGGTGGATGACATCGGCCAGTGGTTCGGAAAATGGAAGCTTAAGTTGAACGGTGGGAAGACGGAGGCGAAGGTGTTCGCTTTACGCCGCTTCTCGATAGAACACCTCAGAAGGCTGCAAATCGATCAACTCCCAATTCCATGGAATCCTAAAGACCAGGGTGTGCGCTATCTTGGAGTGCACTTTGACACAAGACTAACATGGCGCCTACATATCAACATAAAACTCCAACAAGCACACACATGACTCAGGCTCATCTACCCACTCATAAACAGGAATACACCACTCAGACACACATGCACATCCTTACTTTACAAAACACTTATACTTCCACTCTTAACCTACGCTTGCCCCGTATGGTTCTGCACTAGCCACACTAACATAACAAGATTACAAACATTCCAGAACAAAGTCCTCCGGATAGCGGTGAACGCACCTTGGTTTATCAAGAACACCCAAATCCATCGGGAACTGGGAGTTGCTCCTTTTGCAACCCACATTGAGAAACTCACCCGAAACTTCCATCAAGGTCTGCCAGCCTGCTCTGGTGCGGTTCACAACAGTCTCGGCCAGCCTGTAGCTCGCAGGCTGCAACCAAGACTGTACCAAGACTTTTTGTTTTAATTATAATTTTCATGTTTATTTGCTCATTTTGTGTAAAGTACATGTTTAGTACTGGTCCAAATAAAAATGTTTTTCTTCTTCTAGTGTAGGATTCAGATATCCCGGTTGTTCATCAGTTTTAACAAATATTAAATCTAAAAACCGTTTAAAAGCTAGAAATTTGAAGAATGGAGTCTACCGAGCTCAGGATCGCCATTTAGAAATCTAGCCAAGTCACTTAGCTCAGATGTTTTAATCGGGAAGAAAAAAAAAAATTTGAGCACGTCGTCCTTCGGATTGGGCTTTAAGCTACGATCGAGGGCCTTTTTGTATGTCAGGTACTCGATAATGAGTCGTATGTTATGTATCTAAACCTGGGTAGTAGAAATTACATTTACGTTAAAAATAACTTGAGCACGTCGTCCTTCGGATTGGACTCCAAGCTATTATCGAGGGCCTTTTTGTATGTCAGGTGCTCGATAATGAGTGGTATGTTATGTAACTAAACCTAGGTAGCTAAAATTTCACTTAGGTTCAAAACACTTTGAGCACGTCGTCCTTCGGATGGGACTTTCCCGAAATAACTGAATCTTTCTATCAGTTTTAACAAATATTAAATCTATAAACCGTTAAAAAGCAGGAAATTTGAAGAATGGGATTAGCCCGACTTTTTTTGCTAAACACTTTTATTTCAATTTTTGTGTAGGATTCAGATATCCCGGTTGTTCATCAGTTTTAACAAATATTAAATCTAAAAACTCTTTAAAAGCTAGAAATTTGAAGAATGGAGTCTACCGAGCTCAGGATCGCCATTTAGAAATCTAGCCAAGTCACTTAGCTCAGATGTTTTAATCGGGAAGATAAAAAAAAATTGAGCACGTCGTCCTTCGGATTGGGCTTTAAGCTATGATCGAGGGCCTTTTTGTATGTCAGGTACTCGATAATGAGTCCTATGTTATGTATCTAAACCTGGGTAGTAGAAATTACATTTACGTTAAAAATAACTTGAGCACGTCGTCCTTCGGATTGGACTTCAAGCTATGATCGAGGGCCTTTTTGTATGTCAGGTACTCGATAATGAGTCGTAGGTTATGTATCTAACCTGGGTAGTAGAAATTACATTTACGTTAAAAATAACTTGAGCACGTCATCCTTCGGATTGGACTCCAAGCTATGATTGAGGGCCTTTTTGTATGTCAGGTGCTCGATAAGGAGTCGTATGTTATGTAACTAAACCTAGGTAGCTAAAATTTCACTTAGGTTCGAAAAACCTTGAGCACGTCGTCCTTCGGATAGGACTTTCCCGATATATCTTAATCTGTCTATCAGTTTTAACAAATAGTAAATCTATAAACCGTTAAAAGCAGGAAATTTGAATAATGGTATTTAGCCCGACTTTTTTCGAAAAACATTTTTATTTCAATTTTTGTTTAGGATTCAGATAACCCGGTTGTTCATCAGTTTTAACAAATATTAAATCTAAAACCCGTTTCAAAGCTAGAAATTTGAAGAATGGAGTCTACCGAGCTCAGGATCGCCATTTAGAAATCTAGCCAAGTCACTTAGGTCAGATGTTTTAATCGGGAAGATAAAAATAAATTTGAGCACGTCGTCCTTCGAATGGGACTTTCCCGATACATCTGAATCTTCCTTTGGTTGACCATCTTCGTTTCTGGATGCTGCCTATCTACCAACATAGCTGTATTAATTTGTTTTTCAGAAAATATGTCAAAACGGTACCTCAAAGCCCACTTTTATTCCACACTAGCAGTAATACCCGGCGTTGCCCGGGGAACTTTGATTTTTGTCCCAATAACTTCTATAACGCTATTCAGTTCCTCGACAGTACATTCATGATGTTATAATTTTCAATTATTCATACGTAATAAGGCTTATAGTCCTTCAGCTGTTGTAACGCTAGTAAGTTTTTAGGACTCCTGGGCACCACAGCTAGTATGCGCCTTTCAACGGCGGAAGCCACACCTAGTGAATACTTAGCATCGCTGGACGTCATAGTCAGTGCGTACTTAAGAACGTGTGTGACCCCAGCTAGTATGTGGTTTGCAACGCTGAGCACCACAGCTAGTACGTAATTGGGAATGCTGGGCATCATAGCTAGTATGTGCCTTGCGACGGCGGACCCAACAGCTAGTACGTAGTTAGGAACGCTGGTCACCACAGCTAGTATGTGCCTCGCAACAGCGGACCCCACAGCTAGTACGAAGTTAGGAACGCTGGGCATCACAGCTATTAAGTGCCTTGCAACAGCGGACCCCACAGCTAGTATGTAGTTAAATACGCTGGGCATTACAGTTAGTAAGTGCTTTGCAACAGCGAACTTCACAGCTAGTACATAGTTAGGAACGCTGGGCACTACAGCTAGTAAATGCCTTGCAACAACGGACCCCACAGCTAGTACGTAGTTAGGAACGCTGGTCACCACAGCTAGTATGTGCCTCGCAACAGCGGACCCCACAGCTAGTACGAAGTTAGGAACGCTGGGCATCACAGCTATTAAGTGCCTTGCAACAGCGCACCCCACAGCTAGTACGTAGTTAAATACGCTGGGAATTACAGTTAGTAAGTGCCTTGCAACAGCGGACCCCACAGCTAGTACGATATTAGGAACGCTGGGCATCACAGCTAGTAAATGTCTTGCAACAGTGAACCCCACAGCGAATACATAGTTACTACTACTACATGTGAAATTTCGTGACAATCCAATCATCCGTTAATGACCTATCACTATCTTCAAATTTAGGCCTACCCCCATAACCCCCCTTCCGTTCACAATTTTTTGACGTCACACACCCTATTTTTCTATTTGGCCTTTATGAATACTTCATGTGAAATTTCGTGACAATCCGATCATCCGTTAATGACTTATCACTATACTTATACTTAGGCCCCCATCAACCCACCCTCCCGTTCAAAATTTTGTGACATATACACTCTATATTTCTATTTGGCTTTTAAGAATACTACATGTGAAATTCCATGACAATACGACCAACCGTTAATGAGCTAGCACTATATTTATACTTAGGCCCCCCCGCCACAACCCCCCCTCCCGTAAACAATTTTGAGCCGTCACACCGCCTATTTTTCTATTTGGCCTCCAGGAATACTACATGTAAAATTTCGTGACAATCCGATCATCCGTTAATGACTTATCACTATACTTATACTTAGGCCCTCATCAACCCACCCTCCCGTTCAAAATTTTGTGACATATACACCCTGTATTTCTGGTATATAATCTAAGGGGTTAGTTCCGCCAGTAAATATGTTACTGTTGTCATACCTTTCGGTGGATACCGTCGTCACTGGCTGCTGGTCGAGTACTGTGGGCGAGCGCTTTCGATGTAAAGACATCATCTTCAAGCCACTGTTAATGTTGTACTGAGGTTAGTCCGTGTTTGTTGTCTTATAATGGTCCGTTTCAGGTAATTTGTTTATCTCTGTGGTCCGTGTCAGGTAGTCTGTTTGTCTGTGAGTTTGGTCTCAGGTAATCTGTTTACAGGTGTAATTAAGGGGTCGAAGTTGGTGGAGCGAATATATATCATAGATACATCATACATTATAATAATACATACCCACCCAGACATGAGACATTGATATATATTCGCTCCACCAACTTCGACCCCTTAATTACACCTGTAAACAGATTACCTGAGACCAAACTCACAGACAAACAGACTACCTGACACGGACCACAGAGATAAACAAATTACCTGAAACGGACCATTATAAGACAACAAACACGGACTAACCTCAGTACAACATTAACAGTGGCTTGAAGATGATGTCTTTACATCGAAAGCGCTCGCCCACAGTACTCGACCAGCAGCCTGTATTTCTATTTGGCTTTTAAGAATACTACATGTGAAATTCCATGACGATTCGCCCATTAGTTAATGAGTTAGCTCTATATTTATACTTAGGCCCCCCCACAACCCCCCCTCCCGTTCAAAACTTTGGGACGCCACACACCTTATTTTTCTATTTGGCCTTCAGGAATACTCCATGTGAAATTTCGTGACAATCCGACCAACCGTTAAAGAATTAGCTCTATATTTATACTTAGGCCCCCCCACAACCCCCCCTCCCGTTCAAAACTTTGGGACGCCACACACCTTTTTTTCCTATTTGGCTTTTAAAAATACTACGTGAAATTTCATGACGATTCGCCCATTAGTTAATGAGTTAGCTCTATATTTATACTTAGGCCCCCCCACAACCCCCCCTCCCGTTCAAAACTTTGGGACGCCACACACCTTTTTTTCCTATTTGGCTTTTAAAAATACTACATGTGAAATTTCATGACGATTTGCCCATTAGTTAATGAGTTAGCTCTATATTTATACTTAGGTCCCCCCACAACCCCACCTCCCGTTCAAAACTTTGGGACGCCACACACCTTTTTTTCCTGTTTGGCTTTTAAAAAGACTACGTGTGAAATTTCATGACAATTCGACCATTAGTTAATGTGTTAGCACTATTTATATACTTAGGCCTCCCTTACAACCCCCCCTCCCGATCAAAACTTTGGGACGCCACACACCTTTTTTTCCTGTTTGGCTTTTAAAAAGACTACGTGTGAAATTTCATGACGATTCGCCCATTAGTTAATGAGTTAGCTCTATATTTGTACTTAGGCCCCCCCCCAACCCCCCCTCCCGTTCAAAACTTTGGGACGCCACACACCTTTTTTTCCTGTTTGGCTTTTAAAAAGACTACGTGTGAAATTTCATGACGATTGGCCCATTAGTTAATGAGTTAGCTCTATATTTATACTTAGGCCCCCCCCAACCCCCCCTCCCGTTCAAAACTTTGGGACGCCACACACCTTTTTTTCCTGTTTGGCTTTTGAAAAGACTACGTGTGAAATTTCATGACGATTCGCCCATTAGTTAATGAGTTAGCTCTATATTTATACTTAGGCCCCCCCCACAACCCCCCCTCCCGATCAAAACTTTGGGACGCCACACACCTTATTTTTCTATTTGGCCTTCAGGAATACTCCATGTGAAATTTCATGACGATTCGCCCATTAGTTAATGAGTTAGCTCTATATTTATACATAGGCCCCCCTTACAACCCCCCCTCCCGTTCAAAACTTTGGGACGTCACACACCTTTTTTTCCTATTTGGCTTTTAAAAATACTACATGTGAAATTTCATGACAATTCGACCATTAGTTAATGAGTTAGCACTATTTATATACTTAGGCCCCCCTTACAACCCCCCCTCCCGATCAAAATTTTGGGACGCGACATAGCCTATTATTCAATCGGGCTCATAGGGATGCTACATGGGAAGTTTCATATAAATCCGTCCAGCGGTTTGGGCGTGATGCTGGAACAAACATACAAACACACAAACACACAAACCCCGTTTCAGCTTTATTAATATAGACTTGAACGTTCTGCTCAACATAGGGTACGTGACATCACCCAACACTCCTGCCAACTACCATCTCCAAAGCCCACTTATATTCCACATTTCTTCCTTGATAACTTTAGTTGGAACCAAACGGTAACTTATTATATCATACATATGGAGTCTATCGAGCTCAGGATCGCCACTTAGAAATCTAGCCAAGGCACTTAGGTCAGATGTCTTAATCGAGAAGATAAAAATAAATTTGAGCACTTCGTCCTTCGGATTGGACTTTAGGCTATGATCGAGGGCCTTTTTGTATGTCAGCTGCTCGATAATGAGTCGTATGTTATGTATCTAAACCTGGGTAGTAGAAATTACATTTACGTTAAAAATAACTTGAGAACGTCGTCCTTCGGATTGGACTCCAAGCTATGATTGAGGGCCTTTTTGTATGTCAGGTGCTCCATAATGAGTGGTATGTTATGTAACTAAACCTAGGTAGCTAAAATTTTACTTAGGTTCGAAAAACCTTGAGCACGTCGTCCTTCGGATGGGACTTTCCCGATATATCTTAATCTTTCTATCAGTTTACCAAATATTAAATCTATAAACCGTCGTCGTATGTTATGTATCTAAACCTGGGTAGGTGACATTTCATTTTGGTTAAAAATTACTTGAGCACGTCGTCCTTCGGATGGGACTTTCCCGATACATCTGATTCTTTCTTTGGTTGACCATCTTCGTTTCTGGATGCTGCCTATCTACCAACATAGCTGTATTTATTTGTTTTTCAGAAAATATATCAAAACGGTACCTCAAAGCCCACTATATTCCACATTTCTTCCTTGATAATTTTAGTTGGAACCAAACGATAACTTATTTTATCATACATATGGAGTCTATCGAGCTCAGGATCGTCACTTAGAAATCTAGCCAAGGCACTTAGGTTAGATGTTTTAATCGGCAAGATAAAAATAAATTTGAGCGTCGTCCTTCGGATTGGACTTTAGGCTATGATCGAGGGCCTTTTTGTATGTCAGGTGCTCGATATTGAGTCGTATGTTTTGTAACTAAACCTAGGTAGCTAAAATTTCACTTAGGTTCAAAAAACCTTGAGCACGTCGTCCTTCGGATGGGACTTTCCCGATATAACTTAACCTTTCTATCAGTTTTAACAAATATTAAATCTATAAACCGTTAAAAAGCAGGAAATTTGAAGAATGTATTTAGCCCGACTTTTTTTTTGGAAAACATTTTTATTTCGATTTTTGTGTGGGATTCAGATATCCCGGTTGTTCTTCAGTTTTAACAAATATTAAATCTAAAACCCGTTTAAAAGCTAGAAATTTGAAGAATGGAGTTTACCGAGCTCAGGATCGCCATTTAGAAATCTAGCCAAGTCACTTAGCTCAGATGTTTTAATCGGGAAGGTAAAAATAAATTTGAGCACGTCGTCCTTCGGATTGGACTTCAAGCTATGATCGAGGGCCTTTTCGTATGTCAGGTACTCGATAATGAGTCGTATGTTATGTATCTTAACCTGGGTAGGTGACATTTCATTTACGTTAAAAATAACTTGAGCACGTCGTCCTTCGGATGGGACTTTCCCGATACATCTGAATCTTTCTTTGGTTGACCATCTTTAGTCATTTAGCTCAGATGTTTTAATCGGGAAGATAAAAATAAATTTGAGCACGTCGTCCTTCGGATTGGACTTTAGGCTATGATCGAGGGCCTTTTCGTATGTCAGGTACTCGATAATGAGTCGTATGTTATGTATCTAAACCTGGGTAGGTGACATTTCATTTACGTTAAAAATAACTTGAGCACGTCGTCCTTCGGATGGGACTTTCCCGATACATCTGAATCTTTCTTTGGTTGACCATCTTTAGTCATTTAGCTCAGATGTTTTAATCGGGAAGATAAAAATAAATTTGAGCACGTCGTCCTTCGGATTGGGCTTTAAGCTATGATCGAGGGCCTTTTTGTATGTCAGGTACTGGATAATGAGTCGTATGTTATGTATCTAAATCTGGGTAGCTGAAATTTCATTTACGTTAAAAATAACTTGAGCACGTCGTCCTTCGGATGGGACTTTCCCGATAAATCTGAATCTATCTTTGGTTGACCATCTTTGTTTCTGGATGCTGCTTATCTACCAACATAGCTGTATTAATTTGTTTTTCAGAAAATATGTCAAAACGGTACCTCAAAGCCCACTTATATTCCACATTTCTTCCTCGATAATTTTAGTTGGAACCAAACGGTAACTTATTTTATCATACATATGGAGTCTATCGAGCTCAGGATCGCCACTTAGAAATCTAGCCAAGGCACTTAGGTCAGATGTTTTAATCGAGAAGATAAAAATAAATTTGAGCGTCGTCCTTCGGATTGGACTTTAGGCTATGATCGAGGGCCTTTTTGTATGTCAGGTGCTCGATATTGAGTCGTATGTTTTGTAACTAAACCTAGGTAGCTAAAATTTCACTTAGGTTCAAAAAACCTTGAGCACGTCGTCCTTCGGATGGGACTTTCCCGATATAACTTAACCTTTCTATCAGTTTTAACAAATATTAAATCTATAAACCGTTAAAAAGCAGGAAATTTGAAGAATGTATTTAGCCCGACTTTTTTTTTGGAAAACATTTTTATTTCGATTTTTGTGTGGGATTCAGATATCCCGGTTGTTCTTCAGTTTTAACAAATATTAAATCTAAAACCCGTTTAAAAGCTAGAAATTTGAAGAATGGAGTTTACCGAGCTCAGGATCGCCATTTAGAAATCTAGCCAAGTCACTTAGCTCAGATGTTTTAATCGGGAAGGTAAAAATAAATTTGAGCACGTCGTCCTTCGGATTGGACTTCAAGCTATGATCGAGGGCCTTTTCGTATGTCAGGTACTCGATAATGAGTCGTATGTTATGTATCTAAACCTGGGTAGGTGACATTTCATTTACGTTAAAAATAACTTGAGCACGTCGTCCTTCGGATTGGACTTTAGGCTATGATCGAGGGCCTTTTCGTATGTCAGGTACTCGATAATGAGTCGTATGTTATGTAACTAAACCTAGGTAGCTAAAATTTCACTTAGGTTCAAAATTACTTGAGCACGTCGTACTTCGGATGGGACTTTCCCGATACTTCTGAATCTTTCTTTGGTTGACCATCTTCGTTTCTGGATGCTGCCTATCTACCAACATTGCTGTATTAATTTGGTTTTTAGTAAATATGTCAAAACGGTACCTCAAAGCCCACTTATATTCCACACTAGCTGACCCGACAGACGTCGTTCTGTCAAAAGCTATTGGACTGGATATATATATTTTTTTTTCCACTTGGAACTACAGCTAGTTCCTACTTAAGAACGCCGGGCACCTTAGATAGTATGCGCCTTGCAACTCCGTGCAACCAGCTATTAAGTTCTTAGGAGACGTCACATATCCTTTTTTTGTTTTTGTCTTTTAAGAATACTACATGTGAAATTCCATGACAATCCGATAATCTGTTAATGACCTATCAGTATCTTTATATTTACGCCTACGCCCACAACCCCCCTTCCTTTTGTGACGTCACACACTTTATCTTTCAATTTGGCTTTCAAGAATTCGACATGTGAAATTCCATGACATTCCGATCATCCGTTAAAGACCTTTCACTATCTTTATAAGTAGGCCTACCCCCACAACCCCCCCTCCCGTTCAAAATTTTGTGATGTCACGTACCGTATTTTTCAATTTGGCCTTTAAGCATACTACATGTCAAATTCCATGACATTCCGATCATCCGTTAAAGACCTATCACTATCTTTATATTATTCCTAGCCCCCCCCCCCCTCCTCTTTCAAATTTGAGACTTAACACATCCTATTTTTAAATTTGGCTTTTTAGAATACTACATGTGAAATTCCATGACAATCCGACTATTAGTTAATGAGTTACCGGTATCTTTATACTAAGGCCTACCCCCACAACCCCCCCTTCCATGCAAAATTTAGCCATTCATTTTTATTATATAGATATAGATATGTAAAAATTGAATAAAACGAAACAGTAAGTAAATGACAAAGATGAAACCCAAACAACCAAAGATAAATCGAGAAACTTTGCAGAAGCTAAGATTTTAAAACAACCAAGAAAATAACGCGCACTAAAAACTGAATAAAACGAAACGGTAAGTAAATGATTTTAGGGTGTCTGAGATCGATTTACTTGATCGATTCATTGTACACATCGATCATTACGACCCCAAACATCGATTCTTCGATTAATCTATCTCAGATCGCCATCCCTTGAATTAACAGCTAAGAACTCTTCATAAGAACCTTCCTCAGACTTCAACGAATATTTGAAAAAAAAGAAATTAGCCGAATTGGTCCAGCCGTTCTCGAGTTTTGCGCTTAGCAAATTTAGCCATTCATTTTTATTATATAGATTTGCCTTTTAGTTTTACTTTAAAACTTTTATTCGTATATATTTTTAATTGTCATGAATATAAGAGATATCTTGAGTGATTTTTTATATTCAGTAATGCCAGTATGAAGTAAATTTGAGAGGGGGGAGTGGGAGGGAGAATGGTCTGTAACAAAGCGTTTGGTATAAGAAAATCCTGTAATGGCCACATCACATGTATATTTGTATCTTTATTTAAAAAATATATATTGTTTAATAAAAAACTACCAATAATAGTTAGTTATTATCTTGCCCGGTATTTAACTACAAGGTCATATCGCCTACTAACAGAGCGCTCTTTCATCACTCTGGTGGACATGAGCCTGACTCTACTATGGGAGTCCTAAATTTTGCCTACCCTAAATTTTTATTCACCTATGGTAGGGGTCTTTAACGAGTACCTGACATAGTACAGGCTCGGGACCATCGCTAAACGTCCCATCCGAAGGACGGCGTGCTTCAGTTTATTTTACCTCCCAGATAAAATAAACTAAGGGCCTCGGCCGGGTTTCAAAATTTGGGTTTATTTAAACTTAACCTACATAACAAAAAAAAAAGAATAACTTTGAAAATTAAAAAATCAATTATTTATAAAAATTTCTAAAAATATATCAAGTTCTTTTTCTGTGGCCACTCGCCATATATATATTAATAAATAAAAAGTCCCTTCTTTTGTAGCACACTGTTTATTTGTCCTTGGCTCATATCCATACTTCAACTGTCTTAACTCTAACACCATTCTCACTTGACTGTGCTTCTCTATATAAAACAGCTGATCGCCGGCATTTGTTTCGATCCTTGGTTGTTCTCCATTCATTTTTAACCAAATCGAATGGTCCAGTCTTTGTATATTTATATTCACTAATTAATTTATTAATGTTCTAACATATTTTTTTATGAAAACTTTTACATTTTAGCTGTTTTCATAAGAAAAATCAACACTTCTGCGATTCTTTTCTTAAAAAATAATAATTAATTCTAGAATATTTTAATAATAACAATGTGTGTAATTTTTAAATCACAACACATATACAGACATCATCGAGAAAATGTTCAAAAGGTTCGGGGACGTTGAAACGGTGTTTCATTGAAAATTTTGATTTTTATACGATTTCCGTTACACAACTTCAATATCATATATGAGGAGTTTGGAGCCAGAGCGGACCAACCCACAATTTTTCGGAAAATGAGTTATTACCATCCTGATGTTGGCATAGGTTCCCTTTTTCAAAACCAGTGTGGATCACTTAGTTTCTTCACTTCAGTGATAGATAGCAGCACTTTAAGTTTAGTCCACAAGTATTTTGTGCCTATATTTTCAAAGTCACAATGGATCATACGGCCTTCAAAAACTTTATAGAACACAAAAAGGGATCACTCATTCAATACTATTCTAAAATTTCAAATATAAATAAATATTTGGGGCCCATTTATGGAGATAAACAAAATGTACTCAATTTTCAATTGCCATTTTCTACATGTTCAGTTTCAACCAGTTGGTCCGCTCTGGCTCCAAACTCCTCATATATAAAGCTGAAAATGTCTGTGCGTTGTACCGCTATAACTCACGAACGGCTTGATGGATTTGATTAATTTTTTCTTTAATTTGTTCGTCATCGTCTGTGGAAGGTTATAGGCGTATTAGTACCTCAATATCTGGTCCATCCCAGCATCCACCCACGCAATCTTTGTAACTCAAAAACCACTGCAATGATTAATGAGGAATCTTTTTGAATAGATAAGTTTTATCTACCGGAAGGTTAAGGTCTATTTTTTAATCAACCCCTGGTCCATCCCAGCCTCCACTCACGCAATCTTCGTAACTCGAAAACCATTGCAACGATTAATGAGAAATCTTTTTGAATAAATTAGTTTTAGCTCCAAAGCTAGCGTTACTACAGTTGAAGGACTATAAGCCTTATTCCGTATGAATAATTGAAAATTATAACATCATGAATGTACTGTCGAGGAACTGAATAGCCTTATAGGAGATATTGGGAGAAAAGCCAAAGTTCCCCGGGCAACGCCGGGTATTACTGCTATGTTCTATATGTTTCACTTAATATCCTAACGGGCTACCTACAGGTAGATCTGATTTTGCCCAAGCCTCAAGTGGCCCTCCAGTGAGCTCCGTTATCCCATCCAATACCTGACTCTGATTGGGCCTACCTAATCATCTCTTCTGATAAAACAAGTAGCCAGCGCGCTGTCTATCGGCTTGAATGGAAGCTGCCTCGTCCACCGCTATTCATTCTCTTATTAACCCCCCCCACTCTGTTCAGTATAATATCAGGAGCACCATGAACCTTAATAACGCCCCTAAAATTACCCTTCCAGAGACTTATTATCATACGTCGAGTCTCTTCGTTTCGAGGGTGAAAGTAAAAAAAAAAAAAAAAGAAAAAAAAAATAGAAGAACCAAGACGATCGAGGAAATTAAAATAATAACACCAGGTTATAATCAGGCTACCGGTAATAACCTCAAACCTGATTCTAACTTTTTTTAATTCATTCTTTTTTTTCTCTCTCTTCTGAATGAGAATGAATTATTTATACAACATCCCAAACCTTCAAATATGAATGGAGTCATTATTTGGGCGAAAAAACTGATACCACCAGTTGACACAATAGGATTCCTGCTCCCAACTCTCAAAGAGAAAGAGTGATATGTAAAAAAGTGGTTGATATAAAAAAAAGGGTGTGTGGAGTTTGTACGCACGTTTGAAGTGTAACTTCCGTACCTAACTCTTTTAGTTTCAGTTTCTATTTTTGCTAATAGACTATATTTTTATTTTAACTATTTTTATTAACATATTGACTTAAAGATATTATTATAAATGTTATATAGATGAACTTATGATCAAAAAAAAAAAAAAAAAATTAAATACTTTAACTTTAGCATGATACTTTCTCATGTACTCAGCACTGAACGTTTTGTTTATTACCTAAAAGTAAATGCGATTATTGCAAAATTGTTTTCGGAATTGTAGAATAGAATAACTGATATAAAATAAAAATCAACTACTTCTCATTTTTATCTCCATTTTCACTTGTTTTCTTAAAAATTGTATTGCATATA